>JAFEMH010000122.1:0-600000 GCA_022495995.1 Adenophora triphylla var. japonica
GACTTTTCCAGCTGAGTTGGTGTAATGAAGAACACCGGTTGTGGTAAGAATCGGGGTAGTAAAACGGGAGGAGACAACAACGTAGTAGTCTTGACCAGGTTGGTCAGCAGTGATTAGTACAGAGTAGGATTGGCCAACGTGAACATCAAGGGAGGAATATGTCTGTTGGAGTGTGTGTGTTCCTTCAACCTCTACCAATTTCATCTTGTGACCTTGTATACGGAAATTTAGCGAATTCTGTAGTCCAACGTTTGATATCCTTAACCTGTACGTTTTTCCTGTCATAATATTATAGATTATGGTCAGAGAAAAATTTTAGAGATTCAACTAAATTTCACTATCTAAATATTCAATTATCTCAATAACATGACCAAGAAAGAAACCAAAAGATAATGTACCTTGTTCAACTGTGAAACCCGCACCACCAGATCCACGTCCATTAATAAGAATACCATCGGGGAAAGGTAGCTTCTTACCCCGGTCTAGAATTGTTTTCAAGTTCTACATTTTTTATTTTTTTTTTGATAAGAAAAGAAATTATATTAGGAAAAAACTCAGTTTTTAAGTCATACATAAACATAAACAAATTTATCATCATCCCTTTCATAAGATCATGCTGCAAGAACTTAAACTTGGTCCTAGTGGATTGTCATGTTGTAGAACTATCCATTGAAGGTAAGATCAAGCAATTGAATAGAGAGGTCACAGTTGGTTCAATGTGCTGCAATTAAGAAATATTAGAAAACATTTTACATGGAAATTATCTATGATGCATTTTTACAGACAACTATACTAATATTCTTTTAAAGTTCTTCATAGCCAATAGGATACCGACCAACTATCTTTTTCGTACTCCCTCCATCCCCAAATGAATATCCACATTTTTATTTAGAAGACGATCTGAAAATTTTCACTAGTAAGAAAATTAAGTAGAAACAATCCTTAAATTCCCTTTACTATCCATGAACTTTTAGCTCTACAAATTTACGTTGGAATATAAACATTTTAAAGGTATAAATTCATTAATTAAATCACATTTTTTAAAAGAAAAAATTAACATTAATTTAGGAGATGGTCTTATAAAAAACTAGTTTTTTTCTAAGCTTAAAAGAAAAACTATTTTTACACTGACATTATTTTACACTAACACTGCCACTTTTTTATACTGACACTTAATAATACATGCTGGTAGCTCTTTACACCGACATTTTTACACCAACACCAGCCAGCTACTTGAAAAAAAACAAAATACGTTTTTTTAGCTTACAAAAAAAACACATTTTTTTTTTTAAGATTTTGGCTTTATTTAGGGACAGATAATATGCCTACCCCTAATAAAAAGAGGAAAGGGCTTTAGGACACACATCAGCAAACAAACAACATGGTGTAGGCCCAGAAAATGACCACCAAAAAAGTTTAATGTGGGGTGTGACCTTGTATGGAGTAGGCAATAAGGTAGTTACGCATGGGCAAAAAAGAGGTGGCCCAGCTTCAACCAACCTTCTAAATACAGCATGGTAGGCCCGCACCATTATCATGATTCATGACACCTCCATATTTATTGGGTATAAAAACCCCATTTGGAACACTGAAGGAAACTTAAATACTGCCCAACTAAGCATAATGTATCTTTTAATAAAAAATACTAATGATTAGTTCTAGAACACGTAAAAGATTTGATTTTTTAAAGATTTTTCGTGGTTATTTCTACAATTAACTATATAAGCATTCCATGTCATTATGCTAAATAGACACAAACTTGCATTAAAGATGGAATTTTGCAAAGAGTCTGCGTGGTTATTTCTCCAATTAACATTATAAGCAATCCATGTCATTATGCCAAATAGACACAAACAGGGGCGGACACAAGGCCACCCAAAGGGGTGGCGTGAACTCCCCAAAATCAATGTTGTCATGTAAAAAAAAAAATTACTAAGTGCACCCCTCACTTACCAGCTCAGCCCACCCCTTGGCAAAAAAGGAAGAATCGATGTAGGTATTAATGTAAAAAACAATTATTTTTTTGAAGTTTTTGGGTAATGTAATATGTGAACCCCTCCATTTTATTCCTGGGTCCGTCCTGGACACATACTCTTAATTCTGATCAGTGGGAAGCTAGAAAATCAGTAGAAGGGGATCGAATTTATTATATTGATATTTTTTTTCTAAATTTAAGAGGGTCAAAACTGCAAAAATTACTATTCTTAGTAGTAAAATGTTATTTTTTGAAAACTTGAAAGGGGTAAAAATGACACAACTCCAAAATCAAAGGGTCGTTGACTCCTACCTACCTTCGCCACTGATTCTGATTACATAAAGAATGTTGACATTTCTCCTAAAAAAAATGGTCATAAGAGTACAAATAGTGGCTCTTCTCTTTCGATTATATATTTCTCATTTTGTTGATTAAAATTTATCATAAGTTTATGAATTTCTCTTTTTCCCACATGACAATGCACCATTGAAGGAAACTTCATTACTAGATAACAAATAGTGGGCCAAGAATGAAGGTTTAGTACTAGCTCGTTTTCTTTTTTATTCTGCACTTTTTGAGGTGATTTTCATGTGGGGTTGAAATTATGTTCCCTCCAGGCAGAAAATACCAGAGCAAGTTGGGGTCATGTGACCCACTTATCTGCCGACACTCCCCGATCCATTCCGACGGCCCACAAAATAAACCTATAATTCTCTGTGTAAGAAAGGAAGATAAATTTCTTATGCAGTCAATAGCATAATCTGATAGATTACTGCAGCGGATTTCCACTGCAAGCGCTGCTGTCGTCCAATTCAATATGGACCATCATTTTAATTTGTGTGGCTGATATTATTTGACCAAAGTGTAGGTCCCACATAAACTTTATTAACCTCAGCCGTCAATACGCCAGCAAGGGAGGTGGAAGGAATCGGAACCGTTGCAGCGGGCAGCAACAGCAAACCCCGCTACAGCAGTTCCAAATCCTTAATAACATTTCATTTGCTTTTAGAAAGTAATGGTATGAAGAAAGCAATTAATGCAGAAAGAAAAATGATTACCGTGTAATTAGATTTATACCAATCACCAATGAGGACGGTGTAATCTCCAGCAGGCTCATCGAATGGGACGGGAATTCTGGGACGGCTGAGGATCCTAATTCCTCCAAACCCACCAGCTGCTTTATGGAATGCAAGGGAAGGGAAGTAGTAAAAGCTGCCAATTTGATCCTTTACTTGGAGGATGTATGTAAAATTCTTGCCCGGAGGGATCGGACATGTTGTTCCGAACACCCCATCTTCGTATGAATTTCTCCTATTCTGAATTCCATTCCTGCATTTCCCGTAAACGAATTAGAAAAACATGACATGTCTTTACAATATTGTAAAATATTTTCTATATTTATGTAGGTGGATCTAGGTGTAATACAGGGTGGCAGTGAACCCACTAACAAAAGTTATTTTAATTTAGTGGTTAGTGATTTTATTTATTTCATAAATAACACGGGTCCGATTCCTACCACTTTTTAGTTTATGCACCTATTTGATTTCATCTTAGATCCACCCCTGGTCACAGAGAGCATGAGGTTTCGATTCCGTTGTTCCTACTACTTTTTTAGTTTGTTTATTTCCTTTTTTTAGTTTGTGCATCTATCAAAAATATTAATACTCCATTTGTCAAAACATTTAGTCTTATCCACATAATTAATCGATTAATTATTCGAACAATTAATTAAATAGAAAGCACAAGTAAAAATATTTTAAACATAAAACTAACTCAAATAAAATACTCCATAACACTTTGCACTAATTTTTTTTTTTTTTTTTTTTTTGATTTCATAACAAATTGCATTGCCAAAGATAAGTTTATTATACTATCACTGTCTCAAATAAAAAATTCAAATTTTCTCTTAATTGTTTTTAATAAGAACAAATTTAAATATTTTTTTCAACTTTTATTTTGAAACAAAAAGAGTCTTTTTTAACCATTTACATAGTCTTAGATTTGAATTCATATAAAAACTCTGCCGACATAGTAATATGATTATAAAACACAGAAAAAGTTAAACCAAGCAGTGCCTTTTTCAGCTTTCTGGGCACCTGTTAAGTTCGATCACAAATATTTGGCGCCACAATCAAACTCCTGATTTAGCAACCTAAACTACTGTTTGTTCACGTGCACCATAAACGACAGCATCGGCACGGTCTCCCGCCTACTCTTGTTGCCTTGAAAACGTACCATATACGATCGCGCCTACGCAATCATGTGCCTTTATACACATACTCTGTCCGTTCTCCCATTATAAACTACACATTTACTCCCTCCGTCCCGCCCGAAAGGGCATTTTTGAGTTCTTGCACGAAAATTAAGAAAAGTGATATAGGAAAGAGAAAAAGTGTATATTGAAATAAATGTTGTAAGTGAAAGGTGATGTAGGAAAGAGAAAGTGGGGTAGGAAATAGTTAGTGGATATTTATTGTGAGAGTATGACAAGTGGGTCCCACAAATAAAAAAGTAATAAAAAAATTTCTATTTTTGGGTTGTGCCCTTTCAAATGGGACACCCAAAAAGGAAATTTATGCCCCTTCGGACGGGACGAAGGGAGTATTATTTATCGGAAATTAAGAAAATAATAATTAAATTGTTATTGTGAATATGACGCGTGATCTCATTAATATAAAAGTGATAAAATATTTTTATTTTAGAAAGTGTGTAATTTGTAATGAGATGTCCTATAAAAAAAGTGTATTGTTTGTAGTGCAACATTGTTATTTTTTTTTTTTACAAAAGAAAGTAATTAATGATGCTCATTTATCATAAAATATTACTATCTGTGTTCGAAATTGAAAGGATGTTTTTTATTTTAAAGTGAATTTTGATCAATAATTTAGCTTAATTTAATTATTTAATAAAAATTAAAATTTGATATCGATACATTATTTATTATAAATAATGTCTATAATAATTTTCAGATTCTTATTAAGAGAATTAAGTTAAACTAAATATATATTATAAAAAAATCATTTAAAGTGATAATAAAGAAGTAAGAACATCATTTTGAAAGGAACAGAGGGAGCATTATGAGAAAATGCCAAACTTTTTTTATGTCCCAAACAATCATTGAGTAATCTGGAAAAATCGAGGCGAGAGGGATTTGCAAATTTGTTTGTAATTGAGATTCTTCAACGATCTTTGCTCTCCCCCCCCCCCTCCTCCATACCATACGCCCCAATTCAATCATATCGTCTTTCTAATTTGTTTGTAACTGAGATTGATTTGCAAATTTGTGAGTCCCGCCGAATTAAAAAACATCTTATCAGTCGAATACAAAAGTAGGACGAGTTGGAAAAATTGAGGCAATAGGAAGGAGCTCGCTGAAGCATACTTGAGGTGGAGCAGTTCGAAATCTAGAAAATACTAATGTAATTTTTACAAAAAATAAAATGATGGTTGCAAATCGATAGCTATTTTAAACCGAAATTGGACAGGAGGGAGTAGGTTTTAAAGGGTCTGAGATGGTTTGTTTAGGACTTGGGATAGCCAAATTGACAAAAGCATTCCAGACTTTCCAGTTGCATTTATGTGCCCACACACATGTCTATAGGCAAAGCCATCAGTCTCTAAACAGTTGTACCTCAAGTGTACTTGTTTTTCTTGAGAAAATTAGAAAAATAATAATCCCTCTGTTTCAAAACAATTTTCTATACCTTTTTTGTCACTACTACTACGAATAAATTTTGAGAAATAATTATAGATTTATTTAATTATATTAATATAAATTTAAAATGTATAATTGCTACACCATCAACGATACTATCAATAACAAGTTTCACATTTACATTTGAATAATTAAATTAATCTAAAATAATTTATCAAAATTCTTTCAAGAAAAAATTGAGAAGATTATTTGGAACGCAGCGCAGGGAGTATAATAATTCTTGCAAACTTTTATTTAGGATAAATACATAAACATTGTTAAATGTTTTACCTAATGATATTAATATTTGCAAGTGTTACCTTGGAAATGATTTGCAAGTGTTACCTTGGGAATGATGGTTGACAAGTGATGACATAATGATAAGTTAAAAAAAAAAAAAAAAACTAAAAAGTATAATTTTTTCGATTCAAAATAAATGTTGTTTTTTAGATTTTTTACTGATTTTAAGAAAATTAATTATTACTATGACTTAACGAAAAAATATCAATTTTATTCATATTAATTGTTTCTCTCATTTACAATACTCAACTCAATAAAATAATTAATAAATTATTAGAAATTTCAATGAAAATGAAAACAATTAATAAATTATTAGAAATTTCAATGAAAATGAAAGGATAAAAGCGAAATTTCAATGTTTTTAACCCAAAAGTGATCATTATTTTTTGACCAAAAATTTTGTTCAAAAGTGCCAAATATTATGAATAACTATTATACTAAAACTTTCTTCAAACTAAAAACAAACATTTATTTTCTATTTTATGACCGTTCAAAATTAAAGTGAACACATTTATTTTGAAATGTACAACTACTATTTTCATGTAAACAATGAAAGCAAACTCATCTACCTATAATTTGGGAAACCCTAATAAGTGATTCGAAAATCACTTATTAAAACTTGATCTATTTCATCAATTATACTTTTTAACAAATTTGTTATTAATTACTTTCTCAGATTCAAAATACATGTCATTTTAGTACTAAAAATTTGATCCAAAATATATATCGTTTTAGGGCAAAAATCCAAATTTACCCCTCATTAAAACTTGATCTATTTCATCAATTATACTTTTTGACTGAAACTAATGTAAGAGAGACGCAATAAATGAGAGCATATTTGGTATTTTGTACATAAAGTTATAGTAATAATAATTAAATTTCTTAATACGTGTAAAAATCTCTAAAATACATGTATTTTGGACCCAAAAAATTATATGTAAATTACACACATATACACTTATATCATGATAAAATTGCACTATTGCACTATGAAGATCTTTTAAGAATGCAATAATTCGGGACCAAAAAGAAAAACGTCACGAGAAGGTAGGAGTAAAAAGCAATTTTCATTTATAGTGCATTCTACTCTTTTGTGAGTATCAAACGAACAAGTTGTGCAGTGTCATCTTTTTTCGTATTTTGAATGAAAATGAATCTATCGTTTTGCTAAAAAAAATATTTTCTCCGTTTCGATCGAAGTGTCCCAACTTTCTATTTTAGGCGTCCCATTTAAAATGTCTCATACCCAAAAAAGAAAAGTTTTTTCACTATTCCACCCACTCATTCTCTCTCATACTTTACTTTTACACTCACAACATTCTCTCTCCTAACTATTTCTCCCACTCATTCTCTCTCCTATTTAATTTTTCATACTCACAACATTTAAACTTTTCTCTTTCTTACATCACTTTCCTTAATTCTCGTGCAATTGTACTTTTCGGACACTTCGGCCGGGACGGAGGGAGTAATTAAATTGTAATTTATTCATAATTTTAACACATTCCAAATATGGACAAAGAAGAAGATTAGAGATGTTACCAGGAAATGAGGAAAGACTCATTTAAGTTATTGAAAACATTGATAATAAGATTGTCATTTGTAACAGAGTGAATATCTGGCCCTGGAAATTGTCCATTTATCAAAATTCCCTGCAGAAAAATCAAAACACACATTGATTCATTCAGATCTACACGAACAATTCTATCCAAATCATGATCTCGTAACTTCACAAATTAAGTCCCCTGTTTCCAAACCTAACCTCATTTTTCACTTTTTCAAGTTCATTAAACAGTTTTTTCAGATTAATTTCTAACTAATTAAACTCACTGAGTTGCAAACGCATTATCCGAACACTTAGTTCACTAAGAAATTTGAAGAAAATGCAGTTGAATTATGATATCCCCTAACTTCTTCACACACTAAAACCCCTGTTTCCATACCTAAACTCAATTTTTCACTTTTTCACTTTTTCTAGTTCATCAAACAGTTTTTTCAGATCAATTTCTTACTAATCAAACTCACTGAGTTGTAAACATCATTCCGAAATTAAAACACTTAGTTCAGTAAAAATTGAAGCAAATGCGGTTGAATTGAGGTTAGGAAGAGTAGGTGGAGAGAAAAGCAAGGAGGAACGAACGAACTAACCTGTTGACGAAAGCCGAGAGGATAGATAAAGCCATAAGTGACGTTCCAGGTGAAGAATCTGTACGGATCTTCAGCTCCGGCAATGGCGACGAGAGCGGCGAAGATAATGCAGAATGAGCTGGCCGCTGATTTCCGCGGCATTTTTGTTTATATGAGTTTGTGTTTGTGCGTGAATTTGTTTACTAATTTTTCTTTTTTATAGAGTGAGTTTTGAATTAAAGGAATGGGAAATTTAAGAGAGAGAGAGGGAGAAATAGTTAGGGAGGGAAAGTGAATGATGAAGGATGGCATATTTAAAGTGCGGTACAGACTGCCGCTGATTATGGGACCTAGTAAACCACCGTTTCACTTCTCCGATGCATCGTGTGGTTCAGATATTATCAATTAACTAAAACATGATATTTGTGATCAAGATTAATTTAATATTTATTAGCTTCAGAACCACTTTTTTAATTCTAACACTTCATTTCGTAAATATAATAACACAATTTAATTGCCCTCCGGAGCAAAGCCGAGTAGTAAAGAAAGCAGCATTGTTGGGCTTGCAACCTTAGCGTGGAAAGTTCGAATTTTGGTATGAGCAGCTGGAGCAACCAATTAATTGGTGATGTAAGAGTGACGTAAGTGTCATGTAGGTAAACAAAGTTAAGGCTTCTCATTCTTTACATGGTATCAGAGCTGTAAGATTCAAGCCACATAACCCCAAAATTACCTGTCAAACTCGGCAGCCCCACCCCACCATGGCAATGGCCGAAGCCTCCTCCACCATTTCTAATGTTGCCCAACCCGACCAACCCCTCTTCTTGGTCAACTTATCTTACTGCCGCACCCTCACCCCTTTAACATATCTCACGTGGGCATCCCAAATTACCTCCATTCTCTTTGGCCTCGACCTCTTGAAATTCGTCGATGGCACCCACCCAAAACCCGATGATAATATCATCACCACCACCCCCGCTACCGTTGAAACGGATGATGAACCGGCCAAACCAGCCACCACCACCACCATTCCCAATCCGGCAGCCATTACTTGGTCTCGCCAAGATCGCCTCATCCTAGGAGCCCTCATAGGAACCCTAGACCCCGCCATTGCTCCCCTTGTTCACCAAGCCAAAACCTCCCATGAAGCTTGGACCATCTTCAAAACCACCTATGCCAATCCTTCACGTGGCCACATACTTCAAATTAAAGACAACCTTGCAAACCTCACCAAAAACCAACTATCCATCTCCGATTACATGAATGCGGTCAAAACCTACACCGACAAGCTTGCCATTCTAGGAAAACCCATGGATTCCGAGGACATAATCTACACTATTCTCAAAGGCTTGGACTATGAAACCTTCAAACCCGTCATTGACTCCACCCGAGCCCGGGACAACCCTATCTCCTTTGAAGCCCTACACGAAAAACTTATCCAACAGGAACTCACCCTAAAACATTCCACAGCCACCTCTCTTTTCCCCACCACCGCCTTTACCGCCCACACCCACCCTTCACCTAACCGTAACTCCTACCGCAACAACAATCCCTCTTCATCCCATAACTCGTACTCCTCCCCACGCCCCTTTAACGGTAAGTTCCAAAACTGTCGCAACATTGGACATGTTATCTCTCAATGTCGCCAATTCAAACGCGACCACCCCACCGTCAATTTCCCCCCCCCCCTCATCGCCAAAACCGAAATCCAAACCCTAACCCCCAAGCCCACACCGCATCCCATCGTTGGTTACTCACCCACGCAAAGTGCGTATTACTGCCTTGATACAACATCCCTTGTATCTTCGTTGGTTACTCACCCACGCAAAGTACGTATTACTGCCTTGATCCAACATCCCATCGTGTCTACACATCCCGCCATGTCCGCTTTGTTGAAATCATCTTCCCATATAACTCCCTCACCACCACATCCTCCGCTGCTTCCACTCCTCCTCCCTCTGAATGGCATACCCTATTTCTCCCCATTCTAGACACCACCTCCTCTATCCAACCTCCACCCCCTACTCCTCCTCCCACCCCTCCCACTCCAACTCATCCCTCTCCCAATCCCACCACTAATGAAACCCCAACCCCATCTCAGCCGGTTATTCCCCCACCCTCTCCCAACCCTCCATCCCCTCCACCTCCCATCCGCACTATCATCACTAGACTATCCCATGGCATCACCAACCCCAACCCCAAGTATGCCCACCTATCTCTCCTCACCTCTCCCATAAGCCTTCCCACCACCACCAAACAAGCCCTATCCATTCCTCATTTGGCGTAACGCCATGATTGAAGAGTTTCAAGCCCTAACCCGCAACAACACTTGGTCCTTGGTACCACCCACATTAGCCCATAACATTGTCGAATGCAAGTGGGTCTTTAAAGTCAAATACAACCCCGACAACACCATTCAGAAATACAAGGCCCGACTTGTAACCAAAGGTTTTCATCAACAACCCGGTGTTGACTACACTGAAACCTTCAGTCCCGTTGTCAAACCAGCCACAGTCCGGTTACTTCTTTCCCTTGCCACAACCAACCATTAACCTCTTCGCCAACTTGATGCCAACAACGCCTTCCTTCAAGGCACTCTCTCTGAAACTGTTTTTATGACACAGCCCCCCGGATTTGAGGACTCCATCAACCCATCCTTCGTTTGTCACTTGTCAAAAGCAATCTATGGTCTCAAACAGGCTCCCCGGGCTTGGTTTCAAGAACTCAAAATCTACCTCACCACATATGGCTTCCAACTCTCCTTAGCCGATCCCTCACTGTTTATATTCAACAAATCTCCTTCCCCAATTTACCTACTTGTCTATGTTGATGATATCATTGTCACTGGCCCTTCCCCCTCTCACCTTCAGTCATTCATCTCCAACCTATCCAACCGGTTCTCCCTCAAGGACCTTGGCCCCTTGTCCAACTTCTTGGGTGTTGAAGTCGCTCCTAACCATAACGGGCTGCTCCTCTCTCAAATCAAATACATTCATGACCTTCTCACCCGTCACAACACGGTTGACTGCAAGCCGCTTCCCACTCTTATAGTAGCATCACCTCCCCTCACACGATCCACTGCCACTCCACCTGTTGACCCTACTTCCTATCGTGCTATTGTTGGTGGACTTCAGTACTTGTCATTCACTAGTCCCGACATTGCCTTCTCGGTCAACAAGCTTGTGCAATTCATGCAAAACCCCCAATCTTCTTACTGGGTTGCATTGAAGTGTCTTCTACGCTACCTTCATGGCACTGTGCACCTTGGTCTTCAGATTTTTGCGAAGTCTCCTCCTTCTCTTCATGCATACTGTGATGCGGATTGGGCTGAAGACAAAGATGATTTTGTATCCACTTCTGGCTTCCTTGTCTATCTGGGCAAAAACCCGGTCACTTGGTCTTCCCGGAACACAACGTGCCCTTGCTAGGTCCACCACTGAGGCCGAATTTTGGGATGTCGCCGACACCGCAGCTGAACTTACTTGGGTTGGGAACTTACTCACTGAGCTTGGATTTCCATCACGTACTACCCCTGTGATTTATTGTGATAACCTTGGTGCCACAACCTACTCTGCGAACCCGATATTCCACTCTCGAATGAAAACATGTGGCCCTCTCATTTCACTTTGTTCGTGAGCAAATTCAGTCGGGTTCTCTCCGTGTGCGACACATTGCGGGTTCAGATCAACTTGCCGATGTCCTTACAAAACCTCTACCTCGCATACGCTTCCAACAACTTATCTCCAAGATTGGACTTCTCCACGGATCGTCCATCTTGCGGGGGCGTATCAAGACTGATGAACCACAGCCCAAGGACACTGCACAAGACGAGGCGCCCGCCCCATTGACATCCAGGCGTCCGCCCCAAATGAAGCTCACCAAGACCGCACCATCTGCTCTCGAGGCGCACGCATCAGCAGGGCCCAAGCGGCCGCCTCACCATCTCCAACCCTCGGCCAAACATACTGGTCACCAGGCGCCTGCCTCGGCCTGGCCGAGGCGCCCGCCTCGCCGTGCAGAAGCTTCTTCAGCAAAACCCTCACAGACTTGGATTGCTGTTTCCTAACTTACAATTGTTTCCTAATCTACATTTACTTCTTGTATTTGGTAAATATTGTTACATACATAGATTAGGAAAATATATCTTCCATGTATAGATAGAATCTCACAATCCTTGTACAATTAGGACTCTCCAATTGTAACTATATATTACACCATTGTGAATAAATAAAGCTAAGACTTCTCATTCTTTACAGTAGGAGGGTTCCCTTAGGGCCAGAAGTATAAGGGGTGCTGCCACCCTGACTATCTCGGGCATATCCGGTGATTTACCTCCGTCAGTCACTAAGGGGCCGGTGGCTGGTGGTTCAGGACTTAGTCCAACGAAGTTGGAACCTTGGTATCAAAAAAAATTAAAAAATAAAATAACACAGTTTAATTGTGATCATCTTATCTTATGCAATGGAACAGTGAAAAATTCTACAATTCTCAAATTTCTAATTTAATGTACGAAAGAGGTAAAATTTAAAATCAGACATAAAAATATGAATGAATTTCATAAAGTTAGAATAGTTGAACAACATTTAGTCGTAATGGCAATCTCATTCCTAATTTTTTTAATATGTGTGAATGAGAACAAAAGTTTGTGATTATATCTCACAATTTATCCATCAAAATTTTCATCATCCATTGCTTTTAAAAATTAACATTATTAAAATACGATCAACTGCTACAGTATAACTGATGATGAACATTTCGGGCTAAAATTCATGAGGCGGTCTGCAAGTCCGCCGCACGCCATCCAACCAGCCAAACTCAACCCGTGTACAAAATACAGGTCGGATCTGAAAATTAGGCCACGGGTTGAGCCAAGCCCACGGGCTTTATGGGCCCGTCAAGCCTGCCGAATTTCAGGTTTTATTTCTTAATTAATAATAAATACTCTATATTTTAACTCATGAAAGGCATTTGGTAGAGTGGTTAAAATCTTGGCTTGTTTTGATATGGTTAGAGTTCGATTGATTGGCTTAGTGATTAAGTGCTTCATTTCAACATAAATGGCCAAGTTTCAATTAAATCTTATCCCAATTTCCTTTTGATTTAAAAAACCCAAAACCCGCCCGGATACACTTACCCAACAAAACAGGCTAACGAAGCGGGTCGGGTTTCATCCGGAGCGGCAGATCGAAGCGGGCCAAGCCCGCGAATAGGAACAAGGTGGGTCGGACTGATCCATTTAGGCAGCGGACTTCTTTTTCGACGAATCAAATCGGGTCGGGACTTCTTTTTCGACGAATCAAATCGGGTCGGGCCCGCCTGTTATGCATCTTCCAGCTGCACTTTCGCTCTGAATTTAATTTTAGATTAAATATTAATGATAAGGTAGTGAATGTTGGCATGGGGAAGTGGAGGGGGAAGAGAATAGGGGTGGGTGGGTGGGTGTGAGAAAATTGAAAAGCTTGGGGGTGTCGGTGGTGGGGTCCACGCGGACCAATTCTAGGTCTAGGTAGTATTTCCACATGCTTGGTTGCTTGTATACTTTTAGTGGAGGTGTTTTTAGATTTGAGCTTCTCCTTGTAAGTAAATCTGCCACTACTCTTAAGATGACACTATTAATATTACAAATTGATTTAAATCGAATCAAATAATTAACTATGTACAAATATCAATGTCTATGATTAAGAATAATTTTGAATTTTTTTGACCATACATTTAAAAACAGAAACAATATAAGTTAAATGACTCAACAGCTTAAACGGTTGAATACAGTATATTATGATACTGAATAAATAGTTGAAACGAGTTGAGTGTGTAACTAATAGGTCTCTCTACTTTCCGCTTTAAAGAGTCCTCTTTTTCTTTTGATCCGTCTCAGACTAAGAGTCTTTTTTTATAAATGGGAAATTTTGAATAGTATTTCGGACATTTATATCTTTATAATGTAAATATATTTACAAAAAAAACATTCATTATGCCATTATAATGTTAACATATTTACAAAAAAAATCAATCAAAAAGAGGGGGAAAAATTAAATGTTTTAACTTTTACATTCTCTCTCCTCTAATCTTCTACACACTTGCAATTCTTTATTTTTTTTATTCATTTTTTAAAGATTTTCTTAAGAAGCGTGAAATACTACCCTAAAACCCTTGAAGTGCGACATAGGGAGTATTTATTAGCTAAATTTGTTAAACTTGACTCGGTTGAGTCAAACAGGGTCGAGTAGATTCGGCATAAAGAAAGTGATGGAGGGTGTATTAATTTTGTTAAGAGTTGGTCTGGCGAGAAACGCGTTTCTCCTTACTGTACCGAGAAACGGGTTTTTTAATATCCAGAAACCTTCAAAATGAATATCCAGAAATCTTCAAAATGAATATTCAGAAACTCATTTTGAATGTTTCTGGATACTCATTTTGAATGTTTCTGGATATTCATTTGATAGTTTCTGGATATACATTTGAAGGTTTCTGGATACTCATTTTATAGTTTCTGGACATGGTCAATTGTGTGTTTCTGGATATTCAATTTGATAGTTCTGAATATTCATTTAATAGTTTCTGGATATTCATTTTGAAGATTTTTGAATATTCATTTTGAAGGTTTCTGGATATTAAAAAACCCGTTTCTCCATACAGTAATTTCTCCTTAGATTTTATGTTTTGTTAATGATGCTTAAAGTGAAAACGGTTTCAAGATGGATTCAAAACCGGAGGGGTGGATGAGAAGAAGATGAAACTATGAGGGGGAAAGGATGAAAATAAAGAGAACCCACACTAGTCCAAAAGGACCACAACATGAAATGGAACTTTATTCCTCCACCTTTCACACGTCCTTTCCACTTTTTCCCAATTTTAGTTTGACTATTTTACCCCTAATATATTTTGCAAAATCAATGAATAAAGTAAAATTACTCAGAAATAATTAACTAAATTCTAAGTACTCTCTCACGTTATAAAAGGTATAAAATGAGTTTTGCACAAAAATTAAAAAAAAAATACTGTATATAATAAAATAAGTGTTATAAGCATGAAAAGTGAGGTAAGAAAGAGAAAGTGAAGCATAAAATAGGAAGTAAATAGATGACGTGAATATAACAAGTGTATCTTATGAATAAACAAATATTAAAAACTTTTCTATTTGAGCTCGTGTCTTTTATAATAAAACAACAATGGAACTTTTGTTTCTTTTGTAATGTGACGGAGAGAGTATAGTGCAAGTGCAAGTGAAGATATAGAATTTTAAATAGATAGAATAAAAATACTTCTTCCGTCTCATACAATTTAGAATTTTCTTTTGTGCCACAGGAATTAAGAAATATTATTATAATAAAAGTAGAAAGAAAGAGTGTAGAAGGTATTGCGACTAACATATTGTAAGTAGCTTACTCGTGATCATTCAGAATTCTACCGATTCGTATTTCGATTTATTGATATATCATCGTGCGGTTAAGATAGTTGGATGTCGCAATCCCAAATACACCTATATTTCTTTCAAAAAGGTTCCAACACTTTGTTTTTTATTGATGATTTGTCACATGATTACCACAAATGTAAAGTCGCATTAGAGGATAAACAGCTAAACATGTTGTTAAGAAACTAATACTTCTACTCTACGTAAACTTTACATAACAAAAGTCAACTGTCATAGTGCTTCTTACTTCATTCGTCCCAAAATGTTTGTCCCATTTAACATTTTTTGCTAAACTTTGACCACAAATTTATGAGAGATTAATCATGTTCATAAAATTCTAAAAGTTATTGTTAATAATATTATTAATGGTGAATCAATAGGAATTTTTAGAATTTCATGAGCATAATTAAATTATCATATATTTGTAGTCAAAGTTCAACAAAAAAGTCAAATGGGACAAACATTTTGGGACGGAGGGAGTATTATACACTAGTAAAGTTCTCGCTCGAGCGACACGCTGCTTTTTTTTTAATTTAATTATTTTTTTTAAGGGCAAAATGAAAAAGGGACAACTTAGTGAGGGCAAAATGGGAAATTTGGTTATTGGAACTGTTCATTGTACTGTAGCAGACTCGTTCCCATTTATACTATAGATAATTAAGATCAGGGTGGACCCACGGTCAAAATGTAGGGGGTTACAAATTACATTATCAAAAAACTTCAAAAAAATAATTGTTTGTTACATAACTACCTGCATCGATTCTTTTTTTTTTTTCAAGGGGGTGAAATTTGGTTAGTGGGGGTGCACTTAGTAGTTTTTTTTTTTTTACATGTCAACATTAATTTTGGGGGGTTCACAGCCATCCCTTTGGGTGTGCCTGTATCTGCCCCTGATTAAGATTCGATCAAAATTTTAGTTCAAAATATGATCACTAAACTTTCTTTTTTCGCTTTCAAAATATTCTCATTAAACTTTCACAGTTTTCAAAATATACTCACTTTATCAATATTCTCGTCAAAAACCTAACAAAAGTTACTCATGTGACCTCACATAACCGATTTTAATTAATTCATGTTATTTTCTATTAACTATGAGCTAATGATATGTTATATTGTGAGTATCAATTAACTTGTAGTCTTCAACATCTAGGTTAAGAACATAACAAATTCAGTCATGTAAGGTTAAATGGCTAACATTTGTTAAGTAATTAATGAATTTATTGACGAACTGTTGGAAAATGTAAAAAGTTTGATGAGAACATTTAAAAAATAAAAGTTTACTGATCTCATTTTGAAAAAAAAAAACTAAAATATAATTTTTGACTACCATTATTCCTTTCACGTGGTAGATGTACTCAACATCACATGATTCTCTCTCTCTCTCTCTCTCTCTCTCTCTCTCTCTCTCAATACTCCATAGTCGTTTGAAAGCGTTTTGTCAAAATGGGAATTCCGTTAAAAGCTTTACCTTTTTTAAAATAACAAAGAATTTTTACTATTCCACCCACTCATTCTCTCCTATTTCACTTTTATACTCACAACACTTTTCAAATTTGCTATTCTCTCCACTCATTCTCTCTCTTATTTTACTTTTAGGGGACGTTTGGTTGGAAGGAAAGTGGGGGAAAGGAATAGAAAATTCCCTCCTTTTCATTCCTTTCCCCTGTTTGGTTCAAAGATTTTAAAAAAAAAATTCCGAAGGAAAGTTGAATTCCTTTAAATGAAGGAATTCAACTTTCCTTCACAAAAGTGATGGAATCTTCAATTTCGAAGGGCAATGGAAAAAAAAATTTTTGACCAAAATATCCCCAAACCCTACCCACCCCTACCCAGCCCCTACCCAGCCCCATCCAGTCCCTATGCCCCACCCCCCACCCTACCCCCCACCCCCCCCCAACGAAATTTTTTTCTAATTTTTATTTTTTTTGCCTACCCTCCCCCCCCCCCCACTCTACCCCCCACCCCCACAATTTTTTTTTAATTTTTTTTTTCTGCCTACCCTCCCCCACCCTACCCTACCCTACCCTACCCTACCCCCACCCCCCACCCCCACAAATTTTTTTTTATTTTTTTTTTTCTCGCCTACCCTCCCCCACACCCTACCCCCCACCCCACCCCCCACCCCCCCGAATTTTTTTTTCTGCCTACCCTCCCCCACCCTACCCCCCACCCCCCCCACCCCCTCACCCCCACCCCCACCCCCCCACCCCCACGAATTTTTTTTTTCTCGCCTACCCACCCCCCCCCCCCACCTCCCACCCCCCACCCCCACGAATTTTTTTTCTCGCCTACCCCCCCACCCTATCCCCCACCCCACCCTCACGAAATTTTTTTTTTACTCATTTTGCATACCCCCTACCTACCCCCCTTCACCCCCTCCCAAATTTTTTTTTTTTAAAAAAGGGTAAATTGGTCATTTTATATGCTTTCATTCCATTCCTATAATTTATATTTTCAAACCAAACATGATTTGCCAAGGAATTGAATGACAATTCCATTCCATTCCGTGTCAACCAAACGGAGGGAGTTGACCAGTTTTTTTCCATTCCAATTCCTTAAGGAATTCAATTCCATTGACAATTTCATTCCTTCATTTTTTTTCCACCGAACCAAACGCCCCCTTACACTCACAACACTTTCTCTATTTATTTTTTTCTTAATTTACGTGCCATCTTCACCATCATGAAACTTGAAATGGATCGGAGGGAGTATTTGAGAAAGTCAGAAGAACAAAAGAAAAAAAAGGATAAGAGAGAAAATGTCGGGGATTTTTTTTTTATTTTTATTTTATAGCAAAAATGTCGGGGTATTGAACATGGAATGTACTACCCATATGGCAGTCATTGACCATATTATTGATCTTTGAATTTCTTGTCATAAAAAGAACCACAACATTATTTTTTAAGTTTATTTTAATAATAATAATAATAATATTGGTTTTATAAATTACAATAATAATAATAATGCATGATTTATAATGTCATCAATTACAAAAAAAAAATTATTTTTAAAAATTAAAATTAAATTTATATAAACTTTTATTGATTAAAATTTAATCAATAATTAAATTATTCAAAAACAAATTTGAAGCATATACAGTCCGACTTTAGAGAGTTTGAATCCAGGCAACAACACTCAAACAAAACCAAGTTTTGCTATGCTTAAGATCCATCTCTAATTCTCTATATATAAAAATGACCAAGAAAATTAAACAAACAAAAAAGAGAAACATTACTCCCTCCGTCTTATTAAAAAAGATACAAAATTCTATTTTAGAAATCCAATTTATAAACACACATTTCCTGCCTCACAATTTTTTTCCAACCTCATTTTTCATACTCACAACACTTACTCCAATACATTTTTTCTTAATTTTCGTGTAAGATTCGTTTTGTTTCTTTTCGAATGAAACGAAGAAAATGACGTTGGTTAAAAATTTCAGTTAGTTATTTAAGCACCTCCGTCGCCACTGTCATTTGTTGTTTAACCAGGAACAGAGAGCTTTGTCAACCGACCTTCTGCGCCCCTTTGGATTATTCATTTATTTTTGTAATATTCTCCATCAATTAATAATAATAATAAAAAAAAACAATAAATTAACTAAATAAAAAGAGATGTATACTTGAAATTGTGGAGACGTGAAGAAACAGAAAGTGCACAATGTGAAAGCATGTGCCATCAACGCAAATGTTATCAAATGATTAATCCACTATCTTGACTTTTAATTTCATTTTAATCTATTTTTTAAATATTTGACAATAATGCTTTACTCGCAATAATTTGAAAATTTTCAAAAACTTTCGAGGCCTTATATTTGTTTTTAGGGAGAGTGACCGGAAAGTTCTAAAAATTAATCATAATGTTCGAAAAGTTTTTTCACCATGTTGTATTATAGATGCAGTATTATATTCACATATGAGTGAATATAATAATATTGCATACAGTATTATATATTACTGCATAAGAACTTTCAGGTCATTTCGATTTAATGAGAAACTTTTAAGAGAAAGTGATTTGTTCCAAAAGAAACTTCAGGATCAAATTCCCATGTTTTTATGGATCTTGATTTCATGTGATATCCAAGATTCAATAACGGAGGAGCAGAAAACTCATTAATTACACTGATGACATACTCCCTCCGTCTCACTCAAACTTAATATTTTTTCTCTCAACACAAAAATTAAGAAATATTATTATAATAATAGAAGAGAAAATGAGTTCATGAGATATTGTTAGTATAAAAAGTAAAATAGGAGAGATAATGAGTGGGAATAGTAAAAGAATTGTTGTTGTGGGTATAACTGGTGGATCCCAAAAACATTTAATAGGAGAGAGAATGAGTGGAAGGAATAGTAAGTTAATGAATAATTTTTTTGTAAATATGTTAACATTATAAGGGTATAATGAATGATTTTTTTATAAATATATAAATATTATGAGGATATAAATGTCCAAAATACTGTTCACATATTTTCATTTATGGAATGGGCTTTTTGAAGTGGGATGTCCCAAAAAGGAAAGTGGACACTTTGAAGTGGGACGTAGGGAGTATAAATTTGCCATTTTGGGATATTCTAAATCGAATGTGACGCCCAAAATGACAAATTGTCTTAAGTCGGATCAGACGGATGGAGTATATATGTTGGAATATTTGATATTTGTGGTATGGAAGTCCATAGATCTATGACATCGTTGTGTTGTTATTTTTGGACTGAATTTGGCAAAGGAAAAACGCGTTTGAGTTTCTGGCAAGGAGGGCGACCGCGCTCATGCCAAGGGCGGCCGCGCTTGGTTGTCTTAAGCTCAGCAAAACTTTCTGGTGACTAGCGCGGTCGCGCAAGCCTCGAGGGTGGCCGCGCTAGTGACGAATCTGGTGTTTTCCTGGGCCGAATTGTATCAGGTTTTTGATCTTTTTTAAGGCTTAAAACCCTAATATACCATACATATAAATACTCCTTTTCTCCCAGCCGAGTTTTCTATGAGAGATTGAAGAGAAAAACAATTCTCTTGCTTCCTTTCTTTGTTTCGATTACTCCCGTTTATAGAGATTCGTTCGTGAGATTCAAGGCGATTGAGATAGGACCGCCGGTGATTACATACCTGTGTGCTGCTTTGTGGTACGTAATCCGTGATTGTTTTATCCTCGGAGAAATTTGCACGCACTGAGTTGCACCAATTGGAGGCAATATTTTCTCTTAGGGGCCCGAGTCTTCCTAAGGCGACTCGATCAAATCACGATAAGTTTTCTAATCAATTGTTTATTTGTTTACGTTCGTTTTCCCGATCCTGTTCCATTGCTTTCGGTTTTGCTATTGGCTTAATTGGTACGTTCTTGACTTGATCAATAAATTCCCTACCGTTGATTAAATTGTTAATTTAATCTCGTGGTGCAATAATTTGATTTCCAAATGCCTAAGAGAAAATAATTTTATTTGATCATGTCTCGGTGGTTCCTCTAGCTCTCCCTTTAAGTCCCTAGTTGACACCTCCGATCTTCCGGAGAAGTTCGGTGGCAAGAACTTCAAGCGTTGATGAACGCATGAAGATCCGGGTCGTCAATTAAGGGCATGCCTGGTATGCCGACATCTAAGTGTCCCGCTACGAATGGTGATGATCCGGTTAATGTGGCTGCTATTAAACCGTGGAAGGAGCAGGATGATGTTGTTCGAGAATGCATTCTCGTCGCTTTGTCGAATGCACTCTTTGATGTTTATTGTTCTTCTCCTCTCTGTTTCTTTGCGTCCCATTTGTGGGACTCGCTTTCAGAAGTACGGCAGATGACTCGGTGTGGAAAAGTACCAAGTGGGAAAGTTCCTGAATTATCACATGGGTGAGGGAAAGTCGGTTACCGATCAAGTGCACGAACTCCAAATCATTTTGCAATCACTCAAGGATGCCGACATAGGACTTCCCGACAAGTTCGTCGTCATGGCTATCATTGAGAAGTTTCCTCGATCTTGGGGGAATTCGGTATGACCTCAAGCATCGTACCGGAAGCTTGACACTCAATGAATTGATGAATGCAATTGCGATTCAGAGGTGCATAATGGTAACCAACCTAGTGTACCCGTGGAGGCCGCCGCTAATATGATAACCGTAAAAGCAAGTTTAAAGGAAAAGGTGTGAAAACTTCACTCTAAGGATAAAGAAAACCATGATAAACTTAAAGTTAAGAAAAATAACTTTAGGAAGCCAAGAGCAAAACAAGAATCCGGCTGAATTGTGGGAGAAGGTGGACACTTTTCTAGGGACCGCCCGTCCAAGAAAGGAAAAGGACCACAAGCCTCTGGCGATGACCATCCTGTCGTCAAGATGGTGTTGGGTCCGAAGGATTATGATGATCCCGACTCGACGCACCCGGAGTTGACGATCGACCGCAATGTTACAAAGTATGTAACTTCTTATCCCGAAATCTTTACTGTCTATGAACCCAACGAGTGGCTAGTAGACACCGGGGAAAATGTGCACGTTTGTGCCGATAAATTGCTATTTGTGTCTTACCGGCTGAGCGTGGTAGATCGGTGACGATGGGGAACTCTAGTGCTGCAAAGGTGCTTGGGACTGGACGCGTGGACCTGAGGTTTCCTAATGGGTGCATTCTTACCTTGCATCAAGTGTATCACGTTCCTGATATTCGTCGCAACATTATTAGTGGTTCTAGTCTAGTTAGGGAAGGATTTGAGATTTTATTTAAGTGTAATAAGGTCATATTTTTGGATTCTGGTAGTTTTGTGGGGAAAGGTTATTCCTCGGATGGTTTATTTAAAATTAGAGTTGAAACTGATGTGTGTTTGCACAATAATTTTAGTTCTATTGATTATCCTGTTTCTTATTCCATTGAATCTTCAAATGTTTGGCATGGTCGTTTAGGACATATTAACTATGATTCTGTGAAAAGAATGATGAATTTAGATATTATTCCTAAACATGCTATTGATAAGAATTCTAAATGTCATGTATGTGTTGAAGCTAAATCTACAAAAGGTCCGTTTAAGTCGGTTGTGAGAAATTCTGAAATTCTAGATTTAGTTCATACTGATATTTGTGAATTTAATGGCGTGTTGACCAAAGATAAAAAGAAATACTTTCTCACCTTTATTGATGATGCTAGTAAATACTGTTATGTCTATTTGCTTAGTTCTAAGGATGAAGCATTAGATAAATTCATTATATTTAAGAATGAAGCAGAAACACAAATCGGCAAGAAACTTAAACGGTTAAGGTCTGATAGAGGAGGTGAATATGAGTCTAACCCCTTCATGTACTATTGCCAAGAAAACGGAATAGTACATGAAGAGACTCCTCCCTACACCCTCAATCAAATGGTGTTGCGAACGTAAGAATAGAACCCTTACCGATATGATTAACAGCTTTACTCATAAGTTCTGGATCGCCCAAATATATGTGGGGAGAGGCTTTGAATACGGCTTGCCATATTCTGAATAGAGTCCCTCCTAAACATAGAAAGGAAAGTCCGTTTGAACTTTGGAGAGGTCGACAGGCTAGCTTGAAACATGTGGGGGTGCCTTGCAAAGGTACTTGTACCCACACATAAAAGGAAAAAGCTTGGACCTAAAACTGTTGATGCTATCTTTATAGGTTATTCTGAAACAAGTTATGCATTGAGATTTCTTATTATAAAATCTGAAATTTCTGGCATAGATGTGAACTCTATAGTTGAGTTACGTGATGCAACATTTTTTGAGGATGTGTTTCCTATGAAGGACGGACTTCCTAAGGAATCTAACCCCACCCCTAATTCTATTCCTCCTCAAGTAGAGGAGCTGACGAATGTGGGGGTTGATTCCAGTGCAACTCATTCTGACGATGAGATTGAACCAAGAAGGAGTAAAAGGGCAAGGACCACCAAGGATTTTGGAAGTGATTTCATCACTTACAATGTCGAGGGTGATCCTCTAACCTTCAAAGCTGCTATGGCTACTTCGATGCCAAGCAGGAAGGATCTTTGTTAAGAGTGAGATGGATTCTATTGTCTCTAATGGGACATGGGAATTGGTCGATCTCCCTCCTGGTTGTAGCACGATAGGATGTAAGTGGGTCTTCAAAAGGAAACTGAAACCGGATGGAACCGTTGACAAGTTTAAGGCTAGGTTAGTGGCTAAGGGATTCAAGCAAATGGAAGGAATAGACTATTTCGATACCTATTCGCCAGTTGCTAGAATGACTACAATCCGAATGCTTATCGCATTGGCCTCTGTATATGATCTTCCTATCCATCAGATGAATGTTAAGACCGCTTTCTTGCATGGAGATCTAGAGGAAGAAATTTATATGGATCAACCTGAAGGTTTTGAGGCCTCACGGCAATGAGAGAAAGGTTTGTAAACTTCTTAAGTCCTTGTATGGACTTAAACAAGCCCCTAAGCAATGGCATGAGAAATTTGATAAAATTGTCTCATCGTTTGGCTTTGTTACTAATGAGTTTGATAAGTGTGTTTATAGCAAGAGTATCGGTGATAGTAGTATTGTCTTATGTCTGTATGTCGATGATATTCTGTTGTTTGGAACGGATATGAGGATAATTGATACTACTAAGGAATTCTTGAAAAGTAAGTTTGAGATGAAAGATATGGGAGTAGCTAGTGTGATTCTTGGCCTTAAGTTGACTCGTTCAACTAGTGGCATAACCATTTCGCAATCTCATTATACCGAAAGTGTAATTGAGAAATTTGGTTATAAGAATTGCAAAGTAGCTAAGACTCCATATGACCCTTCATCTGCTCTTACTAAGAATGAAAGTGGAGTACCGATGGCTCAGTTGAGATATTCTCAGATTATTGGAAGTTTGATGTAACTTGCCAATTGTACTAGACCGGATATATCATACTCGGTTACTAGGTTGGCTAGATATACTCAATGTCCAAGCAAAGCACATTGGGAAGCTCTTGATAGAGTTCTCAAGTACTTGAAGGGAACGTTTTCCCTTGGGCTGCATTACGGGAGATATCCTTCTGTTCTTGAAGGATATAGTGATGCAAGCTGGATTGCCTATAACTCCGGAGTTATGGCCGTACGAGGGTATGTTTTCACCTTAGGCGGAGGCTGCCAGTCGCTTGGAGGTCGACCAAACAAACTCGTTGTCTAGGTCTACTTTTGAGGCCGAATTAGTTGCCCTTGACACTACCGGATTGGAAGCCGAATGGCTTCGAGGACTTATGTACGAGTTGCCCATGGTCGGTAAGCCCATGCACATTATCTACGTACATTGTGACAACACAGCCACAATTGAGAAACTGAAAAGTGTCAAGTACAACTGCAAAACTAGGAGGCACATCCAAATTAGATTAAAATCTATAAGGGATCTAGTGTCTCGAAAGGTGATAGCTGTTGATTATGTTGGTACCAAGGATAACACAGCTGATCCTTTAACCAAAGGGCTAGAATTTGCTCTAGTTCAAAAATCTAGGTTGGGGATGGGACTGAACCCCGTCTGATTCAAACGCAGTGGCAACCCAATCTACCTAAGTGGAGATCCCACAAAGGAGATTCAATGTGGTAATAACAAGCTGTGTGGTGAGTCGGAGCACCTAATAATAGATTGACATGTTACATGTCTGAGTCTATCCCCTGAATAGCCTAGAGGTGCTCGTTGCTGCTAATATAGTAAAAGTTTGGAACTTTGAATTGTTGGGTTTCGAGGGTCCATGCGCAGCGGAATAATGCAATAACTCGAAAAACCCGGAGCCCTAGAATCCGTTCTAGATGATTAATTAAGAAGTATGAAATAGAATTACCAACCTTGTGTGCTTTTGTCGTTGATAAACGCGTTCCAACTCCAAATTGTTGATCTTGTGAATCCTCGATGAACGATCAATGAATCACGAATGAAAGATCTTGAATAGCGAAGATCCTCTATGTGTATCCACGCGATGAACGTGTTGGGATTGGAGCCAAAACCAAGGAGAGATCAAAACCATGGAGGAAGAAAGGCGTCGGAGGAGCTTCTGTCGTGGAGGGCGGCCGCGCTGAGGTGAGGGCGACCGCGCTTGGAGGACAGTCGAGGGGGCATAATCTTCGGCCGATGTGCGCGACCACGCTGGGCATGCTGCGCGACCGCGCTGGCATCGGAAAGGGTTTTGTTCGCAGAGGATTCTGTTTCCTATTTGGGTTATACTCCTTCCGTCTCAAGGATTCCGGGTAAGGCAGGTTTTGATTAGGAATAAGTTTTGTATCCCTATAAATACAGTGTGACTACCACCATAATATTTGTACCAAAAGAGGGGAAAAGTTAGGATATCAAGGAGAGCCACAAAATAGTATCTAGGAGGGGGCCGGGGGCCTAGGAGAGCCATGTGGGCGATCCTACAACCCGGCCATGACTGTGTTATTTTGTGTGTTCTTGGGGAGGTGAGATAATATATATGAGAGATTGCTCATGGAGAGTTACTATGCTAGATCTGTGTGAGTGCATATGTAAAGTTGTAATCCTTCATATATTATTATAGTGATGTCCTGGCTTGGTGCCTCCGGATGTAGTTCACGAGTTGGTGAATGAACCGGGTTAACAAATTATCGGTGTTATTGTTCTTGTTCTTTCATATTATCATGTGTTGATTTATTTTCTCCATATTGATGACTGCTAGTATGGGCTGGTGGATGCGGTGATCCCCCAATTTCACAACAAGCGGTATCGAGCTTTTTGGTTCGAGATCTAGGAGAGATCCAAGGTGAAGAAAAGAGACAACGGATTTTTGTGCGAGATTCTTCGTGTGGAAGACGTGCGAGGGATCCGAGAGCTTCTAGGGTTTATGGTTGAAGCATGACACGTGCCAAATAGGTTGACGATCGTGCGGAAGATCTGTAAGTCTGAAGAGTTCGTTTGTTTCTTGTTGAGATCTGCAGAAATTCGAGGTGGAATTTTGGAGATGCAGAGATCAAGAGATGTTCAAGGGTTATTGGGGCAGTCAAGGTGGTTGGAGAAAAATATGAAAGAAAAGGAGTCTGAGTCGGAGGAGTTGGTGAGATCAAGGAGGAAAAATCGCGGAGGACTTTCTGTTGTGATGGGCGACCGCCCATGTGGTGGTGGGCGACCGCCCAGGTGGACAGAAGTTTGGCTCGGGGAAATCCATTTGTGCGCGACCGCGCTGGAGGTGCTGCGCGACCGCGCTCGTGACGGGGAAGGGATTTCTGCAGCTGGTTTGTTTCCTATTTTGATACAATCCTTTCGTGCAAAGGTGAGTGGTATAAGCCGGTTGGACCACGTGAGAAGAGGAGGACTTCTCGCAAACGACGGATGAGGGGTAAGGGGGATGTTGTACTCTACCGACAACATCAATTTCGTTCCGGGTGGGAGCAAGAGGCTTGGAGGCCGGCCTGTTGGTGTAAAAAGGAGAGACATCAATAAACGGTGTGTTGGGAGGTGACAATGTGTAGCTGGCCAGCAAGGAGACAGTCACAAGTACCTAACAAGAGAGCGAGAAAAAGGATCACAAGGAGACAATGCAAGAAGCAAGGTGTGTCCGAGTTTCATGGGAAGCATTGCAAGGGGAGTGGTTCTAGGAGGAAGAAGGCGAAGTTAGTCTTGCAAATAAATCAAGGTAGAAGTTGATTTGGGGAGGCAAGAAGGATCTAACACGGAGTGGTTGAAGCGTCGCTTGGTTTCAACTCGCCTTGTTACTTGGGCGTGGTGGCTCATGATGGTGGAGCGTGGTGGCTCATGGTGGAGGAGCGTGGTGGCTCAAAATGGTGGGGAAAATATTTGGTGGATCATTCTCAGGTGGGAGTATGATGGGAGCATGTCACAATGGTGGTTTATGTCTCCAGGTGGGAGATTGTTGGGATTGGAGCCAAAACCAAGGAGAGATCAAAACCATGGAGGAAGAAAGGCGTCGGAGGAGCTTCGTGGAGGGCGGCCGCGGCGAGGTGAGGGCGACCGCGCTGAGGACGAGGGGGCATAATCTTCGGCCGATGTGCGCGGCGCCCGCTGGGCAGGCATCTTGGGCCTGCATCGTGTAAGGTCGAAAGAGGTTTGTTCGCGACTTATTTCCTATTTGGGTTATACTCCTTCCGTCTCAAGGATGCCGGGTAAGGCAGGTTTTGAGTAGGAATAAGTTTTGTATCCCTATAAATACAGTGTGACTACCACCATAATATTTGTACCAAAAGAGGGAAAAGTTAGGATATCGAGAGAGCCACAAAATAGTATCTAGGAGGGGGCCGGGGCCTAGGAGAGCCGTAGGGCGATCCTACAACCCGGCCATGACTGTGTTATTTTGTGTGTTCTTGGGGAGGTGAGATAATATATATGAGAGATTGCTCATGGAGAGTTACTATGCTAGATCTGTGTGAGTGCATATGTAAAGTTGTAATCCTTCATATATTATTATAGTGATGTCCTGGCTTGGTGCCTCCGGATGTAGTTCACGAGTTGGTGAATGAACCGGGTTAACAAATTATCGGTGTTATTGTTCTTGTTCTTTCATATTATCATGTGTTGATTTATTTTCTCCATATTGATGACTGCTAGTATGGGCTAGTGGATGCGGTGATCCCCCCAATTTCACAACAGAACGAACCCTAGAACTCTTCTAGGCGGATTGCTAGATCCTTGATTGAAACTCCTTTCAATCGATGAAGAAATATGGAATTGAATGGTGTTTTGATTCTCAATTCTCAATTGGAATCAATCTATTTTGTGTTTCTCTAAACCCAAAACCATGGAATGACTGCTAGGGCAACTAGGGGTTTGTATTTATACGTTATAAATAAAATCTCTTTGCAAAACCCTAATTTTAAGTCAAATTTGCGTCGATCCGGCGCCCGGGGACGAGTCGTCCCTGGCACCCCGGCTTTCCCGAATACGGCGTCCCCTTAAGGGAATAGTTGGTTACGGCACGGGGACGAGTCGTCCCACGAGAACAAAAACTCCATATTCTTCATTTTTGACAATTCGTACGATGCGTGTGACCCCATAGGACTATATTATGTTGGCGATGAGTTCGATCACATCGATCCTCATAAGACATGAGCGGACTCCAGCAAGCCATCATGCCTACCCAAATAATATAATATCAAGTTCGATTTTCCTACATAGAACATATCACAATCCCATTGTCACACGATGTTATATTGAACATGAGTCATGGTCCACGTCAACTCATATTGTTCAATGCTTTCTCGTTACTAAGTAAATTGATCAATCGAATGATATTAATCACATTAATTCATTCGGGCGTAGCCATCTTACTACATCAATCTTACTTACGAGTGGCCTAGCAAACATCTCTCTTTACGAGGGACAATTTTCCATCTTGACTTATCATTCTTCCCAACAAGAATCATACCGTGCCAATGATAGCCACTTATTGTCATCAGGTTAAAGGACACTGACGTTAAACTATATCGAAACATGATATTCATCGAGCGGAAGACGATGATAATCTCGAGTCGAAGGATATCAATGATATAACTATATGAGATTTATTTATGCCATATGACCATGACATAAATCTGCATAGTGGGTCAAGTCCAAGTACCTTGTTCTCTAACAAGTACCCATGAATCTAATGTGCATCTCCATGCATATAATCATCACATGATTATCCATTAGACTTCATACTAGTGCTTCATAAGTACTAGGGACACGATTATTATAATAAACATGCAAACATATATAATAATCAAAGTAATAATCTCATATATAAATGAATAATGACATTACAAATAAGTCTATCTTTATAGGCCTAGGGCACTAACACCTACATGAATGGGATCAAGTCTTTTAGACAAGATGCTAGCGATGCATCTTCGAGATGCCCAAATAAGTGAGTGTTGTTGTTGGCCGCAACTAGAGGAATTTGGGTTATTCCTTGAAAGCACTCATGATAGAGGATCGAGACGTATGGCTTATAAGCGTCAAGTGTTCGATAGAGGGCCTATCATAGCTTTTGTCGTGTTTGTTACCAGTAAAGGCCTCTACATCCAAAGGCATCAGATTCAAGACACCCGTTCATCTGGTCCTGTGGGGGTTTGCGTTGGATAACATAGGTAGTGGTTCAAGCCGGAAGGTACCATTATTGAAAGCATGGCAATGGACAATCTGTACACGTCATATTTCTATGAACTTGTGGGGGATTGTTGGAATATTTGATATTTGTGGTATGGAAGTCCATAGATCTATGACATAGTTGTGTTGTTGTTTTTGGACTGAATTTGGCAAAGGAAAAACGCGTTTGAGTTTCTGGCAATGAGGGCGACCGCGCTCATGCCAAGGGCGGCCGCGCTTGGTTGTCTTAAGCTCAGCAAAACTTTCTGGTGACTAGCGCGGTCGCGCAAGCCTCGAGGGCGGCCGCGCTAGTGACGAATCTGGTGTTTTCCTGGGCCGAATTGTATCAGGTTTTTGGTCTTTTTTAAGGCTTAAAACCCTAATATACCATACATATAAATACTCCTTTTCTCCCAGCCGAGTTTTCTATGAGAGATTGAAGAGAAAAACAATTCTCTTGCTTCCTTTCATTGTTTCGATTACTCCCGTTCATAGAGATTCGTTCGTGAGATTCAAGGCGATTGAGATAGGACCGCCGGTGATTACATACCTGTGTGCTGCTTTGTGGTACGTAATCTGTGATCGTTTTATCCTCGGAGAAATTTGCCTGTACCTGAGTTGCACCAATTGGGGGCAATATTTTCTCTTAGGACAGTCTTCCTAAGGCGACTCGATCAAATCACGATAAGTTTTCTAATCAATTGTTTATTTGTTTCTGTTCTGTTTTCCTGATCCTGTTCCATTGCTTTCGATTTTGCTATTGACTTAATTGGTACGTTCTTGACTTGATCAATAAATTCCCTACTATTAATTAAATTGTTAATTTAATCTGTGGTGCAATAATTTGATTTCCAACAATATATGTTGGTTGTTGAAAACTAAATATGATCATATTATTCTAATCAAACCTGATAACAATCATCGCGACTGATATACAATACGATCAAACCAACCTGATAACCATCATCGCGACTGATATACAATACTCCCTCCGTCCCATTCGAAAGGACACTTTTGGTCAACAGCAGTTAACTTTGACCCAAACATTAATGCAAATCTAATCATTATACTCCCTCCGTCCCGTCCGACTTAGGACATTCACTCCCGACACGGAGATTAAGGAATACTATTATAATATTAGGAGAGAGAATGAGTGGAGGATGTGTTGTGTGTGTGAAAAATTAAATAGGAGAGAGAATGAGTGGGATAAATAGTGATGAGATTATTGTTGTGAGTATGACAAGTGGGTCTCATTTAATATAAAAGTAATATAAACTTTCCATTTTGGGTCGTCCTAAGTCGGGTGGGACGCTCAAAATGGCAAAACGTCCTAAGTCGGACGGGACGGAGGGAGTATTGAAATTCTAAAAATTGTTATTGATAAATCATTAAATGGTTTATGAATAACAATTTTTAGAATTTAAATAAGATGATTAGATTTGCATTAATGTTTGGGTCAAAGTTAACTGATGTTGATCAAAAATGCCATTTCGTGTGGGACGGAGGGCGTACTATGTATTAATATCATTATTTTCGGTGGTTTGAAATGATTTTTTTTTTTTGGAAAATGTTAGGACGCAAAACAACTTTATAGAGAAAGAAACAAAAATAATAATGTCTGCTGGTAATGTTTGTTAATATGAAAACAGCCATTTAATTTGTGTACTATGTTTGTGTTTTATGATTTGCTCTTTTGTGGAATTTAGGTAAAAGCCGTGATTGGTGGGCTTGTTATGTTTCTTTCTTAATCTTTCTTTAATTGGTCAAAAGAGAAGTAAACTGAGTTTTTAATTGTTTAGTTACACTTTTATTAAGCAAAATTTGCAGCTGTCTCCACGATTTAAATAACAAATTTTCTTAGGGCATTAGATTAAACACGTATTAAATAAGATTAAAGGTTGCAGCCCATCAATATGATATATTTTTACACTTATTTAATGTTAAATCTTGGATATTTTAATGATTTTTTTGTAGTATTTATGAGTATAGGAAGGAAGAGGATAAGTGTATGAATTATGAGATTAAATGTTGCAAAAAAGAATAATTCAGATTGGAGCAGCAATGAAAGAAATAATGAATTTAGAGAAATATAAAAAGATGTGACCAATGAGCAACCAATTCCATTGGATATTACTTGTTAATAGCTTTTCAACGATATGTGACACATGTAAAACGGAGTTCGTACGAAAAAGTTATCTTAGCCCTTCCGATAGTTTGCAAAATTTCGAATAGCGCTGCACCGTAACACGGTGCGCCCTCACACGTGGGAATAAAACTTGAAGACTTCTTGGTCCACTTATGCTACCTGCACACCTTCTTTTGGGCCCACTTATGCTACCTGCACACCTTCTTTTGGGCTGCCGCACAGCCAGGGACCTTATGGAAATTTTGCAAAAAGCGAGGGACTTGATAGGAATTAATTTCAAGGACTTTTTGTTTATTTTGGCATAATTTGAGAACTTTTATGGAATTTCTAAAATCTCAGGGACCTTAATGAATTTTTCGGCCATCACCTTAGATCTTCCCTATTCAATAAGGAATCCTTATGTTTTCCTAATATTGACACCTGCTTAGCCCTAGTATAAATAGAACAAATTCAGTCATATTTTATGTTAGAGATAAAAAAAAGAGATTCATCAAATATTTAGTTAGCTAAGTTGGTATTGAGACAACTTAGGAAAGTTACCTTAGTTAACAGTATTTTCAATTAGAATTATATTTACTATTAGAATAAGGAGAGATTTGTTATAATCCAATAAAAATTAAGACTCATATGTTTTGATTATAAATATAAGTCTCTAGCTTATGTAAACTTTGAATCAATAATACATAATATACTTTGCTCTCCACAACCTCTGCATACCCTTTCTCATATCTTTTGATATATATTCTATATGGTATCAGAGCTATACGATCCATAGCCTTCTTCCTGCCGGTCTTATTCATGGCATCAAACGATGCCATCTCAATTCTCAATTCGGCCGAGCCCAATTTTACCGTCCCTACTCCCACTCCTTCCAACAACTCTCGGCCACCACCCCGTCCTAAACCGAATCTGTCCCCCACTCTCTATGCTGCCACCACCTTTTCTTCCGCTGCCCCACCCACATCTTGGATACTCTGAGCGTCGTCATCGTCATATTGTTAAGACTGGACTCTCCTTACTCGCCCACTCTTCTATGCCTAAAACTCACTGGCCTCTCGCCTTTGCAACTGCTTCCTATCTCATAAGCCGCATGCCAACACCTACCCTCAACTTACATTCACCTTTCTTTCTTCTTCACAAACATCACCCTAATTACCTTAAATTACGTAGATTTGGTTGCTTATTTTATCCTTGACTACGTCCATATACATCTCACAAACTTGACTCCCGCTCTTCACCTTGTGTCTTTGTTGGCTACTTCGCCACACAAAGCGCATATTACTGCCTTGATCCTACTTCAAACAAAATCTATACTTCCCGGCATGTCAAGTTTATAAAAGACAAGTTTCCATTTGCCTCGCAATCTCAATCTTATTCTTACCCTACCAGTAATGAATGGTGTACCTTTGTTCTTCCACTTCTTAATATTCCCCACACTTTACCGGTTGCCTCTACCTACCCTCTTACTCCTTCGCCTCTAGCTTCTCCCCTTACTTAGCCCAACCAACCCAATGCCGAACTAAACCACCCACTGCCGAGCCAACCTCACCTTCATCTGTCGAGCCCTCTTTAGCAGCCCCTATTTCCCCAACACCTCTTCCTTCTGCCACCAACACTACCCCATTCCCATCATCTTCCTTATCCCCTCCCCTTCCGCGCAAACCTGTGACCCGATCACAAAATAATATACACAAACCTGTGACCAAATTAAACGTTCAAGCTTCTCTCTCTAACCCCTCGACCGAACCATCTACCATTGCCCAGGATCTCAAAAGTCCTATATGGCGTAATGACATGCAACATGAATTTGATGCTCTTCTCCATAATAAAACATGGGATCTTGTTCCACCTTCTTCGTCCCAAAATCTTGTTGGTTGTAAGTGGGTGTTTCGCACAAAGTACAAACCAGATGGTTATGTTGATCGTTATAAAGCTCGTCTTGTTGCTAAGGGCTTTCATCAATGTCCTGGTATTGATTATTTAGAAACGTTTAGTCCAGTTGTTAAACCTACTACTGTTCGAACGATTCTCACTATCGCTACCATTCGAGGTTGGTCTCTTCGTAAAGTGGATATTAACAATGCTTTCCTTCAGGGTTCTCTCACTGAGGACGCATTTATGGTTCAACCTCCAGGTTTTTTTGACCCATCTCATCCATCTTTTGTTTGTAAATTGAAGAAAGCTTTTTATGGTTTAAAACAAGCTCCACGGGCGTGGTATAATGAGATTCGCTCCTATCTTTTATCTCTTGGATTTACAAACTCAGTTTCTGATTCATCCCTTTTTACATTACATCATTCTCTTGGTCTTATTTATCTTCTAGTATATGTTGTTGATATTATCATTAATGAGTCTCATAATCGTCTTCGTAATTCTTTCATACATCAACTTTCCTCCCGCTTTTCTCTCAAGGATCTTGGCTCTCTTTCTTATTTTTTAGGTGTTGAAGTTCTTCCTCACCCAAATGGTATTCTGCTAAGTCAACAAATATATACAGGATATTTTGATTCGTTCACACTTGACAGAGGCTAAACCTGTGTCTACTCCTATGTGCACCGGATGTTCATCTTTCTCTACATGGCGACACTGCCATCTCTAATCCTACTGAATATAGACATGGCCAAAAATCAAATCAGACCGGCCAACCGGCCGATTTTTAACCGATCAAAACCGTCAATAAACTGGTCAACGTGGTTAACCGGACCGGTTTAACCGAAACTGGATTTTTCAAGGTTCGGTTACGGTTGGAGTTTTTTAAAAACTGGTCAACCGCCGGTTAAACCGTTTAAACCGGCAATTTGAATTAAACTTCAAACGGTCATATGACCGTTGGACTTGCACTTGGCCGACGCCGGTTGGGCACTTGGGCTGGGCCTTGACCGTTCCTGGCTTGCTGCTCATGACCGTTGGCCGGCCACTTGGCCTGGCGCCTGACCGCCTGTACCCTTCCAGTTCCAGACTTCCAGTTGCCTGGCACCTGTCCCCCCTGCCCTTTCCCGTTAGTAACGTTAGTAACGGTCCTTTAACAAAAAAACATTTTGACTAACTATAAATATCACCTCCCTCCTCCCATTTTATTTCCACATTATTTCTATCTACTCTTTCTCTTCTACTCTTTCTCTTCTACTCTCTTCTACTCTCAAATATTCACATATTCTCTTACTCTCATCCAATTTCTAGTTAAATATTACCTCATTTTCAGTTAGTTTTCTAACGAAATTAGTCTTTTTCTAAATTTTCATCCATTTTAAGCTCCATTTTGTTTCCAAACTTCATTTTATCTTTACACAAATGGTTGAAAATCAAAGAAGAAGCAATTTAGACAAGTCACATGTTGGCTCTTCCTCCCCCAACGATGATTTTGATTATCAAAATCCAAATATTACCCAACAAAGTGAGGAAGAAGAAGCTTTTGAAATTGAAAGTGGTGGTAGTAGGAGGGGTAGGGAGCCGAGCTACTAGGGGAGGTGGTCGGGGTCGGGGACAATCTAGAGAAAGAGAGCCTACATCCGATATTTTCGCCATTCATTTCACGAAAAGAAAAATTACTCCCGATGATGATTATAATCTTCGAGCATTTTGCAACTATTGTTCCACGTCTTACTCATTCAAAAGAGGCGGAGGGCATGGGACGCTCAACGGGTACGGCGTCAAAACATCCCGAGAAACTTGGCATTTTCACTGCCCAAACTCAATTACAATATCAACATAGTTCGGGTTCGGGTGCACAAGATTCGTCTTTCGTCCTTTTTAAATTTGATAAGTGGGTTTATAGGGATGAACTAGTCAAATTAGTTTGTATTGAAGGTCTTCCTTTTAATTTTGCGGATGACGATTTTATGGAAATTTTGTTCAACTTTCTTTAAATTCCGTCGCCACGAGAGTACCACGTATGAATCCCGTACGTGATATTACTAGAGTAGTGAAAAAATATAAAAATGATTTAATTGATGTTTTATCAAATTTAGAAAATAAAGTTTCGATTTGTGCCGATGGTTGGAGTGATCATTGGAAAAGAAATACTTATTTGGGCGTTACTTGCCATTGGATAGATAATTCATGAACTATAAAAAAAAAAAGATTAATTGCTTACAAAGATTTTGAGCCACCGAATTTCGCAAAAAATATTTGTGCAAAATTACTTGAGATTTTTGTTGAGTATGATATTTTAAATAAAATATTTACTATTTCATTTGACAACGCAAGTGCTAATACGACTAGTTTACCCGAATTAATTACCGTTTGTCAACCCTCACTTGGGGGTAAGTTTTTTCATATTAGATGTTTATGTCATATTATTAACTTATGTGGATGGCTTGGATGCATTAGAGGTTTATGTTAAGCCAATTAGACAATGTATTCAATTTATTTCTAAAAAAAATTCTAATACAAAAAAAAATGGATAAGATTTTTAAGAAGTAAAGGTGTGGCGGACAAATATTTACTTACGATGTTCCAACTAGGTGGAATTTCACCTACAAAATTTTAACCGATGATTTTGCTTATAAAGATCTCCTAATGCAATTTTTTATGCCAATTGGCTATAATGAACGTCTACTTGCTTATCAATGGAATGCATTCACTAATTTATGTGAATTGTTAAAGATTTTCAATACCGCTACTTTGGCTTTTTCGAGAGTTTATTATCCAACTTTCGTTTTGGTGCTTGAGCATTGTATTGCAATTGTTACTTGTTTTGACAATTTAAGACAATGCCCTATTTTAAAAGAATGCATTGTTTTCAAGAGACAAAAGTGGCTTAAATATTTTGACAATATTCTGTCTCTCTTCTTGGTTGCAAAATTATTAGATCCCCGTTAGATGATTTAGAGTGCATTGTAGATTATTATTGTATGAAGTTATATCCCGATGGCGACGGTGATAATGAACTTCCGTCAATTATTATTCAAAATAAAAAAAATGATTTGATTAACCTTTTTAATGAGTATAATGGTTTATATGGAAACACTTTTCAAAGTCAACAACATGAAGATGCTTCCTTTACTTCTCAACAAAGTTTTACTAGTGGGAATCCATATAGTTTTATTGCAAATTTGTATAGTAAAAAACGTGGTCCTTCTCGAGATTCTTCTTCATCATCATCAAACATTCCCGTGGAGTTAGAAACATACTTCACTACCAACTTTGAATTAAATCAAGACCCAAATTCAAATGAATTTGATGTTTTACAATGGTGGTCAAGAAGGAAAGAAATTTATCATATTCTTTCAATAGTTGCGAAAGAAGTCTTACTCTCTCCCGCTTCAACGGTGGAGGTTGAATCGACATTTAGCGTTGGAGGAAATGTTTTGGATGAAAGACGTTCCCAACTAACTAGTGAAAACTTGAAACATCAACTCTTACTTGGCGATTGGGTTAGAGCGGAAAAAAGACAACAAGACTTGCCTTATGAAGAGGATCTTTTATTATCGGATTCAAAATATCAATACGATATCGAGGACTCTACGGAAAGTAGTGATGAATGAATGATGTTTTAAATTAGTTTAGACTTTAGATTAGGTTTATTTTTATTTAATTGTAATAGTTATGTTGAGGTAAAGGCTCCTAAATGTCCCCCCCTTATTTATAAAAGGGTAAGGCTGGTTGTCCCCCTCTTTGTAATTTTATTTTAATTAATAAAATTTTAGGATACCGTTCCTTTTTTCTTTTATATACTTTCGTTTCTCTTAAAAAAGTTAAAAAAATTAAGTTTTATTTCTTTCAAAATTCTTAACTTTTTTTATATAACTTTTTGCAAAAAATATATGTAGTAAACAAAAGTCTAATATAGTCTTCTTTATCCAAAAAAATTGAAAAAAAAAGTTAAAAAACAGTATAAAACTTAACAAAGCGTTAAAAAGTTAAGCTGCTTTTCAAAAACTGTTAAAAAATTAACTTTTTTATTCAAAAACTGTTAGAAAATTAACCTTTTTTGTAACTGTTTTTAATTCTGTTAAAATTTCTTTTAAAAACCTAATTTGAAAAAGAAAAAAAAATTAAAAACAGTTAACCGGAAAACCGGTATAACCAGTAAACCGTAAAATCGTGACCGGCTAAGACGGTTAACCGGTTCGGTTTCGGTTAACCGGCTAAGACGGTTAACAAGGCTTGATATATCATTTGTCGTTAATCGATTAGCTCAATTTATGCATAGGCCAACTCTGAAGATCATTGGGTTGCTCTCAAACGTCTCCTTCTCAAACGCCTCCTTCGTTATCTTGCTTCTAACCGTCTTTGTTCCGGACAAGATAAATGATGTACGACACACTCATAATCTACAAAAGTACCTGAATAACAACCAATAAATGTTTTTCTAATATTAGACTATGTGTGACTTGAGACGTACGAGTAACATTAGAATTTGTCAGCAACATGATAAGGGACAAGGTAAAGAATGACTAGGCTAACATTAATCTACAAAAGTACCTGAATAACAAACAATAAATGCTTCTCTACTAGGTATTTTGAGGATAAACAACTATTGTGGAGACTAGGCTAACATTAGGAAAGAGACTATGAAGTATATTGACTACGGGGCTGGGCTTGTCAGACGAGCTCAGCCGCTCGATGATAAACCTACTATGCGAGCAAGGTGAAGATGTCCAAAATAACCTCAATTTGAGTTACATGTGATAGTAGGCTAGTTGTATGCTATAATAAATGAGTTACATCGTACTCACTCAGTCCCAAGATGAATGACCACTTTTAAGAAAATTTTATCCCAAAATGAATGACAGTTTTGTAAAACACTTTGATCCTAAATGTTCTTTTACGAAATATGTTTCACTAAAAAAAATAAGATAACAAAGATTTTCATAGACCTTAGCTATTAAAATTTACAAGAAGTGGAAATTTTTAAATTTCTCCAAATTAAAAACTGGACATTCATTTTGATACGGAGGGAGTACATGTTATAGTAGGCTAGTCCAACTGCCGGTCGGACTGCACATGGCTCAGATCCTACCGTCTACACCTTTATGCAATGGTTGTTGTGTTCGTCCACCACACCTGCCCTCTTTTGTTCCTCTTACCTACTGAGATCATCTTTCATTTCAAACTTTTCGCCCTCTCACTCTAGAACCAACTTCCCTTGCAACTTGTGACCCACAGCATGCTCAGACTCCTAGTGTCTCTGTCTTTCCCAGTACGTGGATTGTGCAATCACGACATTTTATAAAGTTGTAATTTTCACAGGACTGTTATTTCTAACCCACTATTGAGTTCAAGCAAAAACTCCTTCGACTTGTGAAACATCATTTCCACCCTCCAACTTAATGAGAAGTACCATGAAGGTACTCCCCTCAGTCCCGAAATGATCTTCCTACTTTTTTGTCGTTAACACAAAGATACTTTGAGCAATAATTTTAGGTCGATTTAATTATCCGAATGAACATCTAAAAATTGTTGATAGTAATTATAATGGTGTATCGATAACAAGTTTTAATTTTTCATTAGAATAATTAAATCAACTTAAAATTATTGCTCAAAATATCTTCATGTTAATGACAAAAAAAGTGGGAAGATCATTCATATTTTATAGAGCAAAAACAGTCACTCGAACAGAAGTAGGAAGCTCAAAATCCCTACCAGAGCATACATTCATTTGCTTACATTCATTACGTACACGACCCAACCAGGCATTTCTACACCCACTTGGTAATACAAATTAAATGTAGTGAACAGTCTTTGTTCTGAACAAGATAAAGGACATCTGACACACATAATCTACAAAAGTACCTGAATAACAACCGATATATGTTTCTCAACTGTGTTACTTGAGACATACAGGTAACAATAGAATATGTCAACAGCAGGATAAGAAGATAGGACCAAACTTTGATGATGTTATACATCAGATATGCCTCATACACAAAGTCTCATTTATATGAGCAAATTTTGGTATAAGTTTGGATCATTGGTGGTTGTGTAAGAACTAAGATCTAAGAACTAGATGCATTGGTGTTTATTCATCTTTGTGGGTGATCAGAATTGCATCTCCGGTCTCTAGGTTTTAGTTTTGTTTTACGCTGTTTATTCATGTGATAGCTCCCTACATAGTTCAAAACAAGATAGCTTGAAACTCTGATCCATGTTGGGTTCCACTAAAAGGATTCTTACTCGGAAACTGACAGGTATTTTGAGGATAACATCTATTATGGAGACCATGTTAACATTAGGAAAAAGGATATGGAGCTTAAGTAGTTAACTTCTTTCAGGAGTATTATTAACTAGCATCTCTAGTTCAACATCCCAGTCTTCTCCAATCCAAAGAGAACCTAATTTTAAGTACAAACTTATCAAACCCTCTTCTTTCAGGAGTATTATTAACTAGCATGAAAAAAAGGCAATTTGTAAAACTCAATATGCAGTCAACAATCACTGAGATTATTCACTCTGAACAGCATATTCTGTGATGGGCCGAGCCCAATACCTCACTACGAGCTAGGGGCCCAACAGGCCCATCAAAAGACCAACTACGAAGGATCCGATCAAGACCTGGGTTATGGCCCGTCCAACAACGGATGGCGGTCGTCGCCATTGAGTGACCAAGCCCATCCAAGCGACGAGCCAATACACCCTTGAGTAAAGGTTTGGACATTAGCCCGTCGATACGTTAGAAAGAGGTCGTCGATAATGAGCTATGGCCCACCTAACTACGAGCCTTCCCGCCGCGCCAAGCTTCTCTTTCAACAGTGAGCGTCGTCATTGAACGACTAATTCTCAATGCCGCACGCTCGTCGAGTCATCTCTCAAGGAGACGACCTGATTGGACGTACAACTCCAGATCGTCTCTTCCATTAGCTTCCTCAACAAGCTTAATTAATTAACTAATTTGGGATCATGTAATTAACTAATTTGGGATCATGTCAGACCTACCACAGTGCCTTGTTACATGTGCAATCATATAACCGGTAATATTGCCAAAAGGCGCGCAGGTTGACTTTCCTTTATAAGCTAAGCTACTTATCAATGTCAGGTGCTGCAGTGTCCTTGTTTGGGCGGACCAACCCCAGCGCGACACGTGTGTGCCTAGGAGACAGAGCTGATCCAACGGTTGGCATCCATCCGATCCAACGGCTCAGATGAAAACCCTAACACCCTTACAACCATTATAAATATGGGAACAAAACATGGACAAAGGTAATGCTTGACTGCATATTTACGTACTCACACAATCTCCATATTATTTACACCACTTTCCAGTCCATCAACTGATTCTCACGCCGGAGGGGTTTGCCGGAAGACCTCGACGCAGTTTCACGGTTGTTTTGTGGTGTTGTGCAGATCACGAAGCTAGCTCAATCTTTGCTGGACACGATAACTGAGCCCAATACACATTCCTGCGCGATCAGATTGGTTCCATTGCCGGGAATCGTTTGTCAGTGATCTTCAATAACAGAAACACAGCCGGAAAAATCTGAAAAAATGGCGTCAGATGGACACACGGCAAGCAAATCCACCGGAGACCAAGATATACCTCCTCCTCCTCCGCAAGGCCAACAACAAAACCATAGACCACCCTCTCCACCTAGGAACCCTAATTTAAGGGTTACTGTGTCACAAGGGTGGCTTTGATGACCTGAGCCTTCAAACAACTAGGAGGAGGGAGAAGAGACCCGGCTCAAGAGAGGCGGCGACGACCTCCACCTGGAAAGGAGACACGAGGTAGCTGCGAACGCCGTGTGGGAGGCCCATCTAACCCACACCTCGACGTAGCCGCTTTCCTTGTCGAGAGAGCTAATGCCTACAAGAATTCCTCGCAAATCCGAGACAAGCTCATCCAAATGGCTGCGCCTCAAGCCCCACAGGCGTCCCACCATACTGTCTCGTCTGGAAGAAGAAGGAACCAGAGGAGAGAAGGTCGTCGAGATGAAGTCGTAACTGGGGAAGAACGGGTGGTGCCCCAGATTGATCTTAGAGATCATATCAATCAACGTCGTAGTGAAGGAGTGCCATCTCAAAGCAACGACGAGATGAAGGAGAGCCTCGTAGAGTATTGGCGATCGAAAATCCGTAAAATCGAGAACCAAGTTATTCAAGGTCGCCTAACGACTCCTTCTTTGAGAAACGAACGGCACCGAGCTATAGGGAGAGAACCCGAACTCCCCTCGTCGCGAACGAGAGCTATCCGGATCTTACGGACCATCTCCGCCACCGAGCTTTAGTGGGAGAGATCCATCTCATGACGACTCGCGCCCTGCGAGAGAGACAACGGTCTAATACCGTTGCCCGGGGGCCTCGTCATGATAGGATCCCCCCAGGCCCAAAGGGAGAAGTTGATATGAGAGAATTCTTGAGACTCAAGCGTCGGGTGGAAGAGGCGACGAACAAAAGAAACAAGATGGATAGCGACGACTCAAGACGATGGTGGTACCACGAACCCCTTGGCCCCACGGATGCTAGAGACGGGACCGCCCGAACTCCGGTTTTAAACTTCCCGATGCGAAACAATATGACGGCTCTACAAGCGCCATAGATCACATGCAACATCTTGAGGCCTGGGACAGATGTGGGCGGCCCGAGCCTCCTGGACACGACGATGTCATGTGTAAGGCCTTAACAAGCACGCCGATCGACGCCGCATGCGATGGCTTAGAGACCTTCCCAAGGGGAGCATCGAGTCGTGGAGACAAATGAGGAATTTTTTTTTGGGAAGATTTGAACCCGGCGGGAGATCGTCGCAAAACCGTCAACGACCCGAGCAACATCTCACTGTGGGGCCAATCGAAAGCTCTATGAGCTATTTCAAAAGATTTAAGAAGTTAGTTGACTGATTGATGAGGACCTAACGGATAGTGGAAATTATCAATTGCTTCGTGTACGGCATTATCTCTTCCACCTGGACTACGAACTACAAGTCCATCCAGGCCAAGTCTCGAAAGGATCTCTACGCCAAGGCGTACGCGCGGGCCGAGGCCGAGGAAAGAAAGCTACAAAGAGAAGGGAAGGCCGTCGATGAGGGCGAGACGGCCAAGTCAAAAAAGGAGTAAGGCGGAGATAAGGGAAAAGGCAAACAAGTGAAAGCCGAAAAGGTCCCGTAGTCGTACACTCCCAAACGGTGTCAAGGGCCGAAATTTTAAGCACGTGGACTTCTGGCCGGCGCGAAGATGAACCCAACGGGAAGGGGAAGAAAAATTTGAATAAATATTGTGAGTATCATAGGGATAAAGGACATGATACCGAAGAATGTTTCGGCTTGAAGAAAATCATTCGTAGATGGATCGATGATGGTCGTCTCCAGAGTATGTGAGGAAGGATCGTCAGCGGCCAACACTCGAGTTGCTAACGACGGCCCTCGGAGAGGCAACAAGGATGGTCTTGGTAATTTCTGAAGAGACGAGCAAAAATCAAATAAAGAGCGCCATCTACCATCTCAAGAAAGCCCCTCATGTTCCCAGAAGTTGGAGATTCCAAACGACGTGATAAGCTTTTTTCCCTACGAGTTAGCAGCTAATCCATCGCTCGTTAACGGCGCCGGTCATCCCCGGCCATTGACAACCGTGAGTCCGTAAGAATTCTAATTGATCTTGGAGCGGCAAAGACATTACGTTTTACAACGTCTACCAACGGATGGGTCTACCCGATAGCCGCCTAAGTCCTTACTTAGGTCGTCTGAAGGATTCACCAACCACCGAGTAGACGCTTGAGGGCCAAATTGACCTTCCCGTTGACATTGGAGAACACCCATTAAGAACCATCAAAACTGTGACTTTTATTGTGATTGACGTCGTCAGTGACTACCACGCAATTCTTGGCCAACCTGGCCAAGCCGCTTTGGGGATCGTCGCCTCGGTCCCTCATCAATGAGTCAAATTTCCTACACATGCTGGAGTTGGATGTGTGTTGGGGACGGCCCCAGATTTCCTAGAGCATGTACTAAAGGCGAAGCGGACCATTGAAATAGACGACCCAGATCATATTGTGAAGCTTTCCAAATCTGCTAAGCAAACGACGACATCATATGCCACCGTCTCGACTATCAAGTGTGTCGACGACCCGGAAATCTTTGTCGAAACATTCATGGACGGCCAAGCTGCAGAGCCACAACTTTTGGTCGCCCATGAATCGGGGGCCGAGCTAGACAAGCTTATTGAAGACGAAGTTCCAGACCTGACCCCTGAGGCAAGAAGGAAAATTAAAGAAATTGTTATCGAATCCATGGACTTCAGAGATGACGCTCCTGAGATGAAACCAGTCGACGAGCTAACGGAACTGATCATCAACCCAAACTATCCAGAGCAGAAAATCAAACTGGGGTCTCAGTTATCCACTGAGGAGAGGGAAGAGATAATCTCCCTATTCAAACAGAACCTCGATGTTTTTGCCTGGAGGGTGGAAGATATGAAGGGTATCAGAGAAGACGTGGCAGTTCATAGGCTTGGAGTGAACCCTACCATGAAGTTCAAGGAACAAAGGTGCAGAATTTTTCGACGGAGAAAGAGATCGCCATCAAACAGGAGATTGAAAAGCTACTAAGTGCTGGGATTATTGTAGACGCTGGATTCACAACGTGGCTGGCAAATTTGGTTCTTGTCAAAAAGCCCAACGGAAAGTGGAGGCTCTGCGTAGATTTCACCGACCTAAACTTGGCGTGCCCCAAAGATAGTTACCCCTTGCCCAGAATCGACAAGCTCGTCGACTCTGTGGCCGGTCATACGACCTTGAGCTTTCTCGATGCATATTCTGGCTATCATCAAATCAAGATGGCCGAAGATGATATACCGAAGACGGCCTTTTAGGCCACAGGGGGAACTTACTGTTATACGAAGATGCCCTTTGGGCTCAAAAACGCCGGGGCCACATACAAAAGAATGATCAACAAAGTGTTCAAGGACCAGCTCGGAGACAACCTGGAAGCATATATCGACGACATGGTTGTCAAGTCCAAGAAAAGAAAACATGTCAGACGACCTACAGCAGACTTTCACCAACCTTCGAGCAAATGACATGGTCCTCAATCCAGCCAAGTGTGTTTTCGGAGTTGCAGCTGAAATTTTTTTGGGGTTTATGCTTTCACAGCGGGGAATTGAAGCCAACCCCGAGAAAATCAAGGCTTTGATTGATATGGCAGAGCCTACGAGCATCAAGGAGGTCCAGCGTTTGAACGGACGAATAGCGGCCTTGGGTCGTTTTATTTCCAAGTCCGCCGAGAGATCACTCCCATTTTTCAAAGCTCTCCGAGGTGCTAAGGACTTTAAATGGATGGAAGAGTGTTCCCAATCATTCAGGCAGCTAAAAGAGTATCTTGGCTCCCCACCACTCCTCCAAAGTCCCGTCGCAGGGGAAGATCTCTATTATTACCTCTCGGCGAGTGACAAGGCCGTCGCCGCCGTAATGGTTAGGGAGGAGGATGAAACACAGAGGCCAGTTTACTATGTTAGCAAAGCCTTGTCGGACGTAGAAACCCGCTATTTTAACGCAGAGAAGATTGCTTATGCTCTCGTCATCACAGCACGAAAGCTACGAGCTTACTTTTCTGCTCACCCAATCATTGTTTACACCAATGCCCCACTTCGAAAAATTTTACATCGTGAATATTCTGTGATGGGCCGAGCCCAATACCTCACTACGAGCTAGGGGCCCAACAGGCCCATCAAAGGACCAACTACGAAGGATCCGATCAAGACCTGGGTTATGGCCCGTCCAACAACGGATGGCGGTCGTCGCCATTGAGTGACCAAGCCCATCCAAGCGACGAGCCAATACACCCTTGAGTAAAGGTTTGGACCTTAGCCCGTCGATACGTCAGAAAGAGGTCGTCGATAATGAGCTATGGCCCACCTAACTACGAGCCTTCCCGCCGCGCCAAGCTTCTCTTTCAACAGTGAGCGTCGTCATTGAACGACAAATTCTCAATGCCGCACGCTCGTCGAGTCATCTCTCAAGGAGACGACCTAATTGGACGTACAGCTCCAGATTGTCTCTTCCATTAGCTTCCTCAACAAGCTTAATTAATTAACTAATTTGGAATAATGTCAGACCTACCACAGTGCCTTGTTACACGTGCAATCATATAACCGGTAATATTGCCAAAAGGCGCGCATGTTGACTTTCCTTTATAAGCTAAGCTACTTATCAATGTCAGGTGCTGCAGTGTCCTTGTTTGGGCGGACCAACCCCAGCGCGACACGTGTGCGCCTAGGAGACAGAGTTGATCCAACGGTTGGCATCCATCCGATCTAACGGCTCAGATGGAAACCCTAACACCCTTACAACCATTATAAATATGGGAACAAAACATGGACAAAGGTAATGCTTGACTGCATATTTACGTACTCACACAATCTCCATATTATTTACACCACTTTCCGATCCATCAACTGATTCTCACGCCGGAGGGGCTTCAAGACCCCGCGCAGTTTCTGATTTGTTTTGTGGTGTTGTGCAGATCACGAAGCTAGCTCAATCTTTGCTGGACACGATAACTGAGCCCAATACACATTCCTGCGCGATCACACTCAATTACTTCACAAATCAAAATTATCATGATCAGGTCAAATAATCATCATAGACCTCACATTTAGGGTTCTAACCTTCAAAACTTAAATTAGAACACAATTCGTCTGATCAAACTAAAATTAATACTAGATTAGATCACTCACTTCGAACAATCGATTAATGACTTGTCATTTTTCGCCGAACAGAAGGCGAAGCCTGGCGGCAAAAGCGCCGGTGGGTTCCAGAGCGGCTTCGGCGAGGAGGCTTCCTTTGATGTTATCCATACGGTTATTGAGGCCTACTTGTTCTTCTTTTAGGGCCGCGGTATCCTCCTCGAGGTCTTTGAGGCGGTACTTCTGCCCAACCGATCTGAGGCTCAGTAATAGGATTCCGGTCATGGCGAAGAACTGGATGAAGCTGTCTTTTCTCTTCAACGCGTTTGCGATGAGACTCAAACGTTCTGCTGGTGGCTTACCTACGCCACCACCGGCGGCGGCGGCCGACGAAGAACTTGATGCCATGGTCGATAGGCGGTGGTATGCCGCAGTAATGATTCTTCTGTTGGGGTTTTGGAGAGTAGATCTAGAGGGGGAGAGGGGATAAATTTATGTTGTTTACCCCGCCTATAGGTTTAATTTCTTAGGGAAAAAAAAACAAAAACATAGTATATAAATTCACATAATTAATTTACCGAAATTCAAATCAAGATTACTTATAAATTCATGCCAAAAACTTGTAAAAAATGCATTTTTTTAAGCTTAATAAAAAACGTGTTTTTAGAACACGTCGACTCTTCCGTCTCGCTCGCTGCGCTCAACTCCCGTTCATCCCCAAATTCAAAGATTCAAAAAATCTTTTAATCCACCTTCTCCCCCAACTCTCAATCGAAATCCCTCAAATTTTTTCGTACATATCCGACGATTTCATTGGAACTTTGAGAAGACTAGAAATCCGTTTTATTTGCATATTAAACAGACAAAAAAGGGAGTGTCCGAAGATAGACCTTTAAAGAAACCAACTCTGCTGGCTATAGGTATCTTAGTTTCGTGGTAGTGTGTTGGTTTTGACGAAATCTACTGCAAGTGAACAATGGCGGAGGAACGATCGAAATTTAGCATGTGTGTAATTAGATGCCAGTGCATGTGTTTTGGAGTGCCAATTCATGTGTTTTGGAGTGCCAGTGCTTGTGTTTTTGAGTGCCAGTGCTTGTGTTTTTGAGAGCCAGCAAAAATTATTATCAGTGTTTTTGAGTGCCAGTGTATGTGTTTTTGAGTGCCAGTACATGTATTTTTGAATGCCAGTTCATGTGTTTTTGAATGCCAGTGCTTGTGTTTTTGAGAGCCAGCAAAAATGTTAGTGTAATAAAGTGTCAGTTTTAGTGTAACAGAGTGCCAGTGTGAAGAGTGCCAGTTCATGTATATAAAAGTGCCCGTGTAAAAAGCGCCAGTGCCAGTTTAACAAAGTGCCAGTGCCATTTACACTGGCACTTTGTTAAACTGGTACTGACACTTTTTTCACTGGCACTTTGTTTAATTGGCACTGGGACAAACGAGAAAACACAAAACACATTTTTTTTAAGTGACAAGAAAAACGCGTTTTTTATAAGACCGACTCTAAATTCATTCCCTTTAAATATAACAGTAATTCTAGTCTTATATCTTAGTTATAGAAATGGGTTGTTTAATAAAATATGTGTTTTTTTAGTTGGTCTTACAAAAAACACGTTTTTTATAAGCTTAGGAAAAACATGTTTTACACTGGCACTTAATAACACTAACACTGACAATTTTTTACACTGACACTTTATTACACATGCACTGACACTTTTATACCTTGGCACTTAATATACATGCACTGACACTTTTTTTACACTGGCACTTTGTTACACTAACACTGACACTTTGTTACACTAACACTGACACTTTTTACACTGTCACTTAATATACATGCACTGACAATTTTTGGCACTGAGACTTTTTTACACTAACACTGGCACTTTGTTAAACTGACACTGACACTTTTTACACTGGCACATTGTTACACATGCACTGGCACTTTGTTAAACTGATACTGACACTTTTTCACACTGGCACTTTGTTACACATGCACTGCCACTTTGTCACACTGACACTTTGTTAAACTGGCACTGGCACAAATGGGGAAAACAAAACACGTTTTTCCTAAGTGCCAGAAAAAATGCGTTTTTCTTAGATCTTGGCATTTTTTTTTATAATTTATTAAGAAAATATAAAAATTGTGAAAAAAAATATTTTTTACACCCAAGTATAAGACTAATTCTACTCTTATACCTTAGATATAAGATCAGCGTAGATTTATATAAAGGAAAAATTCCTTAAGGGTCCTCATGTTCAGATTTTTCGACATTTTAAGGAGCGGCTATTTCAAAATCTCAAATAGAGAGTTCAATTAAGATTGAAATTCCAAGAACACCCTTCACTTACGTTGACCAGACAAATAAAATCCCTAAATGTTGAAACTACCCCCAGTCCTGAAACAAAACCCACCTAGCCCCTCCCCCTCCCTCATTCAAACAACCGCCCTCATCTCTCTCCCATCCCATCATCTTCTCCGTGAGGTCGCAAGACTCAACTCCATCCCCGGCTAGATCTGCTCATTCCGGTACGGCTACCTCCGGCATTCAAGCTCCAGCTTCATCTTGGGCCAATTTTGACCACCGAGCGAACCTCACCGTCTCAGAAGACAATCCGCCATAGTTGCAGACCCGAGCTGAAGCTGAGATCGAGAGAAAGAAAAAATTCCAGGAATTAGGGCACCGTCCAACTACTCAGAAGAACCTCCTCGTCATCCTTCCCACAAGATCAATTCCAAGGCAATCAATCCCCCTTTTCTCTATCCCTGTTTTTATGTGTTGTATGTTCCTGTTTTGAATTTTAATTCAAGATAACCCCTCTGAAGCTTATTCATAACCCTTGTTATCCTGACCTTGCTATTTTTTGATGTGGCTTCTTTCCGACTCCAGATCCTAGGATTTGCCTCACCCAACCATTGTTTGTCCAGTATCACGTAAAATTGACCAATTTCGACCATTGCCATTTTCAGAACTCTCTGGAAAAAACCTCAATAACTCAAGGATCTATCAACATTTTTTTTTTTTTTTGAATTCCAACTTCATTTCAGCTTTTATATTTATATTTTGTCAACTTTGATTTTGAAAGAAATGGAGCGGCTAGGAAGTCACAGAAGACTGATGTGAGTCCTGATGCTATCGCACCAGCACTAGCACAACAGTGAAATGCAGCGGAATAATAAAACAGAAATGAAATGAACACAGATTTAATACTTATCTACAGCAATATGCTGTAGACAATAAACTTCTCTTATTAAAAAAAATACTTTTGAAATCGATTACAAAGAAATAATACGAGAATAACTAAAATAACCAAAAGAACTCTCTCATAAAAACACTCCTCTCAAGTCTATATTTCTTCAGCCTTTCAGAGTGTATATTTCCGTATCTTGTATACTGACTTGGGTCTTGTATTTATAACCAAGTAGTACACGTCTAATGGGTAAGGTTGAGCTTGATCATCAATCTCTTTTATCTCTAATCCTTATCCTTTGTGAGAGTCCTATAAAACAACCAAAACAATACTAAACACATAACAGAATTCGGTCAGATAGGTTAGTGATAATAAAAATTAAATATAAAATATTTACATAATATTAAATATAAAGAAAGTAACAAAACATAATTAAGTCAACCTTTTGACTTGGCTAAGTGTGATGCTATCACACTTTCAATCTCCCCCTGTTTTGTTGCTTTCTGTTCAAAAACAAATCTCAAGCACAATATATAATAAGCTAAGGATTATTCAAAACATGATATGAGATGGAGAGCTCTAATGATCCCCCTAAATACTAGCTAATAAGAACCATAAACCATCATGTTCAAAAACATGTCCAAAACAAACTAAAACAAACCAAGCAAAAGCAAATCACCATTGTTCCAAAAAAAACAAGAAATTAAAATTGTTTTTAAGACATAAACCACATCATAACCCATTCAGTTCATGGGTCTGCTCCACTTCTGATTTGGGTTGGCATCCATTTCTTCTTGAGTTTCTGCAAGCAATTCCCACCTAAAATCATGACTTACTTCTTGAAACACACGGCTTGAACTAGCTCCCCCTTTTTGATCAGAAAGCGCATCCTTTGCAGCCAATAATTTGTTCCTCCTGGCTGAAACTTCCTTGAATTGCACCCTCGTATTCAGCATCCATCTCTCCAAAAACTTGATTTCATCTGAAAGAACCTTTACTTGATCCACAGGTGGTGAAGGAGATGCACGTACATCTTCAGTAGCATCAACTGGGTCATCTTCTTCCTCATCTTGAGCATCAATTACTGGATCATCTGGGAATGCTACAGGTAGATCTACAGTCCTTGTGGGACATTCTAACACAGGTTGGATGTTAAAAGGTTCAATCTTATCCACAGACCTATCAGATATGAGAATTTCTACCCCTTGTTTCAAGCACAAACCAGTAATTAAGCAAGGGAAAGGAAGGTCCGAGGGAAGCTCTTTCTCTGCAAACTGAACAATACTACCAAAAATAACTTCACCCAAGTTGAACTCAAGACCATTGAAAATCCTATAGATTAGGTCAGCATGAGGAACTGTAACAATGTTTTTGTTGGAAGATGGTTTCCAGTTGAAGGTTGAAATTTTGAATAAGAAACCACACAAGGAGGTGAGCATGGTACATTTGAATTGTGTGTGCCATGTGGGGTCAAGTCCATTGGTTATAGAGTTGGCAATATCATTTTTTGGTGCCATGGGTGGAAGGATGTGAGGAGAGGGAGTATGGAGGAAAATGTTGATCATAGCAGGAGAGAAAGAAACACTTTGACCACGAACATTCACCCTTTCAAAGCTATCAGACCTAGGATCTTGGATTGATTGGACAAGATTAGCATAAAATTCACTAACAAGTGAAGGGTAATAGAAAGTGGGGTAAGACACGAGTGTAAGAGTCTTTTTCTTCCAGAAACCTTTTCATGCCAACATCCTCAAAAGTTTTGTCAATGACCCTCTCAACCAAAAACCCTTTCTTTCTAAAGAACCCAAATCTTTCCTTAACCGACTTAGACATATATTTTTCAGGAGAGTGGGGGCTTACCTTTCTTGCAGATGGCTTAGCTCTTGGGGACTGCCTAGGCTTAGGCAATTCAGCTTTAGAGACATTAGACCTTCTTAGGCTCCTTCTTGGTGAGGATGCAGATGTGAGTACATCTTCAGCAGCATCCTTCTTTTCAGTGTCTAACTCCTCTCTCCCAAGCTTAAAAGTTTCATCCTCTGCTTCATCATCATCTGACCCAATGTCAGATGCTTGGGCAGAGATAGTCCCTGCAGCTTTAGCCTTAGCTTGCCTCACTTTTCCTTTGCCTTTCTTCAGATCCAAAAGGGCTTGCAGGGGGATGTGCTCAGTCTCATCATATTCTTCAACCTCATCACCCTCAGAATTAATTCCAGAATACCAGTTTCCTGGTGAAGACTGAGAAGGAACAACTGGGGGGTTAGCAGTAGGAGATGGGGTTGGAGATGCATTAACATCTGCGGTAGCATGAGCAGGGGACTGTTGAGACAAAGCAATCCTTCTAGCATGTAAGTCTTCAGGCGTCACAGTGATGTGGGGGAATACATCTCCAAAGTCCTGATCAACAGATTCAATAATATCCTCAGCTTCCTTCAACTCCTCAACCTCTACAGATTGAGATCTTCTTGAAACAACCTTGAAGGCCTCAACACCTTCTTCTTCAGAATCCTCTTCAGCAGAATCACTTGAATAAACTGTCAAACCACTCTCATACTTTCTCTTCTGAGGCAAGGGTTTACCCGAGGAGCTTCCAGAACCACTAGCCTTTGCTTTTCCCCTCTTTCTTTTGAGATCAGCAGAGGGATCAAAGTCCTCATCATCGTCTTCAATGAAATCAGGTTCGGCCATATTAGGGCGTACCTTAGGAGTATAGTCCCCCATGTTGGGAGAAAAACCCCTCTGCCGCAAAGACCAGTTAGGGCCTCTAGCTGACCCCGCCATTGCACCCACTGACTTCAAATCCCCAGGATTATCAGCATCAATGGCATTGTCTTGAGCACCTGGGAGCGACATAGATACAGGGGAAGCTTCGGTGTCGACGAACAGTTCCACTGCGGCTTTGGTTGGGGCCACCGGAGATGGAGGGGCTATCGATCGGCAGTTGGAGAGGAGGGTTTGGTCGGAGACGCCATGATCCGGGAAGCAAACAGAGGGAAGCTTTGGAATTTCTAAGGGTTTTGTCTACAAAGGCCGGTGAGGGTTTAATAAGAGGGGAGTGATGGTATTTATTTGATGTGATAGCACATCATTAAATCCTAGTAGGCTTAGGTCACTAAAGGGAGTTTTAATTGCATTTGAACTGAACTAACCTAATTCCCTTTGGCCGGTTAGGATACAAGGGGTTACATGAGTCTTAACTTCTTTGGAGATTAAGATGATAAAGATAGATAAATAGAGATAAATGAAAAAATATCTTAGATAAAGTAATTACCATAGATATATTAAAAAAAATCACATGCTTATACTCCCCCTAAACATATGGACATTTTTAAAAATTTTTTAGGTAATTTCGTTGAGCATAAAATAATTTAATAAAAATCAATTCAAAGTAGAAAAACATTTGATTGGGATTTTCACCAAGGACCAGGTTGACAGGAAAAATTCTAAAAACTAATGATGCATAATTTACACACATGTGAAGGATAAATCTCAGTATATGTGTGGCATAGTATGTGATTACATCAAGGTACGCATTTCCTCTAAGAAAGTCAATGAATCAGAATCTTGTCTTGCTTGGCCTCTAGAATGCTTCCACATACAATTTTTTCGTGGAAAAATATATTATGGGTAGCTTTCACTCTTCTTAAACTCATGGATAGCCCTCTTTCGAATGATCTTATCAATTTGACTCAAACTTTCTCTTGAAGTCATTTTGATCACATTGAAATGACTTCATACCATGGATGGAGTAGCTGTTTCCCAAACATTTTTTTTTTTTTATTTTTGCACCCACCAAGAGACATCTAGTAAGATAATTTTAGAGTCAACTGTTGTTGACTACTATATAAGAAGGATTCACAATTCAGAGAGGAAACACAACAAAGATGTAATACAAGTGACCACACTGAGATAAATCATGCAATGCATTTTTTTTGTTAGAATTGTAAAATACAGGTGTTAGTTATGATGTGATCACACGGGGGATCACATCATTATATTGCACACAAACTCAGAGATTTCCTTAGAGTGGAAAATCTCTGAAAATCAAGGGCTTTGGTGAAAATGTCGGCCAATTTGTTTTTCGGTGCTAATTGATTCCATGCTAATAATTTTTTGCTCAACAAGATCACGAATAAAATGATGTCTAATGTCAATATGTTTAGTACGTGAGTGTTGAACAGGATTTTTTGATATTTCTATGGCACTTAGATTATCACAAAAAACAGTTAGGATATTACTTTTAAGACCATAATCTTTAATCATCTGATTCATCCAAAGGAGTTGAGAACAACAACTCCCAACAGCCACATATTCGATTCAGCGGTAGAAAGGGATACACAGTTTTGTTTTCTACTATACCAAGATACTAAGTTGTTTCCAAGATAAAAGCAACCTCCAGTTGTGCTTTTCCTATCATCAGTGTTGCCTGCCCAGTCAGAGTCACTGAATCCTACCAGATTTGTATTGGTTTCTCGAGTATAGCTTAGCCCTAAATTGATAGTTCCACCTACATATCTAATGATTCTTTTTACAGCTTTGAGGTGGGATAATTTGGGGCAAGCTTGATATCTAGCACACAAGCAAACACTAAACATGATGTCTGGGCGACTTGTTGAAAGGTACAACAAGCTTCCAATCATGCTTCTATATAAGGTGGGGTCAACATCCTCACCATTTTCATCTTTGCACAACTTTTGGGAAGATCCCATAGGGGTTTTAAAGTGAGAGGCATTGTCAAGAGAGAACTTTTTAACCAAGTTTTTGGCATATTTACTTTGAGAGATAAAAATTCCTTCCTTATTTTGTTTTATTTGAAGTCCTAGAAAGTAGGTTAATTCACCAACCATACTCATTTCAAAGGTGGTGGTCATACTTGTGACAAAGTAGTCTAACATATCTTTGGAAGATGATCCAAATACAATGTCATCAACATAAATTTGGGCCACTAAGATTCCTACATTTTCTTTTAAAATAAATAAGGTTTTATCTACCTCACCTCTCTTAAATCCCATTTGTATGAGGTGTTCAGTTAGCCTCCCATACCAAGCTCTAGGGGCTTGTTTTAATCCATATAGGGCCTTTTTAAGCTTATAAACATGATCAGGAAAGTGGGGATCAGTGAAGCCCTTAGGTTGTTCAACATAGGCTTCTTCATTTAGGACACCATTTAAAAAGGCACTCTTAACATCCATTTGATGTAGAGTTATGTCCAAATAGCAGGCAATGGCAAGTAAAAGCCTAATTGACTCTATCCTAGCAACAGGAGCAAATGTTTCTTCAAAATCTATTCCTTCTACTTGGGTGTAACCTTGGGCTACAAGCCTAGCTTTATTTCTGGTAATTTGACCATTTTCATCAGTTTTGTTCTTATAGACCCACTTGGTTCCTATTACATTTCCCCCTATAGGCCTAGGAACTAAAGTCCATACTTTATTTTTCTCAAATTGATTTAGTTCTTCTTGCATGGCAATAATCCAATTATCATCTTTCATGGCTTCTACAAAATTCTTAGGTTCAATCTTAGAAACAAAACAACATGAACTAACCTTGTTTACTTGAGATTCAACACAGCTTAGCCCAGCCAACTCACGGTAGTTGACCCTAGGCTTTTTCCTTGTGCTAATTTTTTCGTTTACATCACCCACTACTTGAGATATTGGGTGATTCTTTTGCACTCTGCTGGGTATGTCTTTAGTCCTATCCAACTTTCCTTCTTCACATTCAGAATCTTCAGATTCTGAACCAGATGTTGTTTGCCCGGATATAGGTGATGATGTGCTCGCATCGGTACACTGCATCATTTCTGCGATCCATTTTCTTTGCATCTGCTCGGTTTGATTACGAGTTTCCTGCATTGTCTCTATACAATCTGAGACATCATCTTCAAGAGATTTTATATTTAGGTCAGCAGTATCATCAAATGTAACATTAATTGATTCCATAACAGTTTTAGTTCTAAGGTTGTAAATCCTATATGCACGACTATTTGTGGAATATCCAAGAAAAACAGCTTTGTCACTCTTGGAATCAAATTTAGATAGATAATCTCTATCATTTAGAACATAGCATATGCATCCAAAGACATGAAAGTACTTGAGAGTAGGTTTTTTACCGAGGAGTATTTCATAAGGAGTCATGGTTGATCCAACTCTAAGATAAACTCTGTTTCCTATATGACATGCAGTGTTAAGTGCTTCAGCCCAAAATCGTTTAGAGATGTTCTTAGAATTAAGCATGACACGGGCCATCTCTTGTAAAGTACGATTTTTCCTTTCTGCAACTCCATTTTGTTGAGGAGTTTTAGGGGCTGAAAAATCATGGGTTATTCCTTTGGAGTCACAAAACTTTGAGAATAATGTGTTCTCATATTCAGTTCCATGATCAGACTTAATTTTGATAACTTTCTTCCCATACAAGTTTTTCACCTTTTTATACCACACTTTAAATACTTCGAGTGCTTCAGATTTTTCTTTTAAATAGAGCACCCAAGTATACCTAGAGAAATCATCTACACAAACAAATGAATATTTCTTTTTACCTAAGCTTTCAACCTCAATTGGTCCCATAAGATCAGTATGTATTAATTCTAAAATTTCAAACGTGGAACTTTGGTCCACTTTTGGATGAGAGGCTTTGGTTTGCTTCCCCTTCTGACAAGGACCACACACACTAGATTGTTTAAAGTCGAGCTTGGGCAAGTGTTTAACAGCATCAAACCTAACTAATTCTTCTATTTTCCTATAGCTAGCATGTCCTAATTTTTGATGCCACAGTTCAAGTTCATTTGTTTTGGAGCTAAGGCAGGATAAGTTGTCACCAAATTTGTAACAATTATCTTGAGACCTTACTCCGGTGAACAAACATTTATTAGTGTTATCAAACACTTTACATTCATGTTTGTCAAAATTGACATGTAAATTGTCATCACATAGTTGACTTATACTAATCAAATTAGCTTTCAATCCTTCTACATGATAGACATTTTTCAGTTTGGGCATGTCATTTACACATAAAGTACCTTTTCCAACAATCTTACCTTGTGCTCCTCCCCCATAATTTACATTCCCTCCTTTGATAGTGACGTAATCAGTGAGAAATTCGGCATTACCTGTCATGTGCCTTGAGCACCCACTATCGAAGTACCATGAGCTAGCAATGCTGCTCTTGAGAGAGGTAAACACTACTTTGCATTCCATGTTTTTCTTTTCAACCCATACGAACTGACCAGGTTTTTGGCGATGTGAGTTGTGATGTGAAAGCATTCGTTCACTCATCTGAGGAACATCTTTCCCCAGATCACGAATCCTCTTGTAACAGAAAGGTCTTATATGACCTGGTAAGAAGCAGTAATGGCACACGAATCTTTTCTTTTTGGTTGATGATTTTTGGTTATAAAAAGTTTTAGGTTTTGAGGAACTACTTTCTCCCTCTCTCAAAAAATTTGATTCAAAACCAAGACCTGTTTTTGAAAAACTTGCTCACTTTGAGAATCTCATCAAGAGTTGCCTTTCCAGTATTCTGTTTTTCAAAAGTTTTCTTGGCCTCTGTGAGTTCGGTTTTTGTTTTCTCAAGCTCAATGTCACGTTTAGTGAGCATGACCTCAAGTTTGGCTATAGAATCTTTTTGTTTATCATTTTCAGTGGATACATTTGTCAGTTCATCTTTAACTTTAGATAATTCAGTAGAGAGTTTTTCGATTACCTTTTCAAAGACAAGCAATTTTTTCAACACGCTTTTCCCAATCGGCATATAGTTCAGCATAGGCATCCAGTAGCCCGTTATAGTTTTCATTATCTTCTTCTTCATTTTCGGACTTACATTTCGGTGAAGAGGTATAACGGTTTATAAAAGATTCGAAGATGTGATAGTAGATGTGATAACATCTGAAGCTACATCAGATTGATGTTCATGATTTGGAGGCGAGATTTCCATAATTGCTAAGTTTAGCGATTCATCTTCGTCCTCACTATCACTAAGGGTCGCACTTAGGCTCATCCCCTTTTTCTTCAGAGTATTGGCACATTCATTTGCATAATGCCCAAACCCTTTAGGGCTACACCGAAGCAGTTTCGGATCTATTTTTAGAAAAACTAGTGGGTTTCTTGAAAGTACTCTCATTATCCTCTTTTGATTTATCAAAATTAGTTGGTTTCTTAGAAGGAAATTTGTTGTCTCTTTTATTTTTAAGAAACGAAGTAATTTTTTTTGTTAAAAGAGCAACATCTTCGTTTTCCAAATTAGAAATATCGATTTCATTTGAGATTTTCTCAATCTCTTTTGGAATTGAGGATGCCTTAGAGAGAGCGAAGCAAGAGCAACACTTTCGGCTTTATGTTGTTCTTTGAATAGAAATGTTTAATTCAAACATGGTTAGCTTACCCACAAGAGTATCTAAAGCCGTAGTTTGCGGTGTCATTTGCTTCTTGATAGCGGCTATTTTAATGTTGAACTTATCGGTGACAGTCCTTAACATTTTGCATACTAGTCTAGCATTTGAAATAGGCTCACCAAGTGAGAGACATTCATTTGAAATTTCTCTTATTCTAGCAGAATAACTTTTTATGTCCTCAGACTCATTCATCCTCAAGTTTTCAAACTTGGTCATGAGAATTCTCAACCTAGTGGCTTTGACACTATCATCACCCTCACAGTGAGCTTGCAATATATCCCAGGATTTCTTTGCTATATTTTGATTTAAAACAAGTCTAAACATGTGTTCATCCACATGACTTGAAATAGCACCAAGAGCCTTGGAATTGTAGTTAGCACTAGTGACCTCATCAGTGGTCCATTCTTCCTCAGGTTTAATTTTATACACCTTTTCGAAAGTTTCACCCTCTTCTTCTTTATTTATCATTTCAACCTTAGGAGGGGACCATGGAATAATAATGCTAAGCCATGCTCGTTCATCAATTGCTTTGATGAAGAGACGCATCTTAGCTTTCCAGATGGGATAGTTAGTTCCATCTAAAACCGGGGGACGGTATTGACTCAAGTGTCCTTCCATAATGACCACTCTTCCTTGGATCTCACTCAGTAGAGTCGAGTGGAGCTCTGATACCAATTGAAAGAAATGGAGCAACTAGGAAGTCACAGAAGACTGATGTGAGTCCTGATGCTATCGCACCAGCACTAGCACAACAGTGAAATGCAGCGGAATAATAAAACAGAAATGAAATGAACACAAATTTAATACTTATCTACAGCAATATGCTGTAGACAATAAACTTCTCTTATTAAAAAAAACACTTTTGAAATCGATTACAAAGAAATAATAAGAGAATAACTAAAATAACCAAAAGAACTCTCTCATAAAAACACTCCTCTCAAGTCTATATTTCTTCAGCCTCTCAGAGTGTATATTTCCGTATCTTGTATACTGACTTGGGTCTTGTATTTATAACCAAGTAGTACACGTCTAATGGGTAAGGTTGAGCTTGATCATCAATCTCTTTTATCTCTAATCCTTATCCTTTGTGAGAGTCCTATAAAACAACCAAAACAATACTAAACACATAACAAAATTCGGTCAGATAGGTTAGTGATAATAAAAATTAAATATAAAATATTTACATAATATTAAATATAAAGAAAGTAACAAAACATAATTAAGTCAACCTTTTGACTTGGCTAAGTGTGATGCTATCACACTTTCAGATTTTACGAACACTTAGTTAGGCACCTCCCAACTCACTGTTTCGTATTAAAAACTATAAGAAAAAAAAGTACTCCATCCGTCTCAAAATTAATGATAAAAAATTTCAAATTTGCTTTTTTATATTTTAGTCTTTCATATTTTTTAATAAAAGATACAGGCATTTCATATTTTAAAAATCATTTCTTACATTTTTGGAATTAAAAAAAGACAAAAAACAAAAAAAATTGCCAACCCAGAAATAATGGGCTAACGGGGCGGGCGGTTGAGAGGTGGGCCGGAGAGGGCTTGGCCAGCGGACAAGACTTTTTAAAAAGTCTTATATGTTGCTTATATAAAGACTTTTTTAAAAAGTCTTATATGTTACATATAAGATTTATTAATAAGTCTTATAAGACTTTTTTAATAAGTCTTATAAGACTTTTTTAATAAGTCTTATATGTAACATATAAGACTTATTAAAAAAGTCTTATAAGTAACTTATAAGACTTTTTTTAATAAGTCTTATAAGTAAAAAGACTTATTAAAAAAGTCTTATAAGTTGAGACTTTTTTACAACACAGTTCCCAATGTTCAAATAGGTCTTATAAGTAACTTATAAGACTTTAAGTCTTATAAATAACTTATAAGACTTTTTTAATAAGTCTTATAAGTAAAAAGACTTATTAAAAAAAGTCTTATACGTTACTACTTATAAGACTTTTTTACAACATAGTTCTCAATGTTTAAATATGTTTTATAAGTAACTTATAAGACTATTTAAAAAGTCTTATAAGTTACTTATAAGACTTGTTAAAAAGTTTTATATGTTGCTTATAAGACTTTTTTAAAAACTCTTATATGTTACTTATAAGACATTTTAAAGTAGTCTTATAAATTAATTGTCTTATAAGTCAATTATAAGAGTAGTTCGTTGTTATTATTGAAATTTTTAATTTTTTTGGTTTAAAAAATTGTCTTATAAGTCAATTATAACTAACTTATAAGACTTTTTAAAAAGTCTTATATGTTACTTATAAGACTTATTAAAAAAGTCTTATATGTTACTTATAAGACTTTTTAAAAAAGTCTTATAAGTTAATTGTCTTATAAGTCAATTATAAGAGTAATTCGTTACTATTATGAGAGTAATTCGTTGTTATTATTGAATTTTATTTTATTTTTGAAAAACTTGTCTTATAAGTTAATTATAAGAGACAAAGTGGTCTTATAATTAACTTATAAGAGTTATAAATATGTAAATTATGAGAGACATTTAATTTTAAATCAAATTGCATTTTTGTGTGAATATGTAGGTTCATATTAAAAATTTTGGTACATTTTATAACAAATTGCAAATTGCAATTGCATGTAAATTTAATGATATATCCTTTCATTCTAATAATTAATTATTAATAATTGATATTTTCTCTATCCCTAATTAAAAAAAAAAAACAAATTTGTTTTTGATCAAAAATAAATTTATTTATTTTTTTCAAAAGTTATTTATGAATGAAAGATGTACTAATTTAATTTGGTGTGTGGATTTTAGGTATATTAAATTAAAAATTGACCGTCTCACACCAATAGGGAGGATATGATCAAATGTAAACCATTGCAGGAGGAAGGAGAAGTAAACTCAGGGAGGAACAATTTTAAATCTTCCTAAACTCAGGGAGGAACAATTTTAAATCTTTCTGTTGACTTATCTTTCTAATTTTTTTTTATTTTTGAAAAGTTTAATATTCAGTTTTGGACTTGGTTGGTCCAGTGACAAACTCCTTAGTGCTTAGTGAGCGTGCATGCAAAAAAAAGGGGGCATTTATGTCTTTGTGTTACCGAAAGGTGTCTTTGAAATTTACAAAATGTTATTTCTTAAATTAGGTTTAAATCTCGCATGAGGGGCCATAGAGGAAGTGGGCCTTATATAAAATTTTGACAATTTCATAGGTATATATGATTTTTAGTCTGACTAAAGGGACCTAAGATCCGAAGTCGCCTAAAGTATACACGTAATTTGACTTTGATTCCTGACACCCCCGATAACCAATTTTGTCTCAAAGTTACCTATTAAATCTCACTTTACCCCAGCATCAAACAATATATCACATACTCCCTCCGTCCTATAATAAGGTTTTGAGTTTGCCTTTCCACGAAAATTAAAAACAAGTAAATGTTGTGAGTATAAAAAGTAAAGTATAAAAGAGAAAGTTAGTAGAAAATACAAATGACGGTGACATTTAAATTCTCCACCCAACTCCACCTGTCAATAACCACCACCATCATTTTTTTTTAAACTCTGGCAACCCTCATCACCCAAATTCGGCTACCACAACCAACATTTCTCCAAATCAACTGATTATTTTTTCTTATGTGACATTCATATGATCATTTTTCATTAAATTCCTAACGTCATTTGGTGCTAGAGGTAAAGTGAGATTCATGGTTAATTAATAGGTCACTTTGGAATAACTTTGATAAATTGTATTGAGCATCCAATATCTCGCTACTCTCGATAGCTGAAAAGCTTTCGCGTGAGGACTCATTTCAAGAAATACACTAAGCTTTCGCGTGAGGCTCCCACATTGTTTGCTGCTCTCTATACTCCTTACTCCATTCTGTTTTGCATCTCTATTATGTTGTCTAGTCCTCCCAATGCCCAGTTTTGGCAGCCCCCGCCGATTGAGTCCCTCCAGTAAGACACGCGCTTTACACCATTTCTGCACATTCATACCCTAAGAATTCTTTCTGCCCCCTTAATGGCTCGGCCATTGATCTGATCTAAGAAGTCATCATAGCTAGTAAAAAAGAGACTTAAAACTAAGCAAAATATAGGCATAAAACTAAGCTGAGAGCTTACATTCTGTGGAGAAGTAATCCAGCTTCTTAAAGTACGCATGCATACGTAATATTTGGTTAAGATTTTTGCAGCGAAAATCAGTCAGAAAATGAGTAATGGAAATATAACATAATCAGCAGAAGAAAAGTTTTCAAAGCAAAAGACGGCGAGAGAGGAACACTGAAAAAATCAAGGATATATAACAACCTCCTTCTCATATGTAAACTTAAAAGGCTTGCATCTTGGGATCGGTCCATCTTCACTGGTGATTATAGATGTGCATCTGCTCAATCTGTAGCCTGTAATGCCTTCATCAACAGATAAGAGGAAGAGATCAAACCCATAGTTGTGGAATCTGCAGAAGATGACAAAGAATAATGAACTCAACAAAGAATAAGTACATGGGGGTTTGGCCTACTGGCTAGAGCTCATGGCTTTCAACCTGGAGGTCATGGGTTCGATCCCCCCCCAGAAGTTAGAGGAAAGACTTTCTCTTCCTAGGATTTATCTCCTAGGCGCTTCTGTGCGTGCATGTGTGTGTGTGAGTAGTGAAAAAAAAAAAAAAAAAAACAAAGAATGGAAAGTATTTGACTTCTTTGGTTTTCTGTTAATGCCCGTCAGGGTGGTTATGTATGGTAGCCGGATAGATATGCCGATAACTTGTGTTCACCTTTTCCACCAGAAGCTTCAATGGCAATGCCAATGCGTTCCCCAGGCTTAAATAAGTTAAATAACTGATTATATGTCATAAATTCAAATATCTCTCCAGATTAAGCCTCACAAATACACACACAAACACAATTGCAAGACGTAGAGAAAGGGGGGTTTACTTGTTCAAGGGTGGGTTTTAGGCCTTCTGAGAGCAGGCTTCTTTGATTACAGATGCAGCAAAGCCTACCCCGCCGGAGTTCCATTCTTCTTGGCCTTAGATACGACGTCGGTTCCCTCATCCGTGCACCCCCGCCCCGGATGTATAAATGCCCGGAATACAGTCAATCAATTTCCGGTAATGAAAAATACTCTGATTTTGCTATTTGCACCCCTTAATTTTAAGTGCATTCATTTTTATGCTTAAAATATTTAAGTAGTGTCAATAGAATAGACAATAGCTATCCTCATAATTTTGTACAATCTAAACTAGTAGAGTTATCTTCGGCATTGGCAACTTAACTGCGATATAAAATCACTCCTCCATACCGGAAAAAGAAAACTGTCTCATTCTTATTTGACATGTCAAAGGCCTCCCTCCGTAAAGAACATATAGCCAAGAGAATATGCCAAGTACTCGCAAGAAATTTGCCATCCACCCAACCTGTAAGCCAAGGGCAACCAAAACTTTTATCAAAACACACAGTTGACAAGGATACACTTCTTTTGCCCTGCGGACTATCATTGCTTTTCATTTACGCGCTGATTCGCTCATGTTCAAAGTTAACTGTGTGTTTTGATAAAAGTGTTGCTTTTCATTTACGCGCTGATTTGCGAGTACTTTTATCAAAACACACAGTTAACTTTGAACATGAGCGAATCAGCGCGTAAATGAAAAGCAATGATAGTCCGCAGGGCAAAAGAAGTGTATCCTTGCAAAGCTTAACCTTTCAGTAGTGTTGTACATGTCCCATTCCATACTTGGTTACACATGAATATAGTAAGTTGACAAGGGCCTTAACATGATTTGCCAAAATAATAAGCCCCCCAAAGCTGTGGTTCTTTTTACAAGGGTTCTATAATTTGGTGGCTGAAAACCAACCCCCAATTTAACACAGTAAAATCATGATTTCTCTCCAGACCCTGATTCATCCCGAAGCCGCTTAGAAACATCACGACGGAGCATCTCCACAAATTCCTGTGTAAAGCCAAAAAGTTTATGAAAAATTTACATACTCCCTCCCGTCCCATAATAAATGTCGCATTGTTTTAATGGAATGTCACGAAGTAGCATTTCATTAGCTAGAAACGCAACATTTATAGGGGCGGATGGAAAAAGAAAGTGGATTATTTATTATGAGACAAATGAAGAGGTCAAAGAGTACTTACGCTAGCAAGCTCTTCATCAGAGGCCAATTCTTGTTGTAGACCATTTGTCTGACTACCACTGTCAAGCAGACCAACGGCACTGTCAACTACAGAGCAGAAAATTTCTCCAGGTGGATCTTGATGTTCAATCCTCTGAACTACTTCTTCAAGACGATTCTGTACAGATCGAAGCAATTCAAACAAGTAAGCTGTCAATAAATAGCCAACAATCTAACAACCAAAATGATTCCGTTTACCATTTTTGTTTCCAGAAAAGATAGTCTCATTCCTAAAATTAATAGGCTAAAATCATTGAACTTCCAGAACTATCCACCAAGGAAGGAGAGGGAAAGAGAGGGGAGGATGAGAGTCAACCAAGGAAGACTCATTAAGGTTAGTGATGGATGTTGGGATAGAGGACCAACCGGGCTAGACATCGAAGCAAGGGGGAAAAACTCGTCAGGGGTTGCTGGACACAAGAGCGGCCGCGCTAGTGGCGTGCGCGACCGCGCTCTTGGGCAGAGACTGATGCTGGATCGACGACGTGTTGAGGGCGACCGCGCTCGAAATAAGGGCGACCGCGCTGGAGCATTATTTGAAGGCATTGAAGTTTCTGGAGGGTTGCGCGACCGCGCTCGGGGTGAGGGCGGCCGCGCTCGGCCCGTTTTTCAGCAGTCCTAGTTTCCTTGTTTGTTTAGGTTTTGGTTTATTCCCTAGGTCATATATAATCAATGTTCCGCCCCCAACTCAGTTGTAACACAAATTCTACATACATAGTGCAAGATCCTGGCTTGGTAGTGCCCCCAGACGTAGCCAATCAAATTGGTGAACTGGGTTAACAATTTCTTGTGTTCTTTTCTGTTTCTTTGATTTCTTGTGCTTGGTTTGTGTGCTCTAATCGTTCTTGTAGGTTTGCTTGGGTGTGGAGGGCCATATTCACAACAACTGGTATCAGAGCCAGGTTCCAAGATCAAGGGAGTTGTTCCAAGCAATCAAGAATGGGCAAAGACAAACAGGCGGTTGAGAAATTCGATGGGTCTGACTACGGATATTGGAGGATGCAGATTGAGGATCTTTTGTACAACAAAGACCTCTATAAGCCTCTGAAGGGTGTCAAACCGGAAGATGAAGATCAGGAAGAATGGGAACTCATGGATCGGAAAGCCCTAGGGGTGGTTAGATCTACTTTGTCAAAGTGGATTGCGAAGACTACCAAGAAGGCGAAAACCACCAAGGAGCTATTGGATTATCTTACTGAGAGATTTGAAACTCCGTCTGCTGCAAATAAGGTTGATTTGATACGTAAGATGGGTAGTCTCAAGATGCAAGAGGGAGGATCCTTGGCTAAGCACATCGATGAGTTTATGGATGTCATAGATTCATTGACAGCGGTGGAGATCAAGTTCGATGATGAGGTTCATGCATGTTTGTTGCTAGCTTCTTTACCGGCAAGTTGGAGCGGAACGGTGACAGCAATCAACGCTTCAGCAGGTAAGAAGAAATTGAAGTATGATGATGTTAAGGACTTTCTTTTGGCCGAGGAAAATCGCATGAAGAAGTTGGGGACATCGGGTGCTTCGGGATCGGCTTTAGCTACTACTAGCGAGGAAGCCGGTACTAGTAAACAAGGGAGAACCGAATCTAAGGAGAACGTGGTGAGTGGTAAGTGGCAAAGGCGATGAGACCGAGGACAAACCGAAGGTTGCGAAAGGATCTGTTCGGTGCTATCATTGTAAGGAGTTGGGACACTTCAAGAGGGATTGTCCAAATCGTAAGGGCAATCAGTGAATGTGGCGGTCGAAGGTGATGATGTGCGGTTACGAGTGTTAGTAGTGCGCACTAGAATCATGGGTGCTTTGGATTCGGGGCATCATTCCACTCTTGCGGGCACAAGAAAGAGATGGAAAACTACACTTCCGGTGATTTCGAGAAGGTCTATCTAGCGGATGGCGAGCCTTTGAAAATCAAGGGGAAGGGGATGTCGAGAATAGGAGCATCGAGACGGGAAGGTCTTACATCCGAACGGGGTCGGACACATTCGGGTTTGAAAAAGAACCTACTTTCGGTTGGGCGGTTGGACGACGAAGGTTACAAGGTGACATTCGAGCTGCGAGGTTTGGTCATTACCAAGGAGGATTGTGAGATCGCTCGGGGTAATAAGGAGGGGACTTTGTATTTGGCGAATAACACCAAGGACAGATCGCGGTGGCAAACGGCCAAGGGTGATACGGATTTGTGGCACTGTCGATTGGGTCACATGGGTAAAAGGCAGAGATGAAGGTGCTTTGTTCAAAAGGACTACTACCGGGTTTGAAGACGATCAGCGTGGGGATCTGCGAGGATTGTATGTTTGGCAAACGAGGAGAAATAATTTCTCGAGGACGGAGTAGGGGTTTGAGGGAAGCAAAGTTGGAATTGGTTCACACGGACTTGTAGGGGCCACCTCCCGGTTACATCTCAGGTGGTGCGTCGTATTACATAACTTTCATTGATGATTCTACGAAGGTTTGGGTCTATTTCTTGAAGGGGAAAGATGAGGCTTTCGAGGTGTTCAAGAAGTGGAGGGCCTTGGTGGAGAATCGACGTGACTTAAGCTTAAGTGCTTGAGATCGAACTGATGGTGGGGAGTATGAGCTTGGTGAGTTTAGGGAATATTGTCTTTGCGAATGGGATTCGTATGGAGAAGACTCCAAAGCGGACACCTCGGCTCAACGGGGTAGCGAGAGGATGAACAGAACATTGAATGAGCGGGCTAGAAGCATGAGATTGAAGTGTGGACTTAGAAGACGTTACAGGCATATGCGGTTGACATGGCGGCTTTCTTGATCAATCGGGGACCATCGGTACCATTGGGGAAAGGAATTCCGGAGGAAGCGTGGAGTGGCAAGCAAGTAAATCTGTCCTTTCTTCGCATGTTTGGCTGCGTTTCTTATGTTCATGTTGATTCTGTGAGAGAACTAAATTAGATGCTAAATCAGTAAGTGTACATTTATTGGGTATGGCGGGGATGACTTCGGGTATAAGTTTTGGGATGACCAAAATCATAGGGTTATTCGTAGTCGAGATGTGGTATTCAATGAACAGGTATTGTACAAGGACGAAAGGGAGCATCGATGACACTAGTTCGAGCCGGAGATTGTAGAGGTGGATATTCCTAACTCGGGTGGGAGCGGAATCGGTTCATGATGACCGTAGTCGGGAGGTCGCGAAGATGAACCACGTACTCCGGAGCCGGATATTCCTGCGTAGATCCGGCGGAGTTGCGTGGATCGCCTGGCAGTATACTCCATCCAATTATTATTTCTTTGTTGACGAGATAATGGGAAACCGGAATGTTATGCGGAGGCTTCGTAGTACACTTTGTAACAAGTGGAAAGGCTGCGATGGATGATGAAATGGACTCATTGAAGGCCAACAAAACTTGGGAGTTGATGAACTACCTAAAGGGAAGAAGGCACTGCATAACAAGTGGGTTTACAGGATCAAGGAGAAGCGGGACGGTAGCAAGTGTTACAAGGCAAGGCTGGTTGTAAAAGGGTTTCGGCAAAAGTGCGGTATTGACTACACCGAAGTATTCACTCCGGTTGTGAAGATGACCACTATCGAATGGTTACGGGGATAGTAGTGGCGGACAACTTGTTGCTTGAGCAGAGATGGATGTGAAGACGGCCTTTCTTCGTAGGGACTTGGAGGAAGAGATTTACATGGTACGGCCCGAGAGGGTTACTGTCTAAGGGTAGCGAGGAGCTAGTTTGCGAGATTGACTAAGAGCTTGTATGGCCTTAAACAAGCTCCTGGCGATGGTACGAGGAAATTTGATGGGTTCATGCACGGCATTGATTTTATCAAATGTGAGGCGGATCATTGTTGCTACTTGAGAACACGGACGATGGGTATATTATCTTGTTGTTATATGTGAACGACATGTTAATAGCGGGCTCTAGCTTGATAGAGAGGTAAACGAGGTTGAAGACTCGGTTGTCGAACGGTTCGAGATGAAGGATTTGGGAGAGGCCAAGAAAATCTTGGGCATGCGGATTGGCCAATGGGATAGGGAGTCGGGCAAGTTGGTTCTTTCACAAGCGAGAATATGTTGAGAAGGTCTTAGCGAGGTTTTGTATGGAAGAGGCGAAGCCAGCAGGGACACTATTGGAGTCCGCATTTCAAGCTATCCGAGAAGGACTACGCCAGGGGCGAGGAGGAGCGTGACAAGATGGAGAGAACTCCGTATGCTTCGGCGGTGGGGAGTCTCATGTATGCGATGGTGTGTGTACAAGGCCGGACATTGCACGTGCGGTGGGAGTAGTCGGTGGTTTATGGGCAATCCGGAAAGCAACATTGGGAAGCGGTTAAGTGGATCCTACGTTATTTGAAGAATGCTATTTGGTAAGGCTCTGTGTTTCTCGAGCAAGGAAGTGGTGTTAGCGGGTTATGTTGATGCGGACTTGGCATCAAGTGATCTTGATAAGAGGAGGAGTACTACGGGTTATGTGTTTACATTGGGTGGTACGGCAATCTCCTGGGCTTCTAAATTGCGAGAAGATCGTGGCGCGATCGGCTGCGAAGCGAGAATATGTGGCAGTGACAGAGGCGAGTAAAGAGATGGTATGGTTGCAGAACTTCTTGGGTGAACTTGGGAAGACGCGAAGTGGTAACGTTCTCTACAGCGACAGTCTGTGTGCAATACACTTGGAAAGAAATCCGGCATTTCATTCAAGGACGAAGCACATTGAACTGAGGTTTCACTACATCAGACATCTCTTGGAGGAGAAGATCTTGGGGCTAGAGAAGATATTGAAAATCCGGCTGACATGTTAACAAAGGTTGTGAATCTTGATAAATTGAAGCTGTGCAAGGCTTCAATTGGGCTCGAAGAATAGAAGAGGAGGATGGCACTACCATGATCGAGGTGAGCACTAGGAGGACACCAAGGGTAAGTTGAAGACGGATACGGGGCTTATATGTGTGGTTGATCTCTAGGTGGGAGATTGTTGGGATAGAGGACCAACCGGGCTAGACATCGAAGCAAGGGGGAAAAACTCGTCAGGGGTTGCTGGACACAAGAGCGGTCGCGCTAGTGGCGTGCGCGACCGCGCTCTTGGGCAGAGACCCGTCTTTGGATCGACGACGTGTTGAGGGCGACCGCGCTCGAAATAAGGGCGGCCGCGCTGGAGCATTATTTGAAGGCATTGAAGTTTCTGGAGGGTTGCGCGACCGCGCTCGGGGTGAGGGCGGCCGCGCTCGGCCCGTTTTCCAAAGCGATCCCTAGTTTCCTTGTTTGTTTAGGTTTTGGTTTATTCCCTAGGTCATATATAATCAATGTTCCGCCCCCAACTCAGTTGTAACACAAATTCTACATACATAGTGCAAGATCCTGGCTTGGTAGTGCCCCAGGCGTAGCCCAATCAAATTGGTGAAGCTTGGGTTAACAATTTCTTGTGTTCTTTTCTGTTTCTTTGATTTCTTGTGCTTGGTTTGTGTGCTCTAATCGTTCTTGTAGGTTTGCTTGGGTGTGGAGGGCCATATTCACAACAATGAAAACGGAAATTGGTTGTTAAAATGATTGAATAGTCAAATGGGACTATCATTAAGGGATAGAGGGAGTAAGAGGGTGGGGTAAGTTGGTAACAATCCAACAAAAGTATGGTTGCAAAGGTACAGTAGATAATATACATAAAAAAAGGGAATAAAACTCTTTTTTGTGTGTGAATGTATGTGTTCGTGGGGTGGGGGTCAGCATCAAGTCCTCAATGTGATTATGGCTCAAGGAATGAATTGGAATGGACCCACATCACCTACAAAAGGATAATTGCAGAGATGCTAACAAAGTGATTAACAGGCATGCATTCGCCTCAGATTTTAATTGGGTTAGATTTTTACGAGAACCATGGACTCAAACCACAGCGTAGGCACATCCTATTATTCTGAGGACCACATAATGCGGGTTTCAGTTGTTACATTAAGAACCTTAGTAGATAATGCACACTAGGAAAACCTTATCCTTTACTCGTTAAGTTTTTTATCTCCCACTATTTAACAGTTTCAGGAAAACTCAGTATCAAGCCCCTCCATGCATCTATTTACATATGATTATAACTCTGTCACTGCATTAAGATAATACTCCCTTCGTCACTAAATGAATATCCGAATTCAATTTTGAGGGACATTCTGAAAATGTTCACCTTTTGTATATTTAAATGGCAAAGATGCATAAATATTTTTGTTATCCACTTTCTAAACATTTAGTTTTGCAAGTATGAAATGACTAGAATAAAAAAATTAGAGAAATTCTTTTACGAAAAACAACATTCATTTTTGGACAATTTTTTTTTGAAAATGGACATTCATTTAGGACAAAGGGAGTAAAATGGAATCTTAAATGTAGTGAGGGATTTATATTCACAATAAGATTCCGATTCTCACTCTATTTGGTGTCAAAACAAACCTGAGAATTTTGGTCATTAGGTTTCTCATCACTGCTTGGGCTCCTCTGGCTGTATGATGGCTGAAATTCATGTGTCACAGCAGGTACTTGTTGAGGGGCATTCATACCCCCACCAAGAGCCTGAGAGATCATGGGCATCATCTGTTGAACCATTCTCGACAGATCCAACCCACCACTTTGACCCGAACCCATACCTGAAAACATGCTACCAAGATCCTGGGTGTCAATTTGTTGAGCAATCTGGTTGACAGTGTTCATCATCGCAGGGTTCTGAGTCAGTTGACCCAACATATTCCTAAAAACATCAGGAGAACCAATTCCAGATTGCTGTGAAACCCCAGACAACAAACCTTCTAAAGCAGGAGTCTGCATAACTTGAGACGTAATGCTTGCTGGATCAATCTGGCCACCAGAACCACTCCCTTCAGATGGGTTACCCTCCATGACTTCCCCAGTACCTGATAATATTGTAGCAAGTCTCTTTAATTAAAAATATACTCTCTCCGTCCCTAAATGAATGTCCAAATTTCATTAAGGGACATTCTGAAAATTTTACTTTATGTACAATTATGGTAAAGATGCATAAATATTCTTCTTTTCCACTTTCCAAACATTTAGGTTTGCAAGTATAAAGTGATTAGTGAAAAAAATTGGTTAAAAAACATTTAGGGACAGTTTTTTTATTCTAAAAATGACATTCATTTTGGAACAAAAATTTCATGAAAATGGACATTCATTTAGGGACAGTGGGAGTAATATTTATTTAGGGACAAATTAAAAAGGAAAGTGTGGCATTTATTTATTGTGTAACTTCCCCAGTACCTGACGTCAAAGTGCTGGAATTCTTCCTGTTTGCAAGGGATGCAAGAGACTGCAGAGCATTCCTGCCAGCTGAGCTAGACTCAGCAGTAACAGCATTATCACTGCTTGTACCCTGTGATCTTGTTTGCCTACTTCTCCTCTGATTAACCTTAGGTTGTAATCCTCCCAGCCCTAATCCAAGAGGAACGGCTTTGCCACTTTCAGAATCTTTAGCCCCAGAATTGGACGTTGGAGCACATTCTGCATCATCTACAGATTTCTGTCTTGTTTTTCCACCTGAACTGCTTTCTGTGCTATTAGATGTCGTATCTTTTACATCCATGACACCTCTTGTATCCTGCTTATAACAACATTTTAAGAATCTGGTTGAAGCATGCAGCTAAAGAGGAATTCCATTCCTACTCTATGGACAAAGTCAAGTAGAGGTCTTGAGCTGCACAGGACATACCGTACGATCTTCTGTCACAGACACATATCCAGGAACAGGTGAGCTTGTGTCTACAATTCCATCACCCACAATGGACACAGTAGCTTGATCATGACCTGTTAAATTACCTGGTTGACCTAGATGGGCATGAAACCCCAGTCAAGTTAGACAAAAAAGTACTCCCTCTGTCCCGTAAAGATTCCAAAAAGATAGTTCCATTCCAAAATTGATAGGTTAAAATCATTGAACTTCCAAAACTGCCAACCAATAAAGAAGAGGGAGAAAGAAGAGGATAAGAGCCAACCAAGGAAAAAGAGGGGTAATGAAGTAATACTTAAGCATCATTAAGGGTAGTGATGGAAATGAAAATAGGATATTAAAATGTTTGAATAGTCAAATGGGACTATCATTATGGGACGGAGGGAGTATTTATCATAGCTTCTAAAAGATTATAAGAAAAGGCACCTGCTGTCGCTTGACTTTCGTTCGGCACGTTGGCAACAATGTTTCTAAGTTGCGAATTGATTTCTGCGATGCTTGGCTGCACTGCACCAGAGACCGACACAGCAGCAGGTCTTAACGGGATAGCTGCTGCAGTAACATTTCTAGGCAATACACGTGTCTGACCGAGATCACCAATTCCGTTAACACCTGTGAATCTCCTAATCATGGATTTTACTCTAATAAACAAAAACAAATGAGCTAGACAAAGTCAATAGTCTCTCACCATGGATATGAAAATTTACATGCCTCGGAACCGCTTCAACACCAACAGGAACAAAAGTCCCTGGATTCAAGGGAGGAGCAGCAACACCACCACCAAATAGAGAGCTAGCTTGAAGAGGAAAGGGCTACAAGCAGACATATCCAACATTATTCCTCAAGGAAAGTAGATGAATCATCATTAAAGCTACTATGTAAGCAATAACACCCAAAACAAAAAAACACGGGCAACAGTACATGGACTTAGGTACAGGTGTAAGTCGTAGGTACTTGCCCAGAAGTTGAATTTGTAAGAACCTTAGGATACCATGACTCAGCTCGAAAGGTTCCAAAAACAGGGTGCGGATACTTGGACATTGCGTCGACTTAAACTTTACACTCCATGTATTATATTTTGATTACAATACTTACTCATCCCATTTAAAGAGATATACTTTTCTTTTTAGTTTGTCTCAACAAAAGAGGCAATGGCAAAGCCCAGATTTCGTTACAGTGCTGATAAGAAAGCTCCCAAAAGAAATCCAACATCCAAAGAAGCAGTTGTGATATTTTCAGCATAATATTGTTAATACCAGTTTGATTTCATGGTTGAAAAATAATAATGTCATCACAACTAAAGCAACTCAAACTTGTGGCAATCAATAAGAAGGTATTTAGGTAAGTCAATAGTTGTTTATTCTCTTTCTAGTTTTACACAATAGTCAAAGTACACTTCTTCAATTTGGGTGGGGGTGAGGGTGGGGGTTGATAACTAATCATGCCACACTTTCAAGAATTTAACTAAAATTATAAGTTAAGTGCTCATTTGCAACTTGAAGAATCAGATACTTTTCCCACACCCAGGTCAATGTAATGTCATATTGACACGTTATGCTGAGTAAATGATTAGTGCTCATAATACAAGTAATATGAAGGATGTTTTAACATGTGGAAACCAGAAAGCAATGTGTCCAGCAACAAAGGATCCAACAGTCATCTTTTCTTCAGAGTACACATCATACTTAACTCTGTGGCGTGCCTTCTCATTCTCTTAAATATGAGATATTGGGGATTCCCTCCAGTAACCCTCTGAGGTTCCTCGGAAAGGAGTGACAATATTAGATGAACCCACCTTAAATCCAGGAGCTGATATGATCTTATGTACAGCATTCACTTTCATCGGCACATGCACCTACTAGATGTCTAATCGTGTCAACGCGAAGACAAAGAGAGCTCTCATAATGAAGTGATAACTAAGCAAAATAACCAACATCCTGATTTATTCTTTACTAAAAAGACAGGAAAGGACTTCCCATTAACACCACTTAGGAAAGAAAATAATCTTTCGTTTCTTGAAAAGGTCAGTTGACTTCCCACAGAGGCTCCTGCCCAAAGGTATAGAGACATGATCTTTTCCCCAAGTAAAGTTACATTGTAGGTGACTCTTTCTGAAGCCTATCTGACACTGTTCAATGCACCCAGCTAAGTTAATAAAAAAATTAAACAGAAAATCATGTATTAACACATTATTCAGAGCAGCTTCAACATAAGAGCCCTTGCACTTAAACTCAATTCTCTCTACTTATCCTTCCTTTCCAAGCTTTCTTGCTGACAAGAGTCTAGTATCTCTTGTTAGTCATGAGCTATAAGAAATTGACGCACGACCCATACTCAATCTGCATCCACAGCAGACATAAGAAAATTGAGCTCTAGTTTTGACAGGATGGTGCTACATATTTCACCTACATTCTTTTAAGAAAAGATTAATAGCTCCAAGGAATGATATTAAAAAAAACTCTCTTTTTAAGAAACATAACTACAATCTCCAATTGAAAGCTGGTCTGTGCATTGAGCTTCTCGAGCTTCAAGCCTCCCTCCACCATGCAAACCCTAAACTGCATTTCCACTAACATTTATTAAAAAGCAATAGCAAAAAACTATGAAATAAGACCTCCCACAACAATTTCCAGCTACAATACTGTAGATGACAATTCACTGCGGTTTCTGTAGACCTTCGTAGTACAAGTACTTATGCATGCGATCTCTGACCCGATAACGGTGACGGCTAATTCCAACAAATGCATAATTAACAAGTAAAGGAAAGGAGACCCAATAAACAACTACCCCATCCCAAATTAACCTTAAAAGCAGAATAAACAACATTTCCGCTTCAAGAAAAGTGGTTGAAGGATCAAAGCAACAAAATAATATGAGATAACTTAAAAATAAAAACCGGTCTCAAAGAAGTGCTATACTCATCAGTCATCACACACCTGAACCATAATGGGATTAGGCCCAGAAGGAGATATATAAACAGCAGGACCAGCATTCACAGACGATTCAGCCTGCAATATTAAACTAAACAATTGTAAATGATAACAATGTAAATTAAAGAAACACAACAGCTACAAAAACAAGGGCATACCGAGGAGTGCTCAATACGAAGCGACAACATTGTCCGGCCAAGCTCTAGAAGAAGAGCACCTAAATGGTGCATCACAAGCGCTGCTTGCACTATTTCTGATTGAATTTGGCTCCTCACCGTGACATCAATAGAACTATCTTCTTGCTCAAGACATTCTGCAATATGCTACAATTGCAGCAGATTAAAAAATAATGTACGATCAGAAAGTGAAGTAATATCCACAGGTACAACGCCTTATAACTCAAGTATGGGAAGCTCAGTTTCTTATCACTAACGATTTCAAACACATGCCACAGTAGAAGTGCGGCACATGCTTCACAAAATGAATATCAAGAGCCACATTCAATTGGATGTCATAAAAAGAAACAAACAGCTAATAAAAAGAGAAGGCCAGTATTTTGGGGATTGTTAAACTAACAGCTATAGAAGAAATGACAGGCCCACTGAAAAGACGTTCAGCATGTCGCAGAACAATAGCCAATGCGGCAGGTGTTGGCAAGCCACGAGTGTTGTAAGGTAATTCTACAGGAGGTGATCCTACTGGAGGTGAGCCTGCTGCGTTAATTGAAGGATGGTTTGGCTGAAATCCTGCAAAATACTCTGAAGGTGAAGATTACGAAAAGTAACCAAACAACAATAAATAAAGCGGTGACACGTAAATTACCACCACCTTGTGACAATGCTGCCTCCATGCGGTTCATAAACACAGAAAGTGTGTTCAAGGAATCAGGAATTGGCTGAAAAAATACATAAACAAGAAGGAAAATTATACACTAAATACACCACACACACACACACACACACACACATCCATAGTAAATAAAGGCAGCCCGGTGCACCAAAGCATCCCCGCGTAGCAAGGGATTCGGTGAAGGGTTAAGAAAAATAAATCTTAAGAGAATGTTTCTACCACAGAGAGTGAAGGCACAGCTATTGCTGTTCCCAGAGGAATTTGCACAACTTGGGGGATTGATTGGCCAGAAAATGCAGGCCTAGGATGTGACTGGTTTCCTGCTTGGCCCTGACTGTCAGGGTTACCTTCTGAGCCTTCAGTTTGACTTCCCTGAGGAGCTGGCACAGGAATATTAAACTGTAGACAAAATAACCAAATTAGTAAATGATATGCCTTTCCTTGCAGAACTTTTCACGAGAAAACAACTTGCATTGCCTTATGAAATCCAACTTTGTTGGGATCCAATTCCCCATAATGCTCGAACGACTAAAAGTAACATACTCCATCCATGCTGACCCAAAAGTTCCTTCTTACATAATACACCAACAAGGACACAAATAAGCAAATGGTTACTTGGTTTAATTTTTAACCACCATACTGATGTATCAAGGATCTTCTATCTATCTACTATTTTCTACCTCCTACTTTTGTTCTTCAAAGAACAAAATAGCAAATATAAGAAAAGCAGATATTTGGCTATTTTATTGGCATTGTGTGGACCCTAAAAATGTTCCCTCACCAACTTTCCCCATGTTTAACAGACCTAGACAAACTGACCAAATGAAGCTAATGAAACAGCATAATGTCGGTCTGCCTCAGTTTTCCTGGGATGAGAAATAGAATTACCTCCTTCCCACAATGAGTATCCCCTTTTGAAAATACCTTTTTCCAAATGGGTGGACCTTCCTTTTAGTTTTAGTTACTCCCTCTCCCTAAATGAATGTCGGAAAAAAAATCAAATTTGCTCTTAATCAAAAGAGCAAATTTGAAACTTTTTTTTTATGTTCATTTAGGGAAGGAGGGAGTATTACACTCAACTTTGCTATATATCATGTATCAATGTGCACTTCAATAGTATAGCCTGGACACTAAAGGCAATCATGTATATGTCATACTGAAAGAGCCTAAAAGTCAACTTCCTCAATTTGCAAGAAACTACAAAGGGACACATTTTGGGATGGAAGGAGCATGTATTGTCACACTCACTACCACCTAAAAGATGTGGTACCAATAACTGAACCGAGTGCTTTTATTTCCCAGCTTTAGTTATTTTCCATGAATATTCTGATACATGTATCGATATGCACATAAATGGAAATATTACATATTTTTATTTTTATTTTCATTTCCGTTTTGATGTTATATTTTGTAGACTTTGCTACAACGTGTTTTATAAGAATTTACAAGCATGTGGAAAAGGACAAACAAAACTGACCTGCATATTCGGTATCACTCCCCCAGAAGCACCTATGCCACTCTGGCCCCCAATGCTAATAGGATTTAAAACTGTCCCAATGACCTTGAACCAAATGACAAAAGTCAAGATAATAATGCAAAATTTCCAGCAGTTTTAAATGCTTAACATATCTATAACATGGACTAGCTCTGCAAACGCACCCGACTTATATCAGGAAAACCTGCTTCACCTTGGTCTCCAATGCCAAAATTCCCAAGTAATATGCCATGTTGTGTAACACGAGGACGTGCCGCAACAGCATTGGCATCTTGACCTGTAATATAGAAAACCACCAAATGTAATTGTTTTAGCTATCATTCGAATGAGCAAAACTTCACAGATTAGAAATAATAGACAATAATCGTTACTATGAATAACAAAATCAGACCTGCATTGTTACTATTGGTATTCATCTCCCCAGAGCCGGAACCAGATGAGGATTGCCCTTCAGAAACATGCCTAGTGACAAGATGTAATGTATGTCCATTTTCCACTTCTATAAATTGTCAAGGCTCTAAGGTATTGGAGCATACAAAGAGCCAAATGTTGTACAATGATTAACATGTGTGCCAGAAAATTAACCATCAGGACCACTAACGGTTGAGTTTTCTTCTCAAACCTTGGTTAATAACTAAAGTTGCAGAGTCTCCAAGGAAGAATGTCTACTTATATGAAGCAGGTAGAAGGATGCCTGTATACCCATCAATGCAAAATATAGGGAGTAGAAGATAAGCTCACGAAAGGCCTTTCTCTCTCATCCAATGTTACTACCCATCTTGTAAGAAATCCCAGAACTACAAATAGAAGCAAATGCCAAAATGATGATCTCCACTCAAAAATCAGTTGTCCAAGTGCCATATCCAAAGTCCATTCTACATATGATGCAGTAAACTATCAACCAAACTCCAATCACAAAAAAAATAAAATAATAATAATAATAATAATAATTGATAGAATGAGATGAATGAGAAATTCACGAGAAATGGACATAAATTGTGTCACAACTCATGAGGGAATTCAGCCTTCAGATTCACTGTTCAGCAATATGTGCATGCCATGACATAGAAATGCAAAAAGCCTAAAACATACTCCCATTATGAACAGATGAAACATTGACGACATGAAGATGCAAAAGGTAACAAGAAGACCACAAATTAGAAATTAAATACTCAGTTTCCCATTACCAGAAAACCTAAGGCCAATGCAGCTGTATACAAATTTACATTAAAGGATACGATATTCAGAAAGAAGGTGATTATCCTTCAGGACCTTGCCCCTGAAGATCAGTCGTTGCTGCCCAACTGGGACGCCAATTTCACTAGCTATTTTCTCCTTGAACATTGAAACTGTAATCTGTATTTCTCACAGCAAAGAACCATTAGAATCCATGTCAATCATTTACACGCAAGAACATGATAACCAAATTGAGACAAAATGGTAGATCCAACAACGCAACAAATTCAAAAATAACAGCCCTTTACAAGTTTCCATTGGGGGGTTTTTGGTATCAAGAAAACAGGTACCCAAGAAACTACTAAAAGACAAGCACTAAGAGAACCAATGTTTTTCAAATATAAGATCCTCCAAACATACATACAGTACTAAGCTACCGGTACTACTAACTCACCCAACCCTTACCCCAACATGGAGTCATCCACAAAGTAAATGTAAACAAGCATGCGAGTAAGAGGATCAGTAGAGAGTACATTCTTATCAACTTGATAGCTATACATCCGGGAATCTAGAGTCTTGATATTGAGCTCCAAGATTGATTCAGAACTTTCAGGTGAAACATTACTTGTGCTCGAGCTTTCAACTGCATGCTGATCAGCCATGGAATTTGACAAGGGTGTGATATGCCTGAAAATAAGTGCAAACTGTGATTTATGGCCAAGAAAAGGCCAGCCAAAAAAAAAAAAAAAGAAAGAAAGAAAAGAAAAGAAAAGAAAAGAGAGAGAGAGAGAAAGTGAAGCTGAGTTCGGAGTTCACAAGATTAACTAACTAGAGAAAATGCAAGAAAAGTGTGCCCCGTTACTTCAGATCAAGTAATAATGTGGTTTCACACCAGCCATCTTTCTTTGCACTGAGCAATCTAAAGAAAAAGGATCCCAAGTATCACCCAAAATCCTTAACTAACTAAATTCATCATACATTACTTGCTCAAATTTTTTTAGTTAAATTCAGCCTAAACAACTTCGAAAGATAACAAAATCTTAAGCAACACCCAAAAGGTAATTGAAACCAAGAACCCTACTTGCATATTGCAGTCCAAGAAGGGAATGTAGGTCAAAATTCAAATGAATTTCTACTCTTAATATCACATTCCACAACAACCAATCACTACATAACATCAAAATCAAAATTTAGGGCTTCCGAAAACAAGCTTAACACGGAGTAAAAAATACACATGCAAAAAGAAGAGAAAGATTCACATGGAAAAATCGAAAATGATCGAACCTTTGAGTAAGATCGGAAAGAGAGAGAGGACGACGGAGGTACGAAATGAGTCGCCGGAAAGTGTACGGATGGATGACTTGAAGTGTAAGAAATAGAGAGCCCAATTTTTTCGGATTGGGAATATAGTCTGCCGGGAAGCGTACGTCTTGGCTGGTAATTTTCTTCCTACAGGCTTGATTTTTGTTCCAGAAGGATCCAGATTTTGCCACAAGCCTAAACCGAACCGGCCCGGTCCAAAAACAGCAATAATCAGATGTCACAACTCTAGTTTTCTTAAAAAAAGAGTGAACGATTTTTTTGCTAAATTAGGAATAGTTAATTTCAAATGCGAAATTATTAAAAATTATTAAACATGAAATGTCACTTTCGTAAACGCTATCCAGCGGCTCAATCAGAGAGCTTCCTAATTGCTTTGTCTTGCGGCTCTAAAGTTACCCGTCGCCACCAGAAAAACTGTTGGCTTTGAAATTGGAATCGAAAAAGACGTCGCGATTGAAGTAGATGTGGTGATTGGGCTGAGAAGAGACGATGGGATTGTGGTGGGAGTATAACGAGAGGGAGACGAATGAGGGGATATTTTTTTCTTTTATTTAACATTTCCCTCATTTTTAAAAAGTATCAATTAACCCCTTAAAATTAAAGGGGTCAAATTTAAATAATTTGATTGTTGCAACTGTTAAGTTATTAACTTTCATGGATGGCCCGTTAATTTATAACATGTGTTTAAAAATGTGGTCAAATTGAAAATTAAAGTAAAGTATGCTGTTGACATTTGATCATAACAAATTTCGCATGTAAAATTGATTACCCCCAATTATTACGCATGTCAATTTAGCTAAAAACTCAAAAAAGAACTCATTCCCCAAATGCCTTCAACAATTACGTACTTTTTAATTAGGATAGCCTATTTGGATTATTAATGTCGGGTTCTCTAGACCCAAATTCAATTCTTAAAAAAAGACTTTCTTTAATTTTATTAATATTTTAAATTTCAAAAATATTCTTACCCTTTCAAACCCGAAAAATGCTCACACTTTTGTATCTTCCCTCTCTTTCTACAATCTCTTCTCTTTCTGTCGGTGGCAAATTCAGAGAATTTTGTAATAGGTACACAAATACTATAAAACTTTATATGGAAAAAAATATACTTGATATTAGATTTGAACCTACAACCATCAGGTTAAAATGACATTATCTTACCACTAAACTATACATATAATTTATTTAAGGGGGTTCACTTCCACCCTTTTTAACCTTTTGTGTTCACCCCGGTCGGCCTTTTGCACGTTTGTCTTCTCCCGCGTTTCTCATCCTCCAACACCTTGCACAATTCCCTCCATCTCTCCTTTGCAACCAAACAGTGTCCATCCTCTCTCGTCACTACTGACTTACGCAGCATCGGCCACACACCACTTCTGACTCCCTCTCCTAAGCCTTTGGTCCGAACTGGAGACATCTTTTTTTACATTGAAATTTCAATAGCCGCCACCAGAGTACCTCCTTTTCAGTTCTCTCTTTCTTATGGCCTTACTCTCCGTCAAAAACTGTATAAGCTTCGCCCACACGTCAAACTGAAGCACACTGAGATCGATTAAAGTCACCCGCACTTTGTTGCAACAGCACTCCGACACCATCTTCCACAACTCCGGAGTTCCAAGTCTCTGGCCGGCAAAGATCTGACCACCCCTTCTCCTTCGAATTACCTCCCATCTGCAAGTAAGGCTTCGTTTGATTTTCAAAACCAGCTCTTAATCAGAGCTCCAGATCTGACTGAATAAGAGGTAGGAGAAATAAGAGCGTTTTTTTTTCCCATTTCATATCTTAAGCCCTCTTAAAACCCACTTAATTTTAAGCGATAAAAATGTCGCTGGTTTTGAAGCCGCGCCTCTGAACCGGGAATTTGGACAAAAATGTCCTCATAATTTTTATAATGCCCATATTACCCTTGCTTAATACATTGAGAAAAGGGGTTTTCATTCCATTGCTCACTCACGATTCCTAGGGTTTCATTCTCCAGAAACGGCGCTCTAGGATTTTGGCAGCAGCGACGATAAGCTCCTTCTCCCTCTCCTTCTATATTCGTCTTCCTCTTCCTCTTACTCTCCCTCTTTCTCTCTCTCCCTCTCTCTCTCCATCTTCGTCGTTTCTATTTTGAAGCCCTAATTTTAAAGGGTTTATTTTCGAGCAGCCATCGGTTCTTGCAGTATTGGTTGCACCCACTACCTCGTTGTTGATCTCTTTTCCACAAGTAAGTTTCTTTAAATCATGTATGTATTGCTACTGTATAGTTTGTTATTGGATTTTAGCTAGAACATTTCATATTACACATTTGTCACTTACATCGCGAGATGCCTTGATTTGATTTCGTTGTTCACTTGGATTTGTGCTTGTGTGGGTTGCGTTAAAGACTCCTGCCATTGATTATGTACACTAAAGCCCTGTTCTTCGTCATTAATTCCTTTTCTCCTGATTTGAAGTTTACGTGTTTCTTGGATGATATCCGCAGTTCTATTCTCCACAATGCTACGTCCTTCCTGAGAACCAAAAGAAAATGCATCATTTCTATTTCTAGGCATTGATAACACAATTAGTTTGTTGTTAGATTTGTAATTACTACATCTGTTTCAAAATGAATGTTCAATTTTGTAGATTCTTTAGACCAAAGAAATTACTATCTCAGTCCCAAAATGTATATATATTTGTGTGTTTTAAAATTGATTTTTGATAAAGAGCAAATTGATTGAAGCGTGTCTTTTTGGTGTGATATACTTAGAATGGTTTGAAAGGATGATTATCTCAAGTGCTTCTTAGAGACTTGTATTGAAGAGGTTAATAGAAAAGGTAGAAAAGGATCAAGTATTCATCTGTATTCATGGACAAAAGTGGGTGATGTTTTGAAAGATAATTGCAAACTTGATGTTAATCAAAGACAAATAAAGAATTGTTATGATTACTTGAAGGGGAAGTACTCCGGTTGGGTGTACTTAAATAAAAAGACTGGTAATGTTTATAACCCCGCAACAAACAGTTTCAACCTGAATGATCAAGAGTGGAAAGAATTTTTTAAGGTGTATCTTTTTCTTATATGTTAATAGTGACAACATATGTCTCATAAACATATTTCTTATTTTGTTCTTTTATTTTGATGCAAAGTCATCAAAAAGCAAAGTCCTTAAAAAACTCAAACCTTTCTTTTCCTCACCTTTGTACTGCACATTGTGAGGGGGCTGCTGCCACGGATGGTCAGTGGACGCCTAGCTCAAATTTTCCAAGGCCTCATGATTCATCTTCTTCTTTCACTTATTTAAATACTCAACTCCTCCATCTTGAAAATAATTTTATTGACTCTGAAGACGGTGCATTTCAAACCTCTCATACTTCTGAAATCGGTAATTCCATGCCCTAATCGGGTGAAACGAAAAAACAAAAAGCTTCAAGTTCTGAATTCTATGAAGGGGATAAGCATAGAAGAAGGGTAAATTTTCAACTAACATGACTCGATTAGAAGAAAAAATGGAGAGTGATAGATTCAATCATTAGGAGTAATGACGGGCCTTCTTATGATGAGTGTGTTGAAAAGTTGAATGAAATTGGGTTAGTTCTAAGTAGTGATCTATATATTGCAGCTTAGGGGTGTTTTGTGAAGGAGAAAACTATATGAGGGGATGGATGGCTTTACCCGCGGACAATGTTGAGTTGATAAAGAAATGGATTGTTTATGTTGGTGCAAAGTTGGGATTTATGATATAACTTGGTTTAATTTATGCTTTTTGTCTTGACCAATCTTTTGCAATGTGTACTATTAAACATGGATTTATGATATGTAGTTTAATGTTTATGGTTTTTGTCTAGACCAATTTTTTGTAATGTGTAATATTAAATATGAATTTATGATATGTACTTAGGTTCAATGTTTATGCTTTTTGTCTTGACCAATTTTTTGCAATGTATGCTTTCATTCAATTACTATTATTTATTGGATATATCAAGTGCACAGTGAATGTTTTGTAGAAACAATGATTGTGTAATTTTTTAGACCGTTTCTTGCAACTGTCCCAAGGTAGCAGAGTGAATATTTTGCATGCTAGTTGTGTTATTGGAGCCCTTGGATAGAATATCTATGTGACTCATTCTCCTAGCAGAGTGAATGAGCCAAAAGCAATGGTTTTTATTTTTGATCTGCATTGTTGATCATGCTTCTGGCATGTATGAAAGTTACTTATAAGCTCTAGGTTGTTCCTTATTTTAGTCTGTACACATATGCAAGAGTGTATCTGACAGTGAATAGCTCAAATGACTTCTTTTCGTTACTTTGGTCATTGGACTTAACTTCAATAATCAAAATAGCCACACCATGACAATTGTTGGAAAAAGATCAGCCCACTTCCTATGTAATTGTCAATCAACTTATGTTCCTCATGAAATACCTAGTCAAAATAGCTTTGTGACTTATCAATAGATTAACAACAACAATAGTACTTCCTTCGACAGTTGATTCTCACTTTTTTCTTTCTTTCTTTCATATAGTTCAATAAAATGTTGTTATTTTATAATATTTGTTTATTTGATTATTAAGCTTAATTTATTTGAGAATGTATGTAGAGGTTAAACATGGACTTTGTTGAACAACTCAAAATCATAATGATCATTTATATATATATTTGTTATGTTCGACCAAGACAAATGAAGTGTAAAAGGGATAATACATCACCTATATACGGACATGACTATACAATGGAGTTATTCACATGCACGGAAAGACAATGTATTGAATTATTATGCATGTCAAAAGATGCATTTATCCATATATGTGCACATTTTAGAGAGAAAGGGTGGTTAAAGAACAGTAAGCAAATAACTGTCGAGAAGAAAATGGCTATTTTTCTATTGATTTTAGAACATAATGAACGTTATGTAGTGGTGAAACGTAGATTCCAACATTCATTGCAAACAATTCACCTATATTTTCATGAGGTGTTGGATGCAATGATGGAGTTTGCAAAAGAAATTATTGTGCCTACGTCATATAGTCTGAATCCTGACATTCCTGGGAATAATAGGAGACTACGAAGAATTTTCAAGGTACGTAATTATTTATTCGCTTTCATACATATATCACACATTATATAGGAATATTTCTTATCATTTCGTTAAATTAAGGGAGCAGTCGGTTCTCTTGACGGAACATTGATATCATCCGTTGTTACTGTTGAAAAACAAACTCTATATAGAGGAAGGAGAAGAGGTGAATGATAACAAAATGTGTTGGCCATATGTGATTTTAACATGATTTTCACATTTGTTCTAGCTGAATGGGAGGGGTAGCACATGATTCCAGGATATTATCGGAGGTTGTTGTTGATCCAAATAATGACTTTCCTATTCCTTCTTCAGGTATCATTTAGTTTAAAGAAGAAATTAAAATATATAAAATATTTTTCACATACTCATAATTATATGTGAATATTTTTTATATTGTAGATAAATATTATCTTTGTGATGTTTCATATACACATACTCGAAGATTTATGGCTCCTTGTCGCAATGTGAGATATTGGCTTGGAGATTTTCGTCATACCCGTGCTACTAATAAGGAGGAAAAGTTCAACCATGCATATGCCAAACTTAGGAATGCCAACAAACTTTCTTTTGGCGTATTGAAAGCACGATTTCCTATATTGAATAGAATGACACCGTTTTTCCTTAACGTACAAAGGTATATAACTATTGCATGTTTTATGTTTCATAATTTTATCAGGAAAGAGCATATAAATGATAATTTTTTTTCTAATTATAATGAATCGGAGATGATTTTTATCGATGGCACCATGTGCAATGAAAATGAAAAAGAGATAGAAGGTGAAGAAAGAGAAGGAGGATATGCTTGTGCACCAGATGTGCAATATATGACCAATTTACGTGAATAAATTGCAATTGAAGTCATCAATAACATGTGATTATTTTAACTAATATGTTGTGTTTTTTTAATTCCTTTCACACATTTTGGCTTATTGAACTTATTTTTCTATATTATTTGTAATCTTGAATATTATGATATTTTTGTTGTGAATTTGGTGGTACCCCCGTTGCAATCAAGACAAGAAATAAACACACCCACAAGCACAATAATGGAAGAATCACACACACAAGAACACAAGAGTTGTTTACCCGGTTCGTTCAACACATGATCTACGTCCGGGGGCAATTGCCAAGCCAATATTGTATTAGACACCTTCTAATATGTTGCTACTACAACTACCAATGTGTTCTAGGTCGTATCTATGTTTATATAGTAATACAAGGAAACCCTAAATCAAAAATAAGAAGAGTTCTTATCAAAATAGGAAACAAAATAATCTGCTGCTGAAAACCCGGCTTCAGCGCGGCCGCCCTCAAGGCCTGCGCGGTCGCCCTCAAAAGTTTCACCGAGCCATGAAGCTTCTGCCCAAGTGCGCGGTCGCGCACCATCACCTGCGCGGCCGCGCAGTACACCAGAAACGCGAATTTGAACTCCTTTCTTGATCTCACCAACTCCTCCGACTTAGACTCCTTTTCCTCATAGTTTAGGACTCCAATCCCAACAATCTCCCACGGAGACTAAACTAACAAGCATAGAACACCCATCAACTCCCACCACAGAGTAATGACCTTCGAACACATCTCCCCCATATTGGCTTGACACTACCGAGCCTCCTGCTAAAGTACTAAGGCGAGTTGAAACCAAGCGACGTTTCAACCTCTCCGTGTTAGATGATTCTTGCCTCCCCAAATCAGCTTCTACCTTGATTTCTCCCCGCAAGTCTAACTTCGCCTTCTCCCTCCAGACCCACCTTTCTCGCAATGCTTCCCCTTGAAACTTGGACACACCTTGTTTCTTGCATCGTCTTTTTTTGGTCTGATTACGCTCTCTGTTAGGGCACTTGGACATCCACACCGCGTTGATCAACTTTGTGTCCCCCCTAACATACCGTTTCTTGATGTCTCTCCTTTCTACACCAATAGGCCGGTTCTTTAGCCTTTTGCTCCCACCGGAACGAATATCGACATTGTAGGTAGAGTACAACATCTTCCCCTTAACCCCATGAGCTATCACCTTAGCCCCTTTTGTGACTTCCCAAGACCCACCAATGAAGGTCACACCATACCCTTCACTGTCAAGTTGTCCCACAGAAATCACTCTTCTCCTCAAGTTCGGAACATGCATCACATCGTGTAGTTGTAAAACAGCCCCGTTAGGTGTCTTCATCATCACATCTCCCTTACCTTTGATCTTCAGTGGTTGACCATCACTAAGATAGATAACCCCAAAATCTCCAGTTTTATACCGCTCCATTGATTCTGCATCCCCACTAGCATGACAAGAAGCTCCAGAATCCAACACCCAATCTTCACCCGACTGCTCCTCTCCTAGGATTAATACATCTCCACCATCATCCACCACGTGTGCACCACCATCTTTTCCCGGACAGTCATAACTGATATGACCTAATTCGCCACAATTGTAGCACTTGACCTTTTTTCCCTTTTTCGGTCCTCCCCTTCCCCTATTTCTCTCCACCCTAAGTGCAGCCCCATCTACGGAAAATTCTCCCCTTTTCTCTTTCCTTCTCAACTCCTCTTGAAGGATGAGATCTCTAACCTCCGTATACACCAATGCTATTTTCGACGTACTAATCGTTGTGACAGTAACCTCCCAACTATCAGGCAATGATTTTAGTAGAAAACAAGCTAGCACTTCATCGGAGAAAGTAATATTAACACTTTTCAATTGGTCCACCATACCTTTGAAACTGCCGATATGACTTGCCGCTGTCTGCCCCTCTGACATCTTCGCATTCGCAAACCTCTTTATCAAATGCACCTTATTGATATTAGACGGCTTCTCATACATGTCTGACAACATTTGTAGCAACTCCACCGTTGTCTTGGCCTCCATAGCGTTCTGTGCAACGTCGTCGGTTAGAGCGCTCCTCACCGCTCCTAACGTCTTCCGATCTAACGTCTCCCAATCCCCTTGTGATATGTCTTCGGGTTTCTCCTTCAAGGGTTTATGAAGATCCTTACAATAAAGGTAATCTTCAATCCTTGTCCTCCAGAACGTGAAATTCACACCGTTGAATTTCTCGATTGAGTTCTTCATCTGATTGCTTCACCAAGTCCCCAAGAACGCGATTCAAAATTAATCAACTAATGAAAAAACTTTGAATCCTCCGAACCAATGCTCTGATACCAGTTGTTGTGAATTTGGTGGTACCCCCGTTGCAATCAAGACAAGAAATCAACACACCCACAAGCACAATAATGGAAGAATCACAAACACAAGAACACAAGAGTTGTTTACCCGGTTCGTTCAACACATGAACTACGTCCGGGGGCAATTGCCAAGCCAATATTGTATTAGACACCTTCTAATATGTTGCTACTACAACTACCAATGTGTTCTAGGTCGTATCTATGCTTATATAGTAATACAAGGAAACCCTAAATCAAAATTAAGAAGAGATCTTATCAAAATAGGAAACAAAATAATCTGCTACTGAAAACCCGGCTTCAGCGCGGCCGCCCTCAAGGCCTGCGTGGTCGCCCTCAAAAGTTTCACCGAGCCATGAAGTTTCTGCCCAAGTGCGCGGTCGCGCACCATCACCTGCGCGGCCGCGCAGTATACCAGAAACGCGAATTTGAACTCCTTTCTTGATCTCACCAACTTCACCGACTTAGACTCCTTTTCCTTATAGTTTAGGACTCCAATCCCAACAATTTTTATTTATTATTATGTTTTTTTTATTTTAAATTAGTGGTTATGAAAAAAAAGTTGTAATTCTGTTTAAATATTTAATATTTGAACGTAAGATTGATATTCAGCTTATTATTAATAAGGCATACAATCTATAGTATAAATACAACCCCCTATGAACAGTTCTTTGAACAGTTCTAAGGGGGAAATTCCCCATTTTGCCCTCACTTTTTTGTCCCTTTTCCATTTTGTCCTTAAAAAAAAATTAAATTAAAAAAAAAAATTAAAAAAAAAAAAAACACACAAAAAACGTGGCCTTGGACACGGGCTTAGGCTAGTTATATAATATGCAGAAGGCTAAAATGGTAAACATACACATTTCAGAAAAACGAATTAGAATGAAAAATCAAACAGCTTACCTAATTCAAAATTCAATATTCATACGCTGCCTATTAAGGATTCAGTCAATTTCACAGGTTAAATCAAATTTTATAACTTAACAATTAAAAAAATAAAAAACCACCTAAGCTAGTTGGAATCCTCATTTGGCCCTTCTGCATCACATACAAACAAGCGATGATGGTAGAGACGACACTATGTGTTTATGTAGGATTTTTTTTTTTTAGGTAATGATACCTTCACTGCTTCGTGGTCAATATTATTTTAGCTTTTGACTAGATGGAAAATGAAATTATTTCCAATGATTTTCGATGAGGTGTCATATTGTATAACATTATTTTATTTGTATCTTCATTTGTTTAAAAACATTATTTATATCATATTGATGTTGAAAAATGTCGTTTGATGATGCTAAAAATATTCGAATTAGTCCAAATCCACTGAAAGGTTGTATCCTTTATGTTTGTAAATATGATTATGTGAGTCCAGACTCAAAATTTGATCTCAAACATATCTCTCAAAATTTCTTTTTTGGTATGTTTGCCTCTATCTCGCGTCTTTTATTACGAGAGATAATTATCATAGGTTTTTTCTTTCTCTAAAAAATAATCACGAGAAGTGTTTTTTACTATGAGACTTGACTATTAGACGCATGCTGAAATTCAGATTTGAACGAGCTAGAATAATTTGGATTTAAGTGCTAGATCATGAACTGATTAGGCAGCCCGGGTATTTGTGTCCTTGGGACTTTAGAGCATTCACAATGGAAGCTTTTTGAGAACTCCTTATTCTTATGAAAAAGCTCTAGAGAGCTTTTTACCATTGTGAAAATGATGAAAAAGCTCCTTAGTAAGAAGTAGCTCTTTCTACAAAGAGCTAGCTTTTTAGCTTTTTATCATTAATGCTACACATTTTTTATGCAAGTCATTCACTCTTTTTTACATATGGGACCCATAAAAAAGTTGAAGGAGTTTTACTATTGTGAAAAAGTGCTTGAGATTTTAAAATTTTGAATTATAATGATGTGGCTCATAGAAAATATAAAAAAAACTATCTAAAGAGCTTTACCATTGTGAATGCTCTTAGAAGTATTTTGAAAAATGCGTGCCTTCATAAAATTTTAATGTCAGGCTAAGGAGCCCGTGGGAAATTGCATCATAAAAAAGAATTATTATTTACCCCCCACATTTTTAAGTATACCTAATAAGATAATTGTTTTTCGAATTCACCACATATACTTTTTTAATTAGCACCCCCACATTTTAAAGTAGAGTAAACTGCTTTTTTGCCCCTCGTACTATCGTTTCAACATCAATTTGACACTCGTACTATTGAAACGGCAAATGTATGATGCGTACTATAGCTTTATTAAGTAAATTAACCAATGTTCCTAATGTCAGTCAAGTATTTAACGAAACCGTTCAACTAAGCAACTGTTGACTAAGTCAACGCATACGTGGCAGCTGACTGGACAATTTTAACTCCTTAAAAAAAACTCAATAAAATAATAATAATAATAATAAAATAATAATAATAAAATATTAATAATAAAACAATAATAATAATAATATTAATAATAATAAAATAATATATATATATATATATATATATATATATATATATATATATATATATATATATATATATATATATATATATATATATATATATATATATATATATATATATATATATATATATATATATATATATATATATATATATACTCCTCCTTCCCACGTTAGCCGAGACTAACTTTGCACACCAATTAAGGAAAAGTAAGTGAGAGAAAAAGTGAAAGAAAATGTTGTGAGTATGAAGAATTAAATATGAGAGAGAATGAGTGGGAGGAATAGTTAGGAGAGAGAATGTTGTGAGTGTAAAAGTGAAATAGGAGAGAGAATGAGTGGGGTAAATAGTGAAGATTCCTTTGCCATTTTGGACAATCTCAACTAACGTGGGACGGCCCAAAAGGGAAAGAAGTCTCAACTAACGTGGGACGGAGGGAGTATATATTTATAATTCATCTCCCCGTCTTCCGGCGATCTCACCTCCGGTGATCTCTGCCCTCCCCATCTTCCGGCGACGCCTCCATCCCCTTTTCCGGCAACTCGTTCATCTCCCAAAACTCTTCTCCCGCTCATTCAACCCTTCATCTTCAAATCCACCACCGTCTACCACCAACACAAACACCACACATCCTCTCTGCCACCGCCATCCATAACCTTTCCACCACAATAAAAATGTCAAACATTTCAAATAAAACTTCAACAACAAAAACTCAGTATTCTGGGCTTAAAATCAGATTACAAAAAAAAAAAAAAAAAAATGCAGTATTTTGAAATCAAAATAGGATCTGAAACCAAAGCTTGGTTATACGAAAAATCGCTCCGATCTTGACCAGTCAAACCTGAAATCACAGTCACCCTCAAGTTTGTGAATCGGTCAAGGTTGAAAGAGTTTGGGTGGGAGAGGAGGTGGCGGTAATGGCGGGTGGAAGAGAAGGAGTGGCGGCAAGGACGGGTTTGAGGTTTAATAGGGAGAGGAAGACGGCAGTGGTGGAGGGTGAGGAGGATTGAGCTCGGAGATCCTCCTTTGTAGTTAATCCGATCTGCCTGAGGACTGATCGGCCGGAGCTACTTCCAATGGATGAGAAAGGAATTTGTGTATATATATATATATATATATATATATATATATATATATATATATATATTAAAAAAAGTTTATTATTTTTATTTTATTATTATTATTATTATTATTATTTTATTATTATTTTATTATTATTATTATTTTATTATTATTATTATTATTATTTTATTATTATTTTATTATTATTATTTTATTGAGTTTTTTTAAGGAGTTAAAATTGTCCAGTCAGCTGACACGTATGCGTTGACTTGGTCAACGGTTGCTTAGTTGGACGGTTTCGTTAAATACTTAACTGACGTTAGGAATATTGGTTAATTTGCTTAATAAAGCTATAGTACGCATCATACATTTGCCGTTTCAATAGTACGAGTGTCAAATTGATATTGAAACGATAGTACGAGGGGCAAAAAAGCAGTTTACTCTTTTAAAGTATGCCTTATAAGATAGTTGTTTTTTGAAATTCACCACATATACTTTTTTAAATAAGACCCCACATTTTAAAGTATGCCTCATAAGATAGTTGTTTTCTGAAATATACCACATACTCCTCCGTCCCATGATAATCTGCAAAAAGACACCTTTTGGGCGTTTCACAATAATCTGCACTTTCCCAAAATGGAAATGAGACCCACTTGTTTCTACTCACAACCATTAACCACTTACTCCACTTTCTCTCTCCTATCCAACCATCTACACTCACAACACACCACCTTTTTCACCTTTTACCTTAATTCTCGCGCCAAGCAAAAATGTGCGTATTTCTAAGGAATGGAGGCTACACTCGTTCTCTCTTCTATTTTATTTTTCACACTCGCAAACATCTACTCCCACTAATTATTTCTCCTATTTTTTCTTAATTATTGTGCCCCATTTTCATTTTTTTGTTTTCACTCACGTAGCACGAAGGGAATATGTAACGGCCCAAAACATGGTCCCATTTTTGTGGGTCCCAACCTTGAGTCCGTTACTCTTCCCAAGATAATATATAATTAATTCGACTCGAACACATCAAAAGTTATTCTCATATCATTATTGCAATCCAAACAGTCTAGGGTTTAATCCAACTGACACACTTACAAAGCTTAAAAGTCTTACATCTGTTACAAGGGTGCCGAGGAAACAATTACAGAAAATATAAAATACACTAAATAAACTGAAAATACAAATAGAAAGCTGTTGTTGAAGATGCACGAGCCCAATGATATTCAATGTCTCCTTAAGACATATTCGACCCCTCACCGAGTGTGCTTGAGTTTGCTTGGGTCGCTTGTCTCCCAGGATAGAACGTGCGGACCGGGGGCACTTTGCACCTAAGTTCCCGGCGAGCTGAATCGAGCTTGGACTAGATCACCTCTTCTTTTATAATGCAAGCTAGGAGGCCAAAGAATGATTGACAAGATGCAACCAAAGAAAATGGAGGAGGAATGCAGAAAAACAAGTGTTTCTTTTTTCTGTTGTGTTTTTTCTCAAAGTGTTACCAAAAGTTTTCACAAGTTCTTTACAAACTTTGTCAAATCTCCATTATAAAGCCTTAGGAAAAATGAATATTTAGGATTTAATTTGATATTAATCACAATTAATCCAAAATTAACCTCCATTAAACTGAAAATATTAACCCCATTTTCAGTTTTGATATTCATTTTCATGGCTGTTACACTTTGAAAATCAAACAGTCATTAATGCCCAGATCTGCTTCTACGAAATATTTCGCTTCTCGCCGAGCAAGGTTGTCCAGAAACTTTTGCCCAAGATCTGCTCGGCCGAGCAAGGCATATGCCTCGGCCGAGCATGGCTGTCCAGAGACTTTGTCATTCTGTCATACTATGCTCGGGCGAGACAACACTCTGCTCGGCCGAGCATATCAGTCAAAGTCAAAACAATTTTTGATTTACAAAATCAAACTTTATTAGCAAAATATGGACCACATACTTTGAGCATTCGTATTTAATTCATCCAAAAACCATTTTGGACAAATAAATATTTTATTTCACAAACACAAACCAATTAGGTAATTTGACAAAATTACCCTTTAGAAATTAATCCATTAATTTCCTTCAAAACACACTATTTTTCCAACAATCCCCCACATGAAGGAAATTCATGAGGATAGGTGATAAAGTCCTAAGTGAAAACCCGCATGTGATAGGTAGGCGTTTGTCCTTTGAACCTTCCCTTGTAAAAGCATATTTACTCTACTCAAGCACCGCAGACGCGATGTCCTTGAACTGTTAGCTTTTTGTGTAGCCGATCATATACTTTACACAGGTATCTCCCTAACACAATTCAGCTCTCATAGCTGTGTCCATTCATGGCCCTGAATCACAATGCCTGGTTCTGTGAGAAGGTTTAAGAATTGAGCCTCACACAATTCTCCTCGAAGCGGCCTCTACTTCTTTCTCACATAGGTGATTCTTTTAAGTAACCCATTTTACTTCACATAAGAATCATTAAAAGCCATAGGCTTAACAGCATTCATCTCGGGATGTCACTTTATGGAATGAGTATAGGGTTGACCCCCACAGTAACGCTACAAGTCTTTTAACAGGTAGGTTGTCCCTTTGAACCTAGATCTTGGGATCTCCAGTCAGCTAGGTTGGGTTTTTCGCTGTGTTTAACTTCTCAAGAGGCTTTAATCCCATTCCCAATGTCAACTTGCAACTATCTCTTTACTTAACCCTTTGGTTGATCCACCAAATTATCTTTTGACCTTACATAGTCAATAGATATGGTGCCAGTTGCAAGTAATTGTTTAATGGTATTATGTCTTCGACGTATATGTCTAGACTTACCATTATACATATGACTTTGTGCCCTACCAATCGCAGATTGGCTATCGCAATGTATACTAATTGCTGGCACGGGCTTTTCCCATCTTGAAATATCTTCTAGAAATTGGCGTAGCCATTCGGCTTCTTCACCACATTTATCTAATGCTATAAACTCAGATTTCATGGTTGATCTGCCTATAACAGTTTGCTTAGAAGATTTCCATGATATAGCTGCACCTACTAATGTGAATAAATATCCACTTGTAGACCTTGAGTCTTTGATATCCGATATTCAATTAGCATCACTATATCCTTCTATCACAGCTGGATGTCTAGTGTAATGTAATCCAAAATCACGAGTATATCTTAAGTACCTTAATACTCTTACTATACCCTTCCAATGATTTGTTTCAGGATTACTTGTATATCGGCTTAACTTGCTAACGGTATAAGCAATATCCGACCTAGTACAACTCATCAAGTACATTAGACTTCTGATGATTCTCAAATACTCTAATTGAGACACCGGTTCATCTCTATTCTTTGATAGATGAAGATTTGGGTCGATTGGAGTACTCGCTATTCCATTGTCATCCTTACTAAATTTCTCAAGAATTTTATCCACATAATGAGTTTGACTTAGTACAAGTCCATTGGATATTCTAGAAATTTTAACTCCAAAAATTACGTCTGCAAGTTCCATATCTTTCATGTCAAACTTTGAATTCAACATGTCTTTCGTGGATTTGATCATCTTATCACAACTCCCTATGATAAGCATGTCGTCTACATAAAGACACAAAATGACATAGCCATTTTCCGTGGTTTTAGTATAGACACATTTGTCACACTCATTTATTTTAAATCCACTTTTCATCATAGCATTATCAAATTTTTGATGTCATTGTTTTGGTGCTTGTTTCAAGCCATATAATGACTTTACTAATTTGCACACCTTCTTTTCTTGTCCACGCGCAACAAACCCCTCGAGTTGTTCCATGTAAATCTCCTCTTCTAAATCTCCATTTAGAAATGCTGTTTTTACATCCATTTGATGTATTTCAAGATTTCTCAATGCGGCAATCGCAAGTACAACTCTTATTGACGTTATTCTCGTGACTGGAGAATACGTGTCAAAATAGTCTAGGCCTTCTTTTTGTCTGTAACCTTTAATTACAAGTCGGGCCTTGTACTTGTCAATTGTTCCGTCCGCCTTCATTTTTCTTTTGAAAATCCACTTATATCCTAGTGTTTTGCTTCCCGGAGGAAGGTCCACTAATTCCCATGTGTGATTTTGCAAAATGGAATCAATTTCACTTTTAATTGCTTCCTTCCACAAAGGTCCTTCCGAAGAGCTAAAGGCTTCTTTGTAACTTTGTGGTTCACTTTCTACCATATAGGTTAGAAAGTCCGGACCATAGGATTTTTCGATCCTAGCTCTTTTGCTCCGTCGAGGTTCCACCTCTTCTTCTTCACTTTTATCTTGAACGTGTTCTTCTTCTATTGAATCTATTACCCTAGTCGATGAGCTTGCCTCATTTCTTGACTTACACGGAAATATATTCTCAAAGAACGACACGTTTACAGATTCCATTATAGTATTTTTGTGTATAGTTTCAATTTTCGACTCATACACAAGAAATCTATAAGCACTACTGTTATGTGCATATCCAATAAATATGCAATCAACAGTTTTAGGTCAAATCTTCACCTTTTTAGGAGGAGGTATGACTACCTTTGCAAGACACCCCCACACTCTCAAGTGTTTGTAACTTGGAACTCTTCCATGCCATAGTTCATAAGGAGTTTTGTCTTGTTTCTTTCGGGGTATTTTATTTAACACGTAGTTAGCCGACAACACGGCTTCCCCCCACATGTTATCCGGTAATCCCGAACTCAATAACATGGCATTCATCATTTCTTTTAATGTCCGATTTTTCCTTTCGGCAACACCGTTTTGTGGGGTGTATAAGGTGCAGAGGTTATATGTTTAATTCCACTTTGAGCACATATTGCTTCAAATGGAGATTCATATTCACGACCTTTATCACTTTTTAGCACCTTAATTTTCCGGTTTAATTGATTCTCAACTTCATTTTTATAGAGAGTAAACTTCTCTATAGCTTCATCTTTACTTTTTAGAAGATACACATAACAATACTTTGTGACATCATCTACAAAAGTCATGAAGTACTTATTGCCGCCCTGTGATTGTGTTGATTTAAAGTCACATAAGTCCGTGTGAACCAATTCAAGTGGTTCACTATGTCTTTCAACTGAATGGAATGACTTTCTTGTTAATTTTGCTTCTACACAAATTTTACATTTTTGTTTACAATCAACTTTAAACTTTGGAATAGAATTTGCTTTTGTCAAACGACGTATAGAATCAAAATTAACATGACCAAGTTTACCATGCCACAAATTAGATGACTCAAGCAAGTAAACAGAAGAGATATGCATATCATTAGATTTTGGCTTAACCACCATTACACTTAGCTTAAACAGTCCATCATTGACATAGCCTTTACCTACAAACATTCCACTCTTAGACAAAGTGACTACATTGAACTCAAACACAATATGAAAACCATGCTTTATCAAAAGAGATCCGGACACCAAGTTCTTCCAGATATCGGGCACATAAAGCACATTGTTGAGAGTCAACTCCTTCCCGGATGTCATCTTCAAAACCACTTTTCCTTCACCTTTGATCTCGGAAGTGGCTGAATTCCCCATGAATAGCTTCTCGCCATCCTTAGAATGTCTTTATAAGAGCACACATGTCTAGTAGCGCCGGTGTCAATCCACCATTGATTTGGGTTTGAACCTACCAAATTCACCTCGAAAATCATAGCTGCGAGGTGCATCTCGAACACGTCCCTAGCAATGCCTTCCACCATGTTTGCCTCACGAGCCTTCTTAGGCAACTTGCAAGCATGAGCCTTGTGGCCTTCGCCGCCACAATTGTAACAAGTTCCAAAGAACTTCTTCTTGGAAACACCACCTTTTGGTCCCAAGTGGGAACGCTTGGAAGTTGTCATAACCTTCCCTTTTCCCTTCCCAAAGCTTTTGCCTCTGTAGCTTTCACCATGCTCCACCATATTGGCCTTAGCCACACTATAAACAAACTTTTTCTCAGCGACTCTATTGTTCTCTTCAATACTCAAACGAAGGATGATTCCTTCCACATCCATTTCCTTTCACTTATGCTTAAGGTAGTTCTTGAAATCATTCCAAGATGGAGGCAATTTTTCAATAATTGCAGCCACTTGGAAGCTTTCACTTATAACCATACCTTCGGCATGAATCTCATGCAAAATGGTTTGAAACTCATCAACTTGAGATTTCACACTCTTGCTGTCCACCATCTTAAAATCAAGAAAACGGGCAACAATGAACTTCTTTGTTCCCGCATCCTCAATCTTATATTTGTGTTCCAAAGAACCCCATAATTCCTTTGCAGATTTCTTCTCATTGAACACATTGTAAAGAGAATCTGTAAGCGAATTTAGGACATAGTTTCTGCACAAGAATTCCCCATGCTTCCATGTTTCAACCGCAGCCAAGGTTGTAACATCAGTTTCTCCTTCACTCACCTTTGGCATATCCTCTTTCAGATATTTTTCCAAATTCAAGGTAGTGAGGTAGAAATGCATCTTTTGTTTCCAACGTTTAAAATCGTGGCCAACAAACTTCTCGGGTTTTTCCGCATGGGGGGTCGGGATATGGATCGTAGGAGGATTTGTCACAATAGTCGAGCCACTTCCGTTTCTAGTTTGGGGATTAGTTTGGGGTCCAGTTTGGGATCCAATTTGGGTCTCCACGGTGTTGTTGTTAGTCGCCATCTAAAACACAACAACTTAGTTAGTATTTTCTGTTTAAAAATCTGTAATCGACTCCCTCTATTAGGGATATGTCTTAAGATTGTTACAAGGGTGCCGAGGAAACAATTACAGAAAATATAAAATACACTAAATAAACTGAAAATACAAATAGAAAGTTGTTGTTGAAGATGCACGAGCCCAATGATATTCACTGTCTCCTTAAGACATATTCGACCCCTCACCGAGTTTGCTTGGGTCGCTTGTATCCCAGGATAGAACGTGCGGACGGGGGCACTTTGCACCTAAGTTCTCGGCGAGCGGAATCGAGCTTGGACTAGATCACCTCTTCTTCTATAATGCAAGCTAGGAGGCCAAATGATGATTGACAAGATGCAACCAAAGAGAATGGAGGAGGAATGCAGAAAAACAAGTGTTTCTTTTTCTGTTGTGTTTTTTCTCAAAGTGTTCCCAAAAGTTTTCACAAGTTCTTTACAAACTTTGTCAAATCTCCATTATAAAGCCTTAGGAAAAATGAATATTTAGGATTTAATTTGATATTGATCACAATTAATCCGAAATTAACCTCCATTAAACTGAAAATATTAACCCCATTTTCAGTTTTGATATTCATTTCCATGGCTGTTACACTTTGAAAATCAAACAGTCATTAATGCCCAGGATCTGCTCGGCCGAGTCATTTGCCTTGCTCGGCCGAGCAAGGCTGTTGTAAGTACCCAAATCCGGATCGCCAAAATCCGTTAGAAGTTAACCGGAATCCGTTAACTGGCCCGCTCCAGGTTAACCGGAACCCGTTAAAGCTCCCCGTTCTCAAGCCAACGAGACGTCCCAGGACTGCCCCGTGCATCCCAACATCGAAGCGTACTCAACACACATCGTCGCACGTAAAAGTACGGCTTTCCTTGAAAAATGCACTTTTCGGCACTTTCAGGGGGGCGTTTCGGAGATTTTCCGGACAGTTATTTAAAAAATGGACGAAACCGGGGATAATGGCGCGAACTAGACATGTCCAAACGGTTCTGGTTCCGGAATCGCCGGTTCCCGGTTCCCAAATAGCCGGAACCGTATTCGAACCATATTAATCCGGTTCCCGGTTCTATCCACACGGGTTCCTGCTCCTGCCCAACTGCCTCCATCACCATCTAATTTTTTTATTTTTTTAAAATCAAAACCTCTTAAGACAGTAAAGACGCTAACTAATCTGTTTTTTTTTTTTCACTTGGGGAGTATGTTTTTGGAAAGAATGAGAAGTGGACAAAATTTGGTTAGTATATTATTAAAGATAGAATAAAAATTCTAACAATATTTTTAGGAAAAAAAAAGGGGCGCACCCTTATAATTTTATTAATATAATTGAAAATATTACAATGAGGGGGACAACCAAGTCTTTCCCTTTTATAATTCAAGGGTAGACAAAATGAGCCTACTATACCTCTATAGTCTATATTACAACATTTATCTAAATTCTAGTCTAATTTAAATAAAACAACACTACACTACAAGTACAAATACTAAATAAATGCTAAATATTACATTTAACTTACCTTGATCAATCGCCGGTTCTCGATTCCGGTTCCCGGTTCCGCCGGTTCCTCGGTTCCCAATATGGTGGATTCGTATTCGAACCGTTTCAATCCGGTTCCCGGTTACGTTCGGTTCCCGGTTTCGGCGGTTCCCGGTTCTCGCCGGTTCCCGGTTCCGGTTCTACACGCCGATTCTGTCGGTTCCCGGTTCTATTTGGACATGCCTAGCTCGAACTCCCACAACCTGGTGAGTCACAGGGACACTTGGCGTGCATGCCACAGCTCCCTGGTCAACATCAATCAAAAATCAGTGTGAAAAGACTAAAATATCCCTGGTATACAGTCTCAATCTGTCCGAACTCATTTGCAGACAATCCAGAATTGCCAGCAAGTCCTTCCAATTTCCAAAGTTTCACAAAACCCCCTGGTTTTCACCCTCAGTCCGTCTGGACTGATCCTGAAATTTCACCTATAAATACAGAGGCTGTCAAAACATTTTAGAAACACAAAAATTCACTCCATTTTCACCCCAAAGCCACGGCCTAAACTGGTTCTCACCCCTCTTGAGCCCTGTTTCACCTCATTTTACGTGAAAACTCCGTATTTCGATCAAATACAACCCCCACCACCTCAAAACACCGTTCCAAATACATTTTCGTATCCCGTATACATCCACCGAGCCAAAGGAGCCGACCCTAGCCATAGGTAGCTCCCTCTCTCTTTAAACTCTCATTCCATCTCGGTTTACGTGTCAGTCGCTACAACCGTTTCGGATGAACGTTGTTGAAATGTAGACGTCATCGTCTAACGGGGTCCGATACGTTTTAGTCCCTGATCCTCTTCTCTTCCCGTAAGAGAAATAATCTCGGGTTAAAACGGCGTTTCGACCCCGTTCCGTTTACTTTTATGGCATTTACAATTTCGGATCATTTGATCCGTCGATCGTCATTTATTTTCATGTCATTTACAATTCCGGATCGTTTGATCCATCGAACATCATTTACTTTTATGCAACTTTACAATTCCGAGCCGTTTGGCTCATCGATCGTACTTTACAATTCCGGGTCGTTTGATTCCGTTGATACCGCACTTTAAATACTGTCATTTACAAGTCCGAGCCGTTTGGATCGTGATAGTATTTACTTATCAAAGTCCGAGTCGCAAACCGATTCGTTGATCGCATATCATTTAATGCTTTTTCCCGTAAAAATGCTAACAATATAATGCCCGGTTCAAAACCGGAGTTCGACATTCGAACTCTCTTTCAAAACGCGCGAAATGACGTTTGGCATTCAAACGCTCATCTTCAAACTTAAAAGCCGACTTTTGACACTCAAAATCATTTAATGCTTTTTTCCCGTAAAAATGCTAATAATGACATGTCCGGCTCAAAACCGGAGTTCGACATTCGAACTCTCTTTCAAAACGCGCGAAATGACGTTTGGCATTCAAACGATCATCTTCAAAACTCAAAAACCGATGTTTGACATTCAAACGCTCTTTTCTTAAAAGTCAACATTTGACACTTAAGTTAAACGGTTAAAATCAGCATTCGCGCCACTTTTCCTAAAACTCCAAAACCGACGTTTGTCATTCAAACGCTCGCCTTCTCAAACAAAATCCCATAATCAACGTTTGACATTCAAACCAAGATTAAGCTTGTCATCAAGCCCCCCATTTCAAAATGCAAACACCCACACACACGCACACATTTTCGAGAAAGGTAGAAAGACTCGTCATACGAGGCGTTTCGGGTGATCTCAATATACTCTTCCCGAAACGTAACGTGACCTCCGAACCTAACAATCTTTGGTACTCAAAAAAGCTTTTTACTCGCTTTTGCTACCAATAAAAATGACACCCCGTTTTCAAAGCCTTTTTCTAAGTTTTTGCTACCAATAAAAACGACATCATTTTTCAACCAATAGCCGTTTCTCAACGTTTAGGCTCAAAATACAAAAACCGTGTGGCGACTCCTCTCCTTCCCTAAAAGCGAGGTCTCAGACACCAACCCTCCGCTAAATCCAACCGCCTTTTCGCCGCGCGCAAAAAATCCGGGTAATTTCAGCTGTCCAGAAACTTTTGCCCAAGATCTGCTCGGCCGAGCAAGGCATATGCCTAGGCCGAGCATGGCTGTCTAGAGACTTTGTCATTCTGCCATACTATGCTCGGGTGAGTCAACACTCTGCTCGGCCGAGCATATCAGTCAAAGTCAAAACAATTTTTGATTTACAAAATCAAACTTTATTAGCAAAATATGGACCACATACTTTGAGCATTCATATTTAATTCATCCAAAAATCATTTTGGACAAATAAATATTTTATTTCACAAACACAAACCAATTAAGTAATTTGACAAAATTATCCTTTAGAAATTAATCCATTAATTTCTGATAGGTCTAAAGTCGCACGCCTACAAATTAAATACCAAGACTATACTTGGCTACAAAAACTGTAGCTAGGACAAGTCCAGGGTCGATCCACTGAAGAACGGTTATTCGATTGCACAATTGTCACTTGACAAGATTGGGGGTTTGTTTAATTGTAATTAAATTCCTAAAACAGAAATTAAGAAAACTAAGTTGTAAAAACAATTAAAGGCAAGCACTTCAGATTTGTTTCCGTCCCCGTTTATCAATTCAATATCATCGGCACAATTTCTTTTTCTTCCTCCCTATTCACTTGATCCGGAATATATTTCAATTCCTATTTCTTTCTTATTAATGGTTATAAGCAGTGACACACTTACCTATTCCCCTAATCAATACCTAAACCTAACTGACACAGTCTAGATTTACAATATTGATTGATAAAGCTCTAAGAAATTAAGATCAAGAATTTCACTATTCTTTTGCAAATAGATCAAAACCTAGTTTTACCCCCTTTTTAATTTACCACGACACGTGCATAAATCTCAAAGATGCTACTTGTGAAAAACCCTAATCCGATTACGTACTTAAGATTAAACTAGCATTAAATCAATTACCGGGGAAAAGAGGGTGATCAAATCTCAAAACCCTAGAAAAGATTTATCAATTAAAAATAAGTAAAACTATGAATAGGAATTCAGAAATAAAGAAATTAATACCTCAATCGAATTAACAAACGGTTCGGGATCCAAATCTGAAGCAAAAGGTTTTAAGCTTCCATGAAATTTGCTTACTGCTCTCAGGAATAATAATTCATAAAACAAAACGTCCTAAATTGTTCTCTAAAACAAGTATTTATCCTTTGCCATAAAACCTAAGTTAATAAGGAAAGGGAAACTAAAAATAAGGAAAGGAAAAGAGAAAAATAATAACAATTATCTTCCAATACGCGTACAACTGACTACATTGATGACATCACCAACCGCCCCTTGCACGACTCGTGCATATCACCACTACTCGTGCACAACTACACGACTCGTGCACGAGTACACGACTCGTGCAACTCCTCTTCACTCGTGCCACGCCTCGTGCTTCCTTGGGCATCCTTTGCAGATCAATTGAACGACTCGTGCATATAGCCACGAGTCGTGCTCCAACTTGAGAACCCGGATTTCCAGTACTTTGCCTCTTAGCCCTTGAAGTCTCCTTCCTGTTACACTTTTACCTCATGGCCTGTAGTTGACTTTGGCTTAAACAAATGCTGACCTTCAATTTAGCCTCTTCAAAATAACATTGCTTTTTCAAATATCAACTTCTCAAATTACATCAAAATACTAACATAATCTTCCCTATTACATTATATCCTCACCATTACAATATATAGCAGTTTAACTCAAATGACCATCAAATTGTACCAAAATTTCCATAATATGTCACGAAAATCGAGGAATTATCATAGATAAAAACCAACCTATCAAATTCCCCCACGCTTAGACCTTTTACTCGTCCCTGAGTAAATATCTAACTCCTCGCTAACTCCAGGTCTAAATTAGATGCGCGAGGGGAAAATGATTTCCCTAACTCCTCTAAACTCCCAATCAGTGATGTCAACCAAACAAGCTCGGAAAATGAATCTGCTCCTTATCACTCCAACAATAATACTGATATCAATGGCCTTAGTTTGATCCCCACTCCATTTATGCAAAAACGGGTCATCCAAACTAAGGCCCACACAAACAAAAAGCTAGGGGGAAAATAATGTCCTACCCTTCCCCCATGCTAACCTCACACTACTACTACCTCAACCCAAGTCAAAGCCCCAGCAAAAGACTTACCTCGTAAACTACACCGACCCCCCTTATATCACCAAAAGAGAAATACAAGGATTTTCTAACCTAACTCCTCTAGCCGAACCTCCTACGCCAAAAGAATTAATCCTACCCTACGCTCCAAACCTCCCTTATGTCTCCTCACCGGTGATATACAAGATGTCACAAATTTCAACTCCTCACCTTTTGCCTAAGCGCCCCTTCGGGTTTTCGCTTAGCCTCTCATTTTTTTTTTCATTTTTCTTTTTCTTTTTTTTTTATTTTTATTTTTTATTTTTTTTTTTTCATTTTTTTTTCTATTTTTTTTTATTTTTTTTAGGTCTGTACAACATAGATCAATCCCCTCCCCCACGCTTCATTTTCACAATGCCCTCAGTGTGACAAAAACATCATAATAAAGAAAACAAAACGTGAGGGAGTAAGGAGAATACCATCAACGCCAGCAACTCCAAAAGGACCGAGAGGACTCGCCAAATCGAACTCCTCTCTCAGTGCGTCTCTGTCCTCTCCGTGCTGCGCGTCCGTCCATCATCTCGGTGTAATCAGCGGGGACCGGCTCATAAACCCTCGGCTCGAGCTGCTGCACATACGCCTCCAACTGCTGCTGCCTCCTACTCATCCTCGAGATCTCATCCTCAACCGACTCCAGTCAGTCAGCTAAATCCTCTCTCTGCAAGTCTGCCCCTCTCATATGTTCCTCTATCCGCTCGTATCGGGCTGTATGTGCCCGGTTCTGCTCATCTAAATATGCTCGCATCTCATGCCACTGACCAAATGATCCCTGCTGGCTCGAACTACTAGTCTCCTGCCTCTCCACATGCTGCTCTTCCTCCGCATCATCCTCACTCTCGGGTATCTCGCCCCTATCAATAGCAAGCTGTCTCTTGGAGATATCAACCACCCCGGGCATACGCCAATCCCTAGGCTAATTTCCACTTGGGTAAACTGCATCACTATCACACCTCATTCTCAAACCATTACCATATGTGTGAATGTGGTGCCCAAATTCTGTTGGATTCACGCGAGTTTGAAGACATCCGGTTTAATTTGAAAAACGGAGTCGCCACGCCATTTTGATTACCTCAAAACTTTGAAAAAAAGGTTTTATGGGTTCGGAGGTTAAGTTACCCCTTGGGAAGAACGTTTGGCGTTCACCCAAGGTGCCTTGCCGGAGCAAGTCTCCCATGATTTCATTAATCGTACTTGCTTGCGTGCTTTCTTGTGTGCATGTGTTTGAAAATAAAGGGGGAAATGTCCCAAGTCGTCTTCCGGACGTACAAACCATTTATTGGTTGTCGCTCGGGATTTCTTGGATTTTATGTATTTGGGATTATGATCCCGTCCTCATCTTATGACTTGTGATCATCGCATTTTAACCTCGGGACCCTCGGGACTTGCGTGATCGAGAGAATGTCTCTCTTTTTGGTCAAAGATGAGGTTCTTTAGAAAAGGAAGGTCCTTAGCCCATCAATCCTACGCTTTAAGACGGTTGAGCTCGTATAGATGCTTCATACTCTTTCTTAAGCGATAATTGGAGATATAGGGTTCAAGGTTGTCCCTTTCTAAAGAAATCATGAAACCTTTAATGGAAGGAACAATGTAAAGATAAGAACTTTACACCGGTCCGTTCCAAGGTTACAAATGGGGACATGGGGGAATGCATGATAAAAAATGATACTTTTAGTGAAAAGATGACATTTTAGAGTGTAAAGAATGTCTTTTGGTTGCAAGGGATGCCTTTTGTGCAAAGAAAAGATTTTTATGTAAAGAATGCATTTTTATGTTGGAAAATAGCATTTAATGCACAAATGATGCATGAAAATGGCAAAGAATGATTTTTTAATGCAAAGTATGCATTTTGAGTATGAAAATGAGTTTTTGAATGCAAAAGATGCATCTTTAATGTGAAAAGGGGGTTTTTGAGTGCAAAGGATGCACCATTAAAGCAAAGATGTCATTTTGGTGAAAAAGATATCCTTTTAATGCAAATGATGTTGCTCTGTATGCAAATGTTTTAGTTTTAAATGCAGATTGATGCATTAAAGAAGGCAAACATCGACATTACCGAAAGGATGAGGAATTCCAGAACCGGCTACTTATGTCGCGTGACATAAGCCGCCTATGTCGCGTGACATAACTAGCCACTTTGCAGAGCTTCAAAGAATCGAGATCTACAGAGGTAACAAGGCTTTAAAATAGCCAAGTTACTTCACCAATAGGTCTTAGTGGAGCTAGTATTTCAAAGGATTTAACATTTCAAGAAGGTGTGGATATGAGGAATCCACATTCATCTCGAGTGTTCATGCAAAAACAATGTTAAGCCGGAGTCTTTACATGAAATGTGATGAAATCAGATGTAGATCTATGAAATATGAAGCTAAAGCATGTAACTTTAATCAGAATATCACAGTATCAACACATGTAGCATATAGATCTTATGTATAATGAAGATAGGAAGGGTAGAAAATCGTTACCCTTGAAGACCACGACTCCCTATATCAAGTTAGATATAGGGGCCTTCGAAACAGCAACCTCCGGGGACTGAGTTCAAGCCTTGGCTCCGTGAGAATCCTTGATTCTTGGTGTGTGTGAAAAGTGTGTGTGTGGGAAGTGTGTGTGGGATTGATTTGGGAGGATTAGTGTTATTTGAGGGGGTATGTGAGGAGAGAGGAGGCTTCTGGGCGTATTCCCTATAGAGGGGGACTGAGGGGTGGAAGAGGTGTGTGTAAAATGAGAGGTGAAGGCCTCTATTTATAGGTCGCTTCGTGATGGGCTTGTAATGTCGCACGACATAACAAGCCATAACTGCTTTCCTTCTAGAAACATGCAAGGTGGCAACCTTCTAGAACTTTTCATGGCCTATTATGTCGCACGACATAAGTAGCCACTTCCAGATTCTTCTAGAAACATGCAAGGTGGCAAGCTTCTAGAAGTTTTTCATGGCCTATTATGTCGCACGACATAAGTAGCCACTTCAGTCCTTCTAGAAACATGCAAGGTGGCGGAGTCTTCTAGAAGGGTTTTGGGAATTAAGAAAAACGTGTTTCTTAATTACCAAGCATTCCTTTCAGCCCTTAAAAGGCTTGGAACATTTCTGAAATTATTCCGGAACTGTAGGAAAGTCCGAGGAATTACCGAAAAAATTACCGGAATTGCCGAGAAAATTAACCGGAAGGCATGAGCCAGATTTGGGTACTTACAGAAGCCCCTCGGCAACGTCACTTGCAGGGCGAGTGGGGTTGTCGATAGAAAAGGATCCAATCTGGCGAATGCCGAGATGGATTGGGTGACCAAGTTGGTCGAGTGGCTGGACCTTTTATAAAAGGCTACCTACGTATCCCGAGTGGGGAATCAAGCCATAATCGTAGTTCGGAAAAGATCCACAGGGGAATGGGGTGTCATATGTGACGAATTGGCTGAACCTACAGGAGGCTACCTACGTATCCCGAAGGAATCAAGCCAGGTCGTAGTTCGAGCTTTGACTGAATCGAAATGTTATTCTTCCAACTTGGAATAACGGAGATCGAAAGATAGAGCGAAATGTCATTCTTCCACCTTGGAATGACGGAGATCGCGAGAGAGGTCGAAATTTTATTCTTCCACCTTGGAATAACGGAGATCGAAAGATAGAGCGAAATGTCATTCTTCCACCTTAGAATGACGGAGATCGCGAGAGAGGTCGAAATGTTATTCTTCCACCTTGGAATAACGGAGATCGAAAGAAAGAGCGAAATGTCATTCTTCCACCTTGGAATGACGGAGATCGAAAGAAAGAGCGAAATGTCATTCTTCCACCTTGGAATGACGGAGATCGCGAGAGAGGTCGAAATTTTGTAAAGAAGTAAGAAGGACTCGATGATTTTTGTAAAGAAAGTGGGATGTACCCGATAATTTTGTAAAGAAACGGGACGTACCCTAATCATTTGAAAATAGAATTGAAAATGCCAATGGCAAACAAAATGAGCCACAGGGGTAAATTTGTAAAATAGGCTACAGGGCATTACGTCACTATAGGGGTAACTAAAGTTTGTAAAAACTTGAGCGTACTTCTCAATCTCTTTCGAATAAGAGATATGGGTATCTAAAGTTTGGAAAACTTGAGCATACTTCTCAATCTCTTTCGAATCAGAGATATGGGTATCTAAAGTTTGGAAAACTTGAGCATACTTCTCAATCTCTTTCGAATCAGAGATATGGGTATCTAAAGTTTGGAAAAACTTGAGCGTACTTCTCAATCTCTTTCGAATCAGAGATATGGGTATCTAAAGTTTGGAAAACTTGAGCATACTTCTCAATCTCTTTCGAATCAGAGATATGAGTATCTAAAGTTTGGAAAACTTGAGCATACTTCTCAATCTCTTTCGAATCAGAGATATGGGTATCTAAAGTTTGGAAAACTTGAGCATACTTCTCAATCTCTTTCGAATCAGAGATATGGGTAGCTAAAGTTGGGAAAAACTTGAGCATACTTCTCAATCTCTTTCGAATCAGAGATATGGGTATCTAAAGTTTGGAAAACTTGAGCATACTTCTCAATCTCTTTCGAATCAGAGATATGGGTAACTAAAGTTTGGAAAATTTGAGCATACTTCTCAATCTCTTTCGAATCAGAGATATGGGTATCTAAAGTTTGGAAAACTTGAGCATACTTCTCAATCTCTTTCGAATCAGAGATATGGGTATCTAAAGTTTGGAAAACTTGAGCATACTTCTCAATCTCTTTCGAATCAGAGATATGGGTAGCTAAAGTTTGGATTTTGACAATCCGGAAACTGTCGCCTGGCGTTATCTCATTATAAAGGGAATAACGGAGGCGCTTTTTTGGGAGAAAATGTTATCATTAGCAATTGGCACGTTACTTGAGCTTAGGGGTAATTTTTTCTTGGAAACATGGTAGGGACTAGTCTCGGATGTACATATGGAATGTGTTTGAAAATTGTTTAAGACGGGTTTCAAGCAGGTGGGGTCGTATCCCTTGGGTGCGGACTGAACTGCTGTTGTTGCTGAGATGTTGTCAACGTGGACTAGAATTCCTTCTTGGGCTGAGACTGGGTTTAAACCTCGGGTCTTGATTAAGGTCCTTTTCTTAAACTCTGGCGCTTGAAGCTGATGCTGACAGGCTTTTATAACCAAAGCAGATGTTGAAGTGACCAAACCTCTCTTCTAGGGATGGATGTGACTTTTCGGAGCCCCGGTCTGAGGAAAAACTTTCTGCAAAGCCCCATGTCTTACTAAAGCAAGGAAAGATCCTTTCATTTGGCAAAGCCCCGGTTGAATGAACTGAGTAGGCGGAGTGACTTGGCGAAGCCCCAGTCTGGTGACCTAGCAAAAATCCCAATCTGATTGGTACTGCGAACGTGATCCTGGGGTTAATCTGACCAAGACTGAATCCATCTAGGGACCTAGTGAAGAACTCGATGCGAACCCCAAAAATGGCTAAAGAAGCCCGAGTTTAAAGGAATGACTTGGCAAAGACCCAACTTTGAAGAGTTCCAAGGCAGCCCTAATGCGAATTGTAGCAGAAGAGGGAAAACCTATCCTTTTTTCTCTTTTTTTTTATTTTTTTTATTTAGTCAATCAGTCAACCTTAAGAAGATGTGAAAGAAAAGATTTTAGAAATGTATACATGCAGGGGCATATTTTTTCGAAAGGCGGGAATAAATCCCGATTTTGTGTTATTTTGATGGCCTTATTCGAAGTAAGCACAAAAGCTCGCTTTGGGTCTGACTCTTTTGAGAGAGTATAAGCGTAGAAAGGTTGGTAAAAGTGTATGGAAGCCCCTGCTGACAGAAAATCAGTGTTTAGCACTATTTTTCCTAAGATGTAGAAAAGGAAGACTTGTCAAGACATCTGAAAACTTGTTTTACTTACAATGATCACAAGATTGCTTAAAACCCTTTATTAATGTTCGGGTTATTCAACCACTAATCTCGATATGAAAAAACATTCTTATTAATCATGAGGAGAAAGTCAACCAGTATCGGGGATCAAGGTTGGCTGGTGTGAAAGAAAAGTTTGTGTATAGGGAGGTCATTGATGAGACCGGTTTTTTACGAATCTCGACCGTGTCTTTATGCGGGGAGAGGTCATTTGATGAGACCAGGGTTTTCTCGGAATTTGAATATGCTTATAGCGACCGGACCATTCTTTGTCAGCTCTACGTTCCCCTCGTTGTGAGGAGCTCGTGTCGCCAAATGATGGCCTCGGGGGCCTGACCGTGCTCGGCTTTGGGAAATGGGATTTGTGGTTCCTTTTAGTGAAAAGGCTCGGATGAAAAGATTGGATGGTGAGGCTTGGGCCTCGGGATGATTCCTTGACCAAGTCATTTTTGGACGGCTGCTTCAATTGCTTCCTCTTTCATTGGGGGAGAAAGAATTTGCACGTGCCTATGGGCTTATGAAATGCTTCTGGTTTTGCTTCGACCACCCCATTGTTATCGACAACTTTCATTCTCTGAGCTTTGGTCTTGCCTGTCCGTCAAGCTTTTGATTAGTGACGCTGGGTCCTTGGCCTCATTTTTTTTATGTGCAACCCTGTTTTTTGCCTAGACTGCCCTTTTTTGGGATTTTCAGCCTAGCTGGGCATTACTCTTTTTTTTGCACTAATATTTTTTTTTTTATATATGTGCAACCCTGTTTTTTGCCTAGACTGCCATTTTCTGGGATTTTCAGCCTAGCTGGGTATTACTCTTTTTGCACTACACATTTTTTTTATTTTCTAAAGCACCCGAGGACCAAGGCGAGCCCCTGCTTGAACATTCTTGATACCTTTTGAGGTTGTTGCCGACACGGGGTCAATCTTTTGAAGCTGAGTGGCCTTTTGCTGTCCCTTGATGTTGCCGCCGTCGTTGACTTGGTCAAGATGAAGGTGGGGGCATGATTGGGAAAGTGTATGGTTTAATGAAGGCCTTTTTGTGAAGTAAGGAAAGTGTATGGCTTAATGGAGGCCTTTTGTGGGGTAAGGAAGGTGTATAGGGAGAGCATTGGTTGACTTTTCTCACACCGATTAATCAGAACGTGAATTATTTCGAGAGATTACTTGTTGAGCAATGCAAGTGATCATATAAAATAAAACCATTTCATTAAATGTAATGTAGGTGTGCAAATAATGTCTTAAGTCTAGCAAGAAAAGAAGAAGACTCTTTTATAGAAAATTGAAGATTAAATACAATGTCCGTAGAGGACTTGATTGAAAGAGAAAAGTACTAGAACCTACGAAGGTTAGTCGAGAGACTATTTTTTTTTTTTTTTTACTTAAGGATAGGTAGACCCTAGTCTAGCTACTCTTCGCGGGTTGGGTTGACCGCAAGGTAACTTGAGCTTTCCTTCGTAGATCGCCCACCGAATTTCTTTCTTCGCACCCACACACTTGTGCGTCACATGCCCAAAATGCTTGTGGTACTCGCAGAACTTGGTCCCGTCAACTCTACTTGGGGTTTCTTGGCTTATAATTCTCGAGAGGTGTGAGAAGGCCTCGTTTCATCAAATCATCGAAAACTTTGCTCATGGGCATCCCAAAATTATCAGCCGACGTTTCGACCTTCCACTTCCCGAATCGACCTCTTACCATAGCTTTTGTTTTTGGCCCATGGAGGTTCTCGAGCTTCCCATCTTCTATCAACTTGGATCTCTATGCATCAAATAAGGTGCAATCATCGTTGTTGTGCCCATGGTATTGATGGAAAAGACAATGCTGGACTCATCCAACCGAATACCGGGGTTCTGGGCTTCCAATTCTCCAAAGTGGCTTTATCGGCTTTTCTTTCATTAGCTCTTCCTGCAATCTTGCTTAAAGGCCTCTCCGTATTGTCAAAGTGAAAGGAGCGAGGTTTTGGAAACCTTGTTGTTCTCAAGACTTTGATCTCCACCCGTCCAATTGGTTCCACTGTTGAATTTGGTCAAGGAAGCTACGACACCCTTTTCTTTGTGAGGGATCAGGTCCGAGCTGAATGATTCTTGTCGTTGGTACTCGGTGGCATTGGGTTACACTTGGTGGAATCATTTCCTTGCTTGGCTCGACATCTTGGGTCAAGGGAGTATTGATACTCATCATGAGGTCAAGCTTCTCTTGCATCTTGTACTTGTTCCATCAATATTACCACATGGGGGTCAACGGGACTCTCGAGGGTTACTGAAGAACTGCAATCGTGACTTGTAGTAGCAAACTGACTTGGCTGAATTCATTAAGTCCCGTGAGGTGCTCAACCGAAAACTTCGGATCATCCTTCGGGGCAACTCTCTACGATCGTGCATTCAGGCGAGTATAGGGGCTTCTAACATAGCCACATATCTCAAACCGATTATGCGAGGTTGGAGAGCATAAACCGGAGTGTATTGGCCGAAAATGAGAGACAGTGGGGTAAAGCCCAATCCGTTCCGAGGAGCCGAGGGGATGGAGCCCGATGAGTAGGATGTTAGAAAGGACCGAGGAGAAGTGATCCTTGGCAAGGGATCATATGTGGATGGAGGAAGGTATTGGTTATAGGTCGGGGAGCCGAGATGGCTACTCGAGTCTCATCTTCGACCACTACTGCAGAACCGTTGAGTCAACCTGTTACTTGAACTCCATTGCGCGAAGAGCACCGATGATCAATGACTTCTTCTTCATGAACCTTCTCCGGGCATTTTCCAAAGCCGTGACTAACTCTTCCTTCCTAAACATCCGATTTCCCGCACCCTCACCGCTTTCGTCACCCGCCATTCTCGACTCTCTGAGCCGATGAACTGTCCTGAACCTAAGGTTTTCTCGAAAAAGCCGCTGACCCAAGATTCTAGCCCACTTCTTTCTCACAAGGGAAAGGGATAGGCAAGGTTTAGACTAGGGGGTAGGCAAGATTTAGACTCGGGGTAAGCAAGGTTTAGACTCGAGATGGGTGAGGTTTAGACTCGAAGGTGGATAAGGTTTAGACTCCTGGGGTAAGCAAGGTTTAGACTCGAAGATGGGTGAGGTTTAGACTCTGGGGCAAGTGTTTAGGCTGAAAGCTCAAGTAACATGCACTTATCGCTTAACTTTTGCTTAAAACACATTTTCTCCTAATCCTAATTGATCGGAAAAGATGAGACCTTGAAAAGACAAGATCGAAAATCGGAGATCGGACCGAAAAAGGTCTCGATTAGGGATTTGACCATGAAAGGTCGGGATAGGAAAATAGGAAATCGAACCGAGGAGGTCTCGATTAGGGGTTTGACTCATGAAAGGTCGAGATGGAAAATCGGAAATCGGACCGAGGAGGTCTCGACAGGGATATCAAAGGTAGGACCATGCAATTATGATTACATTAATTGTTCAAAGTTTACTTAAAATCATGTCTTTTATTAATTTCTATTTGCCGTTGGAAAAGGGGTTTCGTCTTCTTTTTTTCGCAACTACTCTAGATCCCCGGATCGTTGGGTTCCGTCACTACGTCTATAAGCCCCTCGTATTCCACCCGTATTTCGACCTCCCGGTGGACACCTGCGAGGGTCCTATAGGGCACCGCGGATCCCAACCGACCGAGAGTAAAGAACGCTCCTAACGGGTCTAGCGGGTCATAGGAACTTTCAACGCACGAGCGATGCGTATTATAGTCAAGGCAATACGGGAAAGTCTCGTTCTTTCGCCTTGATAGGATTTTGGCAGAATTTCGCTGAGCGAATGACGTTTTGACTTTCGGTAATGTCCGAGAATATAATAGGCATAGTCGGGCGGCAAAAGCCGGATGACCACGATGTCACATTGAACTTCGTTGCATACGCCGGGCGTGAGTTAGAATCGAAGTCAATGCCGGTCAAGATCTTGCCAATTTTTCCTTGTCGGAATTTTAGCAGAGCTTCGCTTGAGCGAAAGATCTTTTTGATTTGTTGGCAAAGACTCGGGTCTTGACTTTACGCATTCCGTGTGTGTCAAGGTCAATAGTTAATGTCTGAGTCGAGATCTCGCCAATTTTTCCTTGTCGGAATTTTGGCGCAGTTCTTTCTTCCGTTATGAACTAAGGCTTGACCTTTACGAGGGTATGCAACTAGGCTATATGACACGGACTAGACCAAAAACCAACCAAAAAGTCACGATTTTTTGAAACGTGTGACACTGGACCGTGCATCGGGTCGACACCGGCCGTAGGGAGGTTGGGATGATTCCCGTGCGCGCCCGGGAGCATCGTAAGGTCGTCCGTGATCGCAAGCTGAACCTACCCTCGGCTTGAAGGACGTGCGTGCAAAGTGTGTACAGGATATATCAAAGTGCGCCGTAGTGTGCGGTCTCCTAAAAATGTTCCTTTTTGAGTTAAAACAGAGATTTTCATAATGTGTTTTAAAGGAATGATTTTCGGGACGGGGAGAATGCAAAGACATAAGCACGTAAATTTTAAGGAGCCCCGATCGCCATGGAGCCGAGTAGCCCCAAGCCGCTAGGGCCCGATTAACCATGATTTTTCCTGGTGGAATTGCCACCGAGGTCGCCGGCCGAGAATCCAGGAGGATTGAGCCGTACGACCGCATGGATCAATTTTCCGTGTTCCACTCCTTTTGCTATTTTTTCTCGGGTTGTTTCCTCGTTCAAAGTATGCACGTATTCCAAGATGCAAATGATGCAATGCATGGTAAAGAAAGCAAGCATGATTAATGAAATCTACGACGGAGTCTAACCCGCTCAAAGGGAAAAGCTTTCTTTTATTTTTTTCAAAATTGTTTTTCGAAAAGGGATACCGGTATCGTGGATTGTTAAACCACCGGTTATCCCAACTCCCACGTCGGGGAGTGTACAGGAAGGGTAAGTGGTTTCCACCTATATACCGAGTATCAATTTTTTTTTGTTTTGAAAATAGAAGCTTTTCTCCTTTGGGTATTCCCCAGCGGAGTCGCCAAACTATGAATGTGGTGCCCAAATTCTGTTGGATTCACGCGAGTTTGAAGACATCCGGTTTAATTTGAAAAACGGAGTCGCCACGCCATTTTGATTACCTCAAAACTTTGAAAAAAAGGTTTTATGGGTTCGGAGGTTAAGTTACCCTCGGGAAGAACGTTTGGCGTTCACCCAAAGGTGCTGCGAGCAAGTCTCCCATGATTTCATTAATCGTGCTTGCTTGCGTGCTTTCTTGTGTGCATGTGTTTGAAAATAAAGGGGGAAATGTCCCAAGTCGTCTTCCGGACGTACAAACCATTTATTGGTTGTCGCTCGGGATTTCTTGGATTTTATGTATTCGGGATTATGATCCCGTCCTCATCTTATGACTTGTGATCATCGCATTTTAACCTCGGGACCCTCGGGACTTGCGTGATCGAGAGAATGTCTCTCTTTTTGGTCAAAGATGAGGTTCTTTAGAAAAGGAAGGTCCTTAGCCCATCAATCCTACGCTTTAAGACGGTTGAGCTCGTATAGATGCTTCATACTCTTTCTTAAGCGATAATTGGAGATATAGGGTTCAAGGTTGTCCCTTTCTAAAGAAATCATGAAACCTTTAATGGAAGGAACAATGTAAAGATAAGAACTTTTACACCGGTCCGTTCCAAGGTTGCTAATGGGGACATGGGGGAATGCATGATAAAAAATGATACTTTTAGTGAAAAGATGACATTTTAGAGTGTAAAGAATGTCTTTTGGTTGCAAGGGATGCCTTTTGTGCAAAGAAAAGATTTTTATGTAAAGAATGCATTTTTATGTTGGAAAATAGCATTTAATGCACAAATGATGCATGAAAATGGCAAAGAATGATTTTTTAATGCAAAGTATGCATTTTGAGTATGAAAATGAGTTTTTGAATGCAAAAGATGCATCTTTAATGTGAAAAGGGGGTTTTTGAGTGCAAAGGATGCACCATTAAAGCAAAGATGTCATTTTGGTGAAAAAGATATCCTTTTAATGCAAATGATGCTGCTCTGTATGCAAATGTTTTAGTTTAAATGCAGATTGGATGCATTAAAGAAGGCAAACATCGGATTACTGAAAGGATGAGGAATTAACCGGCTACTTATGCCGCGTGACATAGGCCGCCTATGTCGCGTGACATAACTAGCCACTTTGCGAAGCTTCAGAATCGAGATCTACAGAGGTAACAAGGCTTTAAAATAGCCAAGTTACTTCACCAATAGGTCTCGAGGAGCTAGTATTTCATTGATTTAACATTTCAAGAAGGTGCTGGATATGAGGAATCCACATTCATCTCGAGTGTTCATGCAAAAACAATGTTAAGCCGGAGTCTTTACATGAAATGTGATGAAATCGAGATGTAGATCTATGAAATATGAAGCTAAAGCATGTAACTTTAATCGAATATCACATTATCAAACACACGTAGCATATAGATCTTATGTATAATGAAGATAGGAAGGGTAGAAAATCGTTACCCTTGAAGACCACGACTCCCTATATCCAAGTTAGATATAGGGGCCTTCAAACAAGATGACCTCCTCCGGGCTCGAGTTCAAGCCTTGGCTCCGTGAGAATCCTTGATTCTTGGTGTGTGTGAAAAGTGTGTGTGTGGGAAGTGTGCGTGGGATTGATTTGGGAGGATTAGTGTTATTTGGGGGTATGTGAGGAGCAGAGAGGAGGCTTCGGGGCGTATTCCCTATAGAGGGGGCGAGGGGTGGAAGAGGTGTGTCTAAAATGAGAGGTGAAGGCCTCTATTTATAGGTCACTGCATGGGCTTGTTATGTCGCACGACATAACAAGCCATAACTGCTTTCCTTCTAGAAACATGCAAGGTGGCAACCTTCTAGAACTTTTCATGGCCTATTATGTCGCACGACATAAGTAGCCACTTCCAGATTCTTCTAGAAACATGCAAGGTGGCAAGCTTCTAGAAGTTTTTCATGGCCTATTATGTCGCACGACATAAGTAGCCACTTCCAGTCCCTTCTAGAAACATGCAAGGTGGCAGTCTTCTAGAAGGGTTTTGGAATTAAGAAAAACGTGTTTCTTAATTACCAAGCATTCCTTTCAGCCCTTAAAAGGCTTGGAACATTTCTGAAATTATTCCGGAACTGTAGGAAAGTCCGAGGAATTACCGGAAAAATTACCGGAATTGCCGGGAAAATTAACCGGAAGGCATGAGCCAGATTTGGGTACTTACAATATGTCAACCACAACGCATCAACTGACCCATCCACCCTGGAAAAAGCACTGTCATACCTCAACAAATACTCGTGGTCATAAAATTTCGGACCACCAATCAATCCTGCTGAATTCGTCGGCTTCTTAAAAAAATGTAGGACCAACAAAGTAATCATCCCTCCCACAGGGATATTCCCGCTCGCCTGCCCCGAATAACTCTCACATCTCCTGAAGGAGTAATCAACCCAATCCGGGATTTTGTCAACAGACACAGCACACTGCATGAAGGCAATAGAAGTGGCATTTGTTTGGGCCGGCTCCCCATTGCCAAAGAAAGTCATAGATAGGGCCTTGTACAAGAATCTCCACGCCGGATGATAGAACTCCTTTGCCCTCACATAGGGTCTCTGCATATACTTTCCAGTCAACTCAAAATAGAAAAACTCCACCGACTTATCCTTCTTCAGTTCATCCTCAGGACTCATCTCCACTCCGAACAACTCCCTTACGACGTCATATTTAATCACCCTGCGAACATCATTCAAATTAAAACTCACACATTGCTCACTCTCATCATCCACGTATCTCTCCATAGTAGATAGAAACTCTAGAGTATACCGCTTATAGGTTGCGGCACTTTTTCCTAAAAATCCTCCCAAACCCGCATTCAACAATAATTCTATCACCAATTCATTAACCCCAAGCTTCTGCAATGTCGGGACGCTCAAAAATTTTGTAATTTGAATCTCCCGTCCCCTTTTACACAAGTTCCTCCATTTGTTTTTCTCGTGTTTCCGTTTCAAGGTCCTTAAGCCCATAAAATCATCTGCCGTTCTTCCGGCAAGAAAACAGACCGCTTTTGTTTCTTGGACGGAGGATGAGGGTCAACACCTTTTCCTTTTGTTTTCACCATTTTAATTCACACAAACTCAAAACTCACACAATGCAAACACTCCCAGTCAACCAACACAATGCACTAACAGAATTCCCACAACACAACCACAGAAACCAAAAGTAATCAACCAACACCAATTCAGACACTAATTCTCCTGTCCAAACCAACCGAATCCTCCAAAGCTCCCCAAGAAATTTAATGCTCAACAAGGAATTAATTTCGAAAATTACCTTACAATGCTTTCCACAACCCCTTAGAAATCCACCTTGTTGCTCCAAATCACAGTTTCCTTCGAGTACGCCAAAACACCCCAAAATCGGAATTTTTAGGGTTTCGAATTTCTTGAGTCAATGAAGAAATTGAAGGTTGAGAATGGTGTATAAGTGGGCGGAATTGAAGGGGAAGGAGGTAGGCTTGGCCAATTCGGTGTTTAATGGGTGTAAACTTGTGGGATTTTGGGTAGAGAGAGGGAACAGGGGGCGGCCGAACTGGTGGTTTGGGTAGGTTAATGGGTTGGTGTTTATGGAGGAGGGGGAAGAAGAAAAGAACGGGAAGAAGAAGAATAGGTAGGGGCGATGGACAGAAGAGGGGCGATGGCTATGGTGGTGCGGGGTGGTGTTGATGGCGGTGGGATAGTGAGGGAGAGAGATAATTAGAGAAGGAAGGAGGAAGGAAAAGTAATGGGGGAAGAAGGGTTAATGGAAAAAAAAAAAGAAAAGAACCCAGTAAGCGTTCCCCCTTTTGTTTAATTATTATTATTTTTTTTTTAATTATAAAAGCACGACTCGTGCTTTTAAGCCCGAATCGTTTCCCACCTTCCAGTCGTGATACGAGGCGTGAAAAAAATTGTACTCGTGCAGGTTCTTGCAACGAGTCGTGCATGTATCCACGAGTCGTGCCCAGGCCAAATTTTTTTCAACCTCTTTTTTTTTTTTTCACAGCCTGGACACACAGTTTCTTTGCTCCGCTCCACTGCTTTTCTGCACACCACCACAACACCAAACCCTTAGTAGCACCAATTCTAAACAAAATAAAAATATAAAATAACCAAAATAACAACGGAATGAAAATCCCGGGTTGCCTCCCGGTAAGCCGCCCTTCTTTACCGTCTTTAGCTAGACCAAATGCTTAGGGTTTAATGCCCCTGCATAGCATATGGCTCAAACATAATTAGGATCGTAGAGATCCATCATCTCCACATCCTCCACAGTAACATCACTCCCATCAAAATAGGGCTTCAACCTTTGCCCATTAACCTTAAACTCTTGGTCTCCGGAAAGACTAGCGATCACGATCGCACCATGTGGGAATACCTCCCTCACAAAATAGGGACCGGTCCACCGGGACCTCAATTTACCGGGAAACAAGCGCAAGCGGGAGTCAAATAGGAGGACTTTTTGACCGACTTTAAATTCCCTCCTTAAGATCATTTTATCATGCCACGCTTTTGCTCGTTCTTTGTAAGACGTATTATTTTCATAGGCCTCTCTCCGGATCTCATCTAGTTCATTCAATTGTAATTTTTCTCCTCACCGACCCATCTAGGTTCATGTTGAACTTTTTAATTGCCCAAAAGGCTTTCAGTGCTCTAATTCCACTGCAAGTGACATGGCTTCCCAAACACTAATCGATATGGGGACATACCAATAGGTGTCTTGTAGGCCGTACGATAAGCCCATAGAGCATCCTCTAGCCTAAGACTCCAATCTTTCCTATTCGGATTTACGGTCTTTTCGAGGATCGATTTAATTTCCCTATTGGACACCTCGGCCTAGCCATTCGTTTGGGGGTGATAGGCGGTAGAGTCCTTATGAGTGATATTATACTTTTTAACCAAGGCCTCCACCATCCTATTGCAAAAATGAGTCCCCCTATCACTAATCAAGGCCCTAGGCATCCCAAATCTAGACACAACATTACTCTTGAGGAAACTCACTACCACTTTAGAATCATCGGTGCGTGTAGGGATCGCTTCGACCCACTTGGAGACGTAGTCCACTGCAAGCAAGATGTACACAAAACCAAAAGAAATAGGGAACAGACCCATAAAGTCAATTCCCCACACATCAAAAACTTTGCAATTAATTACGATGTTTTGTGGCATCTCACTGCGGCGTCCTATATTTCCAACACGTTGACACCGGTCACAAGACTTACAAAATGCAGTGGCATCCATAAATAACTTTGGCCAAAAGAAGCCACTGTCTAACACTTTCCTAGCGGTGTTTTTGGCACCAAAGTGACCACCGCATGCATACTCATGACAGAACTTTAGGATAGAGGCCACCTCTTTTTCCGGGACACATCTACGAATAACTTGGTCAGCGCAATGCTTCCACAAATTTGGTTCGTCCCACACATAATACTTAGCCTCACTGCGGATTTTGTCTCTCTTGGATTTAGAAAATCCTTGGGGGAATTTATTAGAGACCAAAAAGTTTACTAGATCCGCATACCAAGGAATTACCTCTTTAACCGCCCACAAAGCCTCATCAGGAAACTCGCCCCTAATAGGGGCTTGCTTATAAGGCTTGTCATCCTCTCTCACCAAACGACTCAAGTGATCGGCCACAACGTTTTCGGCTCCTTTCTTATCCTTGATTTCTATTTCAAACTCACTCAACAGAAGGATCCACCGAATGAGTCTCGGTTTCGCCTCTTTCTTAGACATCAGATACCTAAGAGCAGCATGATCGGTGTACACAATGATTTTGGTCCCAAGCAAATAGGACCTAAACTTCTCTAATGCAAAGACCACCGCTAACATCTCTTTTTCTGTAGTGGAGTAATTTCTTTGTGCCTCATTCAAAGTCATAGACGCATAATAAATCACATGAGAGGCACGATCCACTTTTTGACCCAAAACTGCCCCCACGACATAATCACTCGCATCACACATGATCTCAAACGGGAGAGACCAATTGGGGGCTTGAATAATAGGAGTAGATGTCAACCTACCCTTCAACTCATCAAAAGCGTTCTTGCATTTATCATCAAATTTAAAATCCACCTCTTTTTGCAACAAGGTGCATAGAGGTGATGCAATTTTTGAAAATTTTTTTATGAAGCGACGATAGAACCCCGCATGACCAAGGAACGACCGCACTTCACGCACATTTGTAGGGTAAGGAAGTGTGAAAATAACATCAATTTTTGCTTTATCCACTTCAATACCCTTTTTCGAAACCACATGTCCTAACACAATGCCTTGCTCCACCATAAAGTGACATTTTTCAAAATTTAAAACCAAATTTGTTTCAACACATCGGTCAAGAACTAAAGCAAGGTGAGCAAGACATTGGTCGAACGAGTCTCCATGGACGGTGAAGTCATCCATGAAAACCTCCATAAACTTCTCTACAAAGTCGGAGAAGATGCTCATCATACACCTTTGAAAAGTCGCAGGTGCATTGCATAAACCAAAGGGCATCCTCCGATAGGCAAAGGTGCCGAAGGGGCAAGTGAAAGTGGTTTTCTTGGTCTTCCCAAGGCAATTGGTATTTGAAAATACCCGGAATAACCATCAAGAAAACAATAGTATGCCCTTCCGGCAAGCCTTTCCAACATCTGATCAATAAATGGGAGGGGGAAGTGATCTTTCCTAGTTACCTCATTCAGCTGACGAAGATCAATGCAGACACGCCATCTCGTTTGCTCCCGGGTTGGCACCAACTCGCCCTTGTGGTTGATGACGACAGTGATTCCACCCCGCTTGGCTACACATTGAGTAGGACTCACCCACTCACTATCTGATATGGCATATATGATCCCCATCTGCAGCAACTTCAACACCTCCTTCTTCACCACCTCCATCATAGGTGGGTTCAACCTCCTCTGCGGTTGCCTTACCGGCTTAGCACCCTCTTCTAGTAAAATCCGGTTAGTACATAAAGAAGGACTTATGCCCTTGATGTCGGCAATAGTCCACCCAATCGCTTCTTTTCGCTCCCGGATCACATCAACTAATTTCTTCTCTTGCTCCTCCGTCAAAACACTAGAGATCACCACAGGAAGTGTCTTCCCTTCACCCAAGAAAGCATATTTCAAATTCTCGGGAAGGGGCTTTAATTCAAGAACAGGTGCCTTCTCAACAGATGGCAATGGCTTCTCCGGTGGCACCTCCAACTGTAGATGACCATAACCCGATGGTGAGACATACATAGCATCCTCGGAAAGGCTCATAACCGCCTCCTTCATCTCATCGGAAATGTCAAACTCTAACCCGGCATACTCCAAGGCATTTTCTAACACAGACTTCATGTCATCATCTCCTCCGCACACATCAAATACCTCTTGAGCTATGGGCTCAATTATATCAATGAAGTTCACCGAGTGTACATCCTTAGGGTACTTCATGGCATCAAAGATATTGAACTCCATTTGTTGCCCATCAAACTCCATAGTCAATGACCCATTCATGACATCCAACTTGGTACGAGCAGTCGACATGAAAGGCCTCCCTAACAGAATGGGAGCCTTAGGGTCCGTATCCATCTCCAAGACATAAAAATCTGCAGGAAAAATGAGCTTCCCAACCCGAACTAGAACATCCTCAATCAACCCCTTAGGGTACGCATTCGATCTGTCGGCAAGTCAGAGTAATCACCCGAGTGTCCTGTAAAGGTCCCAACTTTAGGTTCTCAAACAACGCATAGGGCATGACGTTGATTGAAGCCCCCAAGTCAAGCATAGCCATATGCTCCGAATTATCCCCAAGAGACACCGGAATCATGAACATACCCGGATCACTACACTTTTTTAGCATCCTCTTCTGATAGACGGCAGACACATGCTCACTGATTTTTACCTTTTTCTGACTCCGCTCCTTCTGATTCCTCTTCATCGTGCATAACTCTTTCAAGAACTTCGCATACCTTGGAACCGACTGCTAGAGATCAAGAAACGGAATGTTTACCTCAAGCCTTTTGAATGTTTCAAAGATAGCCTTATCAGGTTCCGGCTTTCTGTCCTCCCTTAGAGCATACGGAAACGGAGGAACTGGCTCATATACAGGAAATACTGGTGCAGTACTCTTCTCCTTTTCAGGAGTCTTCATTTCCGGTGTAACTCTCTCAACCACTAACTCGGGCTCCTCTTCGACAACTACTTCCTCTAGCTTCTTTCCACTGCGCAAAGTCATTGCACTAACATTAGACTTCGGATTCAGTTCAGTTCTAGATGGTAACTTCCCCGAATCTTTAGCCTCTATTCTCCCAACTGCATCTGCCAGCTGACTCATATGCTTCTCTAAATTACTGATGCTCGATTTAGTCTCCTGCTGGAACTGCTGAAAGTTTCCATTCATAGTAGACATGCTCTGCGCTAGTGATCGGACCATGTCCTCTGTAGATGGTCCCTGTTGCCGCGTCGTTGTCCAACAGTACTCTGCATCGATTGTATTGATTTCCCTGAAACTGCTGACCTTGCTGAAACCCCTGTTGATTATTGAACGGCTGCCTGAAACCTTGTTGACCCTGTGGTGGACCATACCTAAGATTCGGATGAACATTATTCTCAGCATTGTAGTTGAACTGTGGCGGCCTCTGACCCTGTTGATTGAATCCTATTGCATTGACATCTACCACCTCATCCGTCTGAAGAGTAGGACAAGAATCAGTCGGGTGTGTCACATCATTACATATACCGCAGGATGAGGTTTGTTGACCCAAAACCAATGTCTTCAATAAGCTCTTCACATCCGCCAACTCGGCCTTCAAATCACTCGTTGTATCACTCGATCCCGCAAAGACCGACTTGTCTAACGCTAGATCTCCTTCCATGTGTCCTTGTGCTCTTGGCCAATTCCTCTATCAATCGCTTCCGCATCCCCGGTAGTTTTGTTCAAAATACTACCTCCACAAGCGTAATCTATCCACCGTTTGTCCCGCACAAAGTCAATCCTCCATAGAAGTATACAATAAGTCGCTCATCATCAAAACCATGATACGCACAACTTCGCAGAGCTTGTAAAACCGTTATGATAGTCATATAGTGATTCATCTCGACCGCCGCACCATATTACCGATATCCCTCTTCATGACATTGATCCGATCTCGGAGGAAAGAACTCATCAAGGAACACCTCCTTCAACTCCCGCCAAGATGTAATGCCGTTGGGTGGTAGGTGATAATACCATGTATTCGCGTTATCCTTAAGAGTAAAGGAAAACGCCCTCAAGCAATAACCGGCTCAAGAGGCAACGCAGCCGGTCTCATGCTCTTGCAAATCTCGCACAACCGGGCAATGTGTTGATTCGGATTCTCCCCGGTATCCCATTAAAATGGGGCAACCGGTTCAACAACCCCGGCTTCAATTCAAATGTAACCCCAAACTCAGTAACTCAGAAATAATACTGCTTGCGGTTGCTCATTCCAGTTCGGAGCAATCCTTTGTCTCAATGTCCGAGGTGGGAGATTATTATTGCCTCTTCCGTTACCCCCATTGTTCACTACCTCCGGACCATCATCGTTCCCACCGTTATTATTATTCATCTCGTCCTGATGTAAATTTCTCCCCGCACTCCGAAATATTTTTCAATTCTCGGAAAAAAAGGACTAACAGATTGATTAGCAGAACGGGTATGGACCATAAAAGGTTCCACACCACAAGACAACAATAATAATAATATGCAATTAACAGGAAACAAGAAAAAGAAAAAGAAAAAGAAATAGATTAAGAAGAGAATAAGAGTGCAAACAAATAAAACCGTTCCCCGGCAACGGCGCCAAAATTTGATAGGTCTAAAGTCGCACGCCTACAAATTAAATACCAAGACTATACTTGGCTACAAAAACTGTAGCTAGGACAAGTCCAGGGTCGATCCACTGAAGAACGGTTATTCGATTGCACAATTGTCACTTGACAAGATTGGGGGTTTGTTTAATTGTAATTAAATTCCTAAAACAGAAATTAAGAAAACTAAGTTGTAAAAACAATTAAAGGCAAGCACTTCAGATTTGTTTCCGTCCCCGTTTATCAATTCAATATCATCGACACAATTTCTTTTTCTTCCTCCCTATTCACTTGATCCGGAATATATTTCAATTCCTATTTCTTTCTTATTAATGGTTATAAGCAGTGACACACTCACCTATTCCCCTAATCAATACCTAAACCTAATCGATTACGCCTAGATTCACAATATTAATTGATAAAGCTCTAAGAAATTAAGATCAAGAATTTCACTATTCTTTTGCAAATAGATCAAAACCTAGTTTTACCCCCTTTTTAATTTACCACGACACGTGCATAAATCTCAAAGATGCTACTTGTGAAAAACCCTAATCTGGCACAGACTTAAGATTAAACTAGCATTAAATCAATTACCGGGGAAAAGAGGGTGATCAAATCTCAAAACCCTAGAAAAGATTTATCAATTAAAAATAAGTAAAACTATGAATAGGAATTCAGAAATAAAGAAATTAATACCTCAATCGAATTAACAAACGGTTCGGGATCCAAATCTGAAGCAAAAGGTTTTAAGCTTCCATGAAATTTGCTTACTGCTCTCAGGAATAATAATTCATAAAACAAAACGTCCTAAATTGTTCTCTAAAACAAGTATTTATCCTTTGCCATAAAACCTAAGTTAATAAGGAAAGGGAAACTAAAAATAAGGAAAGGAAAAGAGAAAAATAATAACAATTATCTTCCAATACGCGTACAACTGACTACATTGATGACATCACCAACCGCCCCTTGCACGACTCGTGCTTATCACCACTACTCGTGCACAACTACACGACTCGTGCACGAGTACACGACTCGTGCAACTCCTCTTCACTCGTGCCACGCCTCGTGCTTCCTTGGGCATCCTTTGCAGATCAATTGAACGACTCGTGCATATAGCCACGAGTCGTGCTCCAACTTGAGAACCCGGATTTCCAGTACTTTGCCTCTTAGCCCTTGAAGTCTCCTTCCTGTTACACTTTTACCTCCTGGCCTGTAGTTGACTTTGACTTAAACAAATGCTGACCTTCAATTTAGCCTCTTCAAAATAACATTGCTTTTTCAAATATCAACTTCTCAAATTACATCAAAATACTAACATAATCTTCCCTATTACATTATATCCTCACCATTACAATATATAGCAGTTTAACTCAAATGACCATCAAATTGTACCAAAATTTCCATAATATGTCATGAAAATCGAGGAATTATCATAGATAAAAACCAACCTATCAATTTCCTTCAAAACACACTATTTTCCAACAACATCATTATTAAATGTCTAGACAACATAAATTCTAAAAGATGAAAGTACTCAAATCATCCTTCATCTAGTGCTTACCTATAAGAAAAGAGAATACGAAAGGGTGAACGAACAATACTCAGTAAGTTTATATACGGACCCTTTCGATTACTAAGAAGAGGTGACCGCAAAATAATTATTCTTTTCGAAAAGACAATAGTAATGCGAGTAACTAAATGATAACTTTCAAGATTTATTCAACGAGTGAAACATAACAATAAACAATATGATCGATTTATCACAAAGCGAATATTCTAACGGAATCATGATCACGTAAGCGGTCAAACGACCTAAACAAACCAAAAGGCCACAAGGAGCACAAATACAAAACAGTGATTTCGGAACACCCCATTGTTAATCCTCAGCAGTGAACAAAATGCCTAAAAGGCCAAATTACAATTATACCTGAAATTACTCGGATCGCGCTGACTGCGGCGAGGCAGTTGTCTTTCGCGGATGTTTGGGACCTCACTTTCGGGAAGGAGAGAAGTCGCCACACGATTTTGTATTTTGAGCCCAAACGTTGAAAAATGGCTTATGAAAAAGGTGTCGTTTTTATTGGTAGCAAAAACTTGGAAAAGGCTTTGAAAAGGGTGTCATTTTTATTGGTAGCAAAAACTTGGAAAAGGCTTTGAAAAGGGTGTCATTTTTATTGGTAGCAAAAACATGACAAAAGGCTTTTTTTAGTACCAGCGATTGTTAGGTTCGGAGGTCACGTTACGTTTCGGAAAGAGTATTTTGAGATCACCCGAAATGCCTCGTATGACGAGTCTTTCTACCTTTCTCGAAATTGTGTATGTGTTTGCATTTTGAAAATGGGGGCTTGAATGACAAGCTTAATCTTGGTTTGAATGTCAAACGTTGATTTTATGATTCTTTTGGAAAAAGCGAGCGTTTGAATGACAAACGTCGGTTTTGGAGTTTTTTAGGAAAAGAGATGCTGAGTGACCTTTTGTTGTTCCTTGATGTTGCAGTCGTCGTTGACTTGGTCAAGGTGATGGTGGGGACATGTTTTGGAAAGTGTATGGTTTGATGGAGGCCTTTGTGAGGTAAGGAAAGTGTATAGGGAGGGCATTAGTTGACTTTCTCGCACCAATTAATTAAAATCTTAATCATTTCAAGAGATTATTTGTTGAGCAATGCGAGTGATCATTTAAAATAAAGTCATTTCATTAGATGTAATGTAGGTGTGCAAATAATGTCTCGAGTCTAGCGAGAAAAGAAAAAAGACTTATATAAAAGTTAGACATTTAACTACTATGTCCAAAATGGACAAAAACAACAAATGTCCAAGAAGGACTTAGGTGAAATAGAAAAATACTGGAACCTACGAAGGTTGACTAAAAGACTGTTTTAACATTTTAATTTAATTTAAGGATGGGTAGCCCCTAGTCTAGCTACTCTTTGTTGTTGGACCACGCCTCTACCCTTCAGCATTGGAAGCAAATTCCTCATGAAGCTATGACAGATTATGCTCGCCTTGGGTGACTTCAGGAATTCCTTGCTTACCGGCCCTGAAGGCCGCCTTATCTGCCATCAGATTATCATCATCCCATTTCCCCTTGGCATCAGTTGTGAACTTATCGGAGGGCGGGAGTTCAAAGCATTTCACCAAATCCGGCTTTGCCGCGGTCACATGCTTGTTGCAGTCAAACCAGCCATTCTCAACATTTGTTGCGACTAAATCATCTAGCTTGCTAAGGGAAATGTCAAAGTCTATTGAATTCACAGAGCTTGAATCATAAAACTCAATCATGTTTACACTCGTGTTGTTTGGGAAATGATCATTGGCAGTGTTGAGATCTGAGGCGCTCGAGCTTGCCCTCCTTAATTAACCCCCGAATTTCCTTTTTCAAAGCTATACAGTTGTCGGTTGTATGACCGTGATACTGGTGGAAGGCGGAGTACTTGCTTCTGTCCATGTTAGCTGCGGGATTCTTTGGCTTGTAGTTCTCCATAGGTTTGAGCAGGTCTTCTTTGATCAGTTCCTCTAACATTTGGCTTAGAGGCATGTCTAGCTTGTCGAAGCGATGGAAAGGCTGTCTCCCGAAAGAGTCATTGCTTTGCTGGCCTGTACTACCATTGCTTGACTGATGTCCCTGATGAATGTAGTTGACAGAAGTGTCTTTTCCTTTGTCGGGGGCCGGTGCAGGATTGAATGCAGTTGTTGCTCTGTATTGATAAGGTGGCTCTGTGCTCGGGGCCTGCTTTTCCTTCAGGTCATTCTCGAACTGGGAGCCCGTATCGATCATGGCTCGGAGATCAAGGCAGAAACGATGGCTGACTGATTCTCTTACTGATGGCTTCAAACCTGATTGGAAGATTTTCATTTGTTCGTCCTCAGGAAATGACTTCATGATTTTAGAAAGCTTCTGGCTCTGTTCCTTGCAAAGTTATTCCGTAGTTTCGTTTGCCTTCTGTTCTGCCGGCATAACCACATGCGGGTTAATAGAAATCTCTGGACTGCTGGAATCTGTGACCAAATGTCCACTGACAGAGGGAACCCTGATATGGGGTTGGACAAACATGTTTTGAGAGAACGGAGTATTATTTAGTGGATACTGTGGAAATTGAGGGACTTGAGGCCATGAAGCAGCTGGAATGAATGCAGGCTGTCCGAAGTAATGGGTCGAAAAAGTTATGTGGGGGGAAGCCTGGTGAATTCTGGGCATATTGAGAGAAGGAAGTGAACACGGGAGGATTTTGATGGTTATATGGATTTGTTTGAGAGGGTCCAGCGCTGCACTGGTTGTTTTTAGTGAAAGTGGTAGAAACGACTTCAAACCTTTCTGTTCGAACCGCTTGTGAGGGCCCAGGAGCTGCTTGACCTGTACTATTCTGAGGAGGAATACCCGACTGTTGTTGAGGGGCGCTGAACTGACCCATTCTGAGCTGATGACCCGAACCAGACTGAGGTTGTGAAGTAGTAAACTGACCCATTCCAAGCTGTGGGGCGGAAACGAACTGATTGAAACCCAAAGGTGAAAATTGAGAAGCACTGGGGGCAGGTTGTCCAAAATCGGACTGTTGAGGAGTACCGATTTGATGAGGCTGAGATGTACTGGATCGACCCATTCTAGACTGATGACCCAGATCAGACTGCTGAGACATACCATGCTGTAGGGGCTGAGAGACAGGCTTAGTTATAGGTCGGGGCATGCTTGGACCGTTAGGAGTTCCACACGAAAGGGAGCAAGGCATTTGACGGTAGTTGGCATGCTCGGGAAGGGAATTAGCTTCATTCTCTGCATCAATCGTAAAAGTTCCATTAGGGTTGCAAACAATTGCTAGTCCATGACTTCTGACAATTTCCAATAAATGACTGATCTGAGCCTCTTGATGTTGTCTTATCTGTTCCAACATCTGATTCCACTGTTCGGCATTCTGCAGATTCTCGAGATGCGGAGTTGTACATCCCCCACTGTTCTCCTCTGAGCTGGCCATTCCGCAACTCTGAGCTGAAGCGAAAGAAGAGACCGATGAAGTATCTGACATTCCAAAACCAGCTGAGCTGAACAAACGATGACCCGGGATCCTGATCCAAACTTTGCTTACTGTGGAAGACACAAAAGGGTGCGGTTCAGACTCAGGAAAGCGAAACAGGTTGGTGTTTAGGCTTAGGGCTCATGCAACATGCGATTATTTGTTCGAGTTTACTTAAAACGCCTTTTCTCAAATCCTAAACAGTTGGAAAAGATTATTCTTTTTTTAAAAAACTACTCTAAGTCCTGGATCAGTGGGACCCATCACTACGCCTACGGACCTTCAACCTGTAACCTCGAACAAGGGTTCCGTAGGGCAAGCGGGTCCCACCGACCGAAAAGGAAAACAGACCTAAGGTCTGGCGGATCATGAAGTCTTAACGTGCACTCGATGCAAATTACCGGTGAAGCCAACGTCGAGGGTCAAGATCGAGTTAAGGTGCCTGACTAAAAGCCGGCATGACCTTGACTGATAATAGTCCACAAAAGATATTGACTCGTCATTGGTTAAGCAGTAATTAAGCATGGACTGGGCGTTAATCCTTGATGACTCGGTGTCACACCGAAAGCCGGTGCATAAACCGTGCTGGTCAAAGTCAAAGTCCGAGCCCCAGTTAAGATCGAGTCAAAGTTCATGACGGAAAACCATCATGACTCGACTGATTTAGGCCCGCGGAGGATCCTGACTTGGCAGGTTGACTAGAGTTTGACCGACGCGAGGTATACACTGACACGGTCTGACACGGACCGGACCAAAAAACCAACCAAGTCTCGAATAAAATGTGTGTCATGGACAAGTGCAGGGTCGACACGAGGGTAAACCAATGGCTGTTTGGGTCGTCTCGTGCTATCACCGAGAGGCGTAGTAAGGCCTCCCAGGCTGCTACCGAGATTTCCCGGGTTAAGGACGTAGTGTGCAGCGTACGGTCAACGTGCGCGTGGTGTGCGGCAGTCTACATTCTTTTTTGAGTAAAAACAGAAATTTTCAAATGTGTCTTAAGGGCATGATGCATGCAAAAAAAAAATTTTTTTTTAAACAATTTTTTATTGAAATGAGACCGGTACGTGGCATTGTTCCCCCATAGCTTATCCCCGGCTCCCATAAGGAGGCGTTTTAAGAGGAAGTTTAATGATTTCCAGCCTATATACTGAGTATCATTTTTTTTTGAAAAGACACATAAACACATAAGCACATAAGCACATAAAATTCAAATAGTTAAGGAAATGGATCCGACAGTCAAAAATTTGACTTTCCCGGGACAGTCAAACCGATAACAACGCATAATGGGAAAACATACACACACACAAAAACAAAAGTTTCAAGTGTTGGGACGGAAGTTTGACCCACAAAAGCTTTTTTTTTTTTTTTGATAAAAAAACAAGTTTTATTTATTATTTGAAAAACAAGTTTTTTTAAAAAAAGCTTATAACGTTCCCAGCGGAGTCGCCACTGTGATGTACCCGCTTTTTTACGCCCGACAAAACCTTTTTTTGGAAGTTTGAAAAATCTTTAACGGACTTTGAAAAATCAACGGAGGGGCCACGCCGTTTTTAGTTTTAAGGGGCTAAAACTTTGAAAAATGCCCAAAATTAGAGAAAATGAGTTCGGAGGTCACGTTACACTCCGGGATGGACGTTTGACGTGCACCCGGAATACCTCGTATGACGAGTCTTCCAAACTTGAAACTTTTTGTGTGTGGTGTGTGTGTGTGTGTGTTTTGAATAAAATAGACTAAAAGAACTTGTTTGAAAATAATGCCGCTTCGAAAGGGGGTCGAGCATAAAAATGAGAAAATAGATGCAAACTGGAAACTAGAAGTTAGAAACTCCTTCTAACACATTAAATATGTTTCATGAATTTTTGTATGATTTTAGAGTCAACATTTGGTACTCAAAAGATCCCATGAGTTTAAACATCAAATCTGCGAGAGCAGGAAAAACAGTGTACACCTGATTTTGAGACGGCTTCAAAGGCTTTAAAAAGTAGGAATATCAAGAAAGTCGAAGAATGAAAGTTGTCCAAAACATATTAAATATGACACAGCTTATATGCCACCTCCACAACCTGTTCCAAAATCTCAAAAGGTCCAATGAATCGGGGACTAAGATTTCCCCGTATACCGAATCTCATGACACCCTTGGTCGGAGCTATTTTTAAGAACACATGATCTCCTACCTCGAATCCCAATTCGCGACGTCGTTTATCGACATATGACTTTTGTCGACTTTGTGCTGTTAACAACCTCTTTCTAATGGACTGAATCTTTTCTTTAGTGACCTGAACTAATTCTGGTCCCAACAACTTTCCACTTCATCCCAACAAGTAGGAGAACGACATTTTCGTCCATATAAAGCCTCATACGATGTTATTTCAATGCTCGCATAAGAATGTGATGTACCCGATTTTTGGCACCCGAAACCTTTTTTGGAAGTTTGAAAAATCTTTATCGGACTTTGAAAAATCAACAGAGTCGCCACGCCGTTTTTAGTTTTAAGGGGCCAAAACTTTGAAAAATGCTCAAAATTAGAGAAAATGAGTTCGGAGGTTATGTTACACTCCGGGATGGACGTTTGACGTGCACCCGAAATGCCTCGTATGACGATTCTTCCAAACTTGAAACTTTTTTTGTGTGTGTGTGTGTTTTGAATAAAATAGACTAAAAGAACTTGTTTGAAAATAATGCCGCTTCGAAAGGGGGTCGAGTATAAAAATGAGAAAATAGATGCAAACTGGAAACTAGAAGTTGGAAACTCCTTCTAAAACATTAAATATGTTTCATGAATTTTTGTATGATTTTAGAGTCAACATTTGGCACTCAAAAGATCCCATGAGTTTAAACATCAAATCTGCGAGAGCAGGAAAAACAGTGTACACCTGATTTTGAGACGGCTTCAAAGGCTTTAAAAAGTAGGAATATCAAGAAAGTCAAAGAATGAAAGTTGTCCAAAACATATTAAATATGACACATATAAAACAGTTTATTAATCGGAAAAAATTTGATGGATTAAAACCTTTTTGGAACTTCAGATCAGTATTTTCGGGGACTGATGAAACAAACTTTAGTAAATAAATTATAAGAGGTACTTAAATTTTCTGGAAAAATAAGGTAAAAATATGTACAGAAACCTACAAATGTTAGCTACAAAATATCTCTTTAGACTTTCATGAAATTCCCAAGTTTTTTATGCCCAAAAAATAAGGCAATGAACAAAGGTCATAAGTAAATGTTGCTGGACAGCAACATAACATGGATGAAATAATCCTAAAAAAACTCAATCTAAGCACGGAATAAAGATTTAGGCCAAGTTATATAAACTTTTAGGACAAAATCACTAAGGGATCACATCCTTAATACAAAGGGTGATCATCCGTGGGATTAAAGTCCAAGTGTATCACTTATAACTTCAAGAAGCCAAATGTAAGTCTTAATGATGGTCATCCATGGAGATAAACTCCAAGATAACCATCTTAGACTAGGAGAAAAAGGAAGAACATGAAATATAAACAATATAAACCTCTTAAGATGATTATCCATGGAAATTAACTCCAAGATGACCAATCTTGGGCTAAGGGGAAGAACAAAATACTAACAAGTCCAAGATCTCCTTAACCTCCTATCCCTAAAACACTAATAGATATGTTCATCTTAAAGATTAGAGAGGTTGGATCATTTCTTAGACTTGGATCCATGGAGATAATAGTAGATCTACATTATAAAGCTTTAAATAGACTGAAGGACTAATAACAATAGTGGGTACAACGAATTACCTCATTAGCGACTAGTCCAAATTGCGTTTGCGGAAAACTTTCTGTTTGTGCTACGAACCCACGAACGATTGTGCCTGCAATCACCACGTTTCTCTCGTCGAGCCGATACCACAAAGTCGGGCATCTAGCTATGATTCCACTCTCATCTTTTAAGGCTCTCGATGGTAGCCTAGAGACAGTATTTTGGCTGAGATCTATATGGTTTGTTGTTGTGTATATTTTAGTCTACAAAAGCCTAAAATATATAGTTAGATGAGCCATAGAGTTACAGTCCCATATGGATTGTAACTCACCATCTAATCCAACTACTTAGTCTTATCACATATTTGAGCGTATCATTATAGGACTAGAATTCTAAGAGTCCAACATAGACAATAAAATCAAGATCCAACAAGTAACCCACTAGATCTAGAACAAGATGAACAATAATAAATAGAGATTAGGAGATTCAAGATCCAAGAACAATAAAAAGAGATTTAAAGATTTAAGTGTAGAAGGAGATTTTACCAAAACAAAATTGTTTAGATCTATCTTCTTGGGTTGGAGTTTTGTTTGTAGGGGAGAGACTAGTGTGTGGACTAGTGTGTGTAGGAGATTTTTAAAAAGAGAGAGGATGAGTCAATTTTGGTAGGGTAAAATGTGTGTTTTTCCCCTTTTTTTTTTTTTTTTTTAAATGGGTAGGATGATCATCCTTTATATAGGAGGGCATGAAGCCTCTAGAATTACTTAGTCTATAAGCAAAACTTAGGATAATACCCAAAGGATCCTTAGAATATCTAAAATCTATATAATATATAAAAAGAGAAACATTTTGTTCCATCACATTAAGCCATGTCACTATTATGACATGGCATTATGTAATTCTCCCATTGGTTAATACATTAAGACATTTATTAATTAGTAATTAATTATTATTAACTTTAAAAAGTCATGATGTTTGCCGAATTTTTAGGCTTAATTTGTTGATGAATGTTTTTAATTAGTAATTAATTATTATTTACTTTAAAAAATTTACAAAAATTGAATTAATGGTCAGATATGAATTTTCAATTTCAATTTTCAGATTTCATTTTAAATATACAAGTTTATTTTTAAATTATGACCTTATTAATATATTTCCATATATTCTAGCTAATCTATATAATATATATATAATCATCATATAAATATAAAAGCAAAACTATATCAAAGGCTGAAAATATATGCCAAAATGACAGATTGTCACCAACGGTCCAGATTCAATTCGCCCCACTTTCCTTTAATACGCTGTTAATTAAATCACACCTATTATACTTAAAAAAAAATCTGTTTAATTAATTTCAATTCCCTATATAAAAATATCCGCAATAAAATACTCTTGAAAACCCAATTCCGTAATAATAGTAAGAGCTTGAAATTCTTTGTTTAAAGTCGGCAATTTTTTATCATTTGGAAGCAGGGTAAGAAAGACGGACTGCAATTTAACTACGTACTCAGGGCCCGCTATATTAAGGCCATTATCTTGGGCGTATTTAGTTTCCCAATTAATAATAAAAATAAATAAATTATTTTTTTATTAAAGCAAATTTAAAAAGACTAGCTCAAATTTGTTAATTTTTGCTCCTATAACTATAACTGTTCCCAAAATTGAGTCAATTTCAATTCCCTATATAAATCATGTAACCCTAGCAAGAGATTTAAAAAAAAATGTATAATTAATTTCAATTCCCTATATAAATCATGTAATCCTAGCAAGAGATTTAGAGAGAGAGAGAGAGAGAGAGGCGGCATAGAAGGAGAAGAATTTTGTGCTTAATTTCCGGATATTGATGGGTTTTGGATGGAAATATATGGTTCATGAATAAGGAGAATATTTTTCAATTATCAATCTAACAAAATTAATTCACCAAAATAAGTGTATATCAACTACGAAAATCTCTATAAGGAAACTGCCAGTGACTCGCATAGAATATATTATATGTATGGCACCATATATTCTAGGAATATCTATTATTTCGGGCACCATATATTCTATGACAAACTGTGAACAAGGATTATTTTAGGGGGTGCCGCATAGAGAGAGAATCAGTGAGAGAGAGAGAGAGAGCACGACAGTGAGAAAAAAGAAGGAAGAAGAAGGAGGAAGAAAGCTCCATTGTTGTAGTTCAAGATTCAACCCAAGGTAAGTGTTTTCTGACCATTTACCATTGATTTATGCTTATTTTTATTTTTTGAAAACAACCTTTGCTTTATATGTTAAATAATGGTTTCATTGATCTGCGTCGATTCTTAAGGATTCAGACATGTCAGTCTAGCTAATAAAGTATTCTAACAGTGTATTAGAAACAGATATTCACAGAAACAATTGATCCAAATATAGCAGCATAAGTATCAATAGATCATTCGAGAGGGAGATTAACTTACTATTTAGCTCTTCTAGCCAGCGAGTAACGCTATCAAAAGTAGTCCTGCGAGAAATATCATAGACAATGAGAGCGCCGACAGCCCCGCGGTAGTAAGCGTGACGGCAAAGACGAAATCGCTCTTAGTCCTGCGAGAAATATCATAGACAATGAGGAAATCGACATATATGTATGCCGTCGGATTATGCCATTCAAGAATATTATTGTAAAATGACTGGTAATATAACTGTGGCTCCATTCGAGCAATGTTTGGACTACATAAGTATAAATATATGCAAATGGGCCGGTTTTCCATCGTTGTTTATCACATTCACGTGTAACCCTAAATGGCCAGAAATCTCAAGATTTTGTACAAAGGTAAAATCGAATTCTCATGAGAGGCCGGACATAATGAACAGGTCTTCAAGATGAAGTGAATCGAGATGATTGCGAGATTTCAAGGAGGGAATTCCATTTGGAAAACCGAAAGCGGGTAAGCAAATTTTAAATTTCAAGTTTTTGCATTGCATATAGTTTATATTATAAATGTTATTTTCTTTCTTACTCTTGATATGCATTGTTAAATAATCAAAGCATCTCATACCTTATCCTATACGTCTATTAGAAAATTATAAATGCATTGTTTATTATAAAAAAATCATGTTGTATATTTTATACTCATTCTATCACATAATGTGTTTTGATCTATAAGTTAGATTAGTTTTAATACTCCCTCTGTTCCGTAATGTTTTTGTTTATGATTATAGTTCTTTTTAATACTCCGTCTGTCCTATAATGTTTTTTTTCCTATAGTTTAGAATAATTTTAATACTCTATCTATCCCATAATGCTTTTTCTAATGGTTATATTTCTTTTTAATACTCCCTCTGTCCAATATTGTTTTTTAAGCTATAATTTAGATTAGTTTTAATACTCTCTCAGTCCAGTAATAAATCTAATTATCTTTACAATATTTACTTATTCTACTCTCATCAATAATTAACAACTAACCAAAACATATTTTGTATGCCATTTAACTTGGTTCAAGCAATTCCATATCCCCGTCGGGTACCCATTCAACCAAACAATTAACATACAAATAGCCCAGACAAGTATGCTGCATCAAGAAGCCACAACTAACACCTTGGTATAAAATTAACGCAAACCATCTAGAACAGAGACTCGCCCAGCTGTATAGAACTACTGGTTAAATGGCATATTGTACTTCAAGCTTGAATTAAAAATTACTCCCCCCCCCCAAACAGAACATAAAGCACTCCATAAAGATATTTGATACAATACTAATGAAAAACACTTACCAGTTCCCTAAACCATTTGCTTTTATCCTGCAAAGGTGACAGATATAAATGTCAGGGCAAGAATCTTTGTTAAACAAAAAATAAAATAAACCAACATAAAGAAAATGATGCAAGAACAGGTATATGTTCAATATAAATATGCAATATTTAAGACACAGGGTACATATCTATCCTAGGGATATTGGTAAGAATAAAGCTATACAAACCAAAAAGTCTGTGATCAAAGCATTACTCTTCAACAGTTATAGCGTCAAACCGCACGAGGAACACAAGCGAGTAAAAAATGTGTAGTATTCCTTATACAAACCAAAAAGTCTATTATCTAACTACTCAAGGGGTACATGTGAACTTTCATAAGTGCTGCCAAATCATGATGTAGTATTCCTTAATTGGATATTTCCATTATCCCAACATTTTTTTTTGAAAAAAATTCAATTAAATTACACTAATCATTAATTAATAAGCAGGAAAAGAGTGACTCAAAATAACTTGCAACTGTAACCCTTTAACTTTAAGCATTCATATAATATAATTGTGCATGTAATACGATATTAAGCGAGAATTAAAAATACAGTACATCCTTTTCACTACCATGAATCTTAACCTTCTGCAGTTCCGACTTCAGTTTCATAATCAGTTGAAGTGTAAATCAGAAATTGTTCATGGGGAGAGGTTCGTAACTTCTCCGAAATTTGGAGATTGTTTTGGGATTTTTTCTCTCCAAAAAAAAGGGCAAACCCCGGTGCGCCAAGCGGGGGTTGGGAGAGGGAACCATTTGCTAGAGCATTCCCCTGAAAATTGCCAATACATGCTATGGTACTACTATTATCAATCAACACCCATAGGTTAAAACATGAAGAGTGAGTGTCAGTGTGTAAAGAAGAAAGAGAGAAGGCCACTCACTGTGTATCACTAACAGAGAAGCTTTCCATAAACACAATAATGGGCAGCATCTCCCTCAGTTCTTTCTTCAAACCCTGCTCTGGCTGTAAGCCCAACAACCACATTTCAAGAAAAATCAAAATAAACACTAAAACTAAATTAAATGAGAAAATGAAATGTGTTACCCTGGAGATTTGATTGGTGGCAAGCGTAGGCAATTGGAGGAGCGACGGTGTTCTAGATCGGCGGCGATGGAGGAGATAGAAAAAACATAAGGAAAAGAGGAGGACGAAGGTGAAGAAGACGGGTATAGAGAAAATGAAAGCTTGGTAAATCTTGAATTCGCCTTCCCCCATTGAACAACAGCTCGACGACTGCTCCGAATTCGTGACATTATTATGACTTCTCATCGACGACCCTGATTTCTCAACAACAGTTCCATTTCCAACTCCAAACCCATTTTTCATTTGATTTGATCTAAACTCAACAAATCGAACGGAAACCTTACATCTTTGTTTCGTTTGGTTGGACTGTGTCGGTGCTTATTTAGTTATTTGTGTCAACTCAAGCTTGAGAATTGTTATATAAACCCGTAAAATTGTTGAGTAAACCCGTAAGTTGGAATTTTCAAAAATGCCATCGAGTGAAATGACAAAAATATCCCTAAATCTATCCCCTCATTTACTAATGTTAAATAAACCCGTAAAATTGTTGAGTAAACCCATATTTGATTTTCACCACCTTCCCCCCTCCCTCATCAATTTTCACCACCTTCCCCTCCCTCCCTCATCAATTTTCACCACCTTTCCCCTCCCTCCCTCATCAATTTTCACCACCTCTTTACTTATTCACTTCTTCTTTATTTTTTTACTCCAAAAAAAATTACCTCCTCCCTTACCTTCCTCTTCCTCTCCAAAAAAAATAAAATTCATACACATTTGTTCCAAGACAAGAGATTCAGCAGGCTCATCATGGATGCTCTACCATTGAATGTTAATGTAAGTTTTCTAACCATTTATTTGTTAAAAATGTCATTTCTGTTTCTTAGCTCCAATTCGGCCGGTAGTGACCGAATTTCTGTTCAGGTTCGGCCACCCCCGGCCGAATTTCTGTACCAGGTACTGTTTCGTCTTAAAAATCTTCTTTTTATAAACTGTGTATCAGACGGGGCCTTCATGGGAACGCAGTATTTCACGTTATACGGACTTCGGACGTGATCGCAATTCCTTTCCCCAAACATTATTTCGCGTCGACTTTCGGGTTGAACGTTCGTTTACCCACTTTCACCGCAATCCCAAACGTGGCCTTATTCTACTCTCATCAATAATTAGCAAATAATCAAAACATATTTTGTATGCCATTTAACTTGGTTCAAGCAATTCCATATCCCCGTCGGGTACCGACGGGTTGGTGACTAGTATAAATATAAAAGCAAAACTATATCAAAGGCTGAAAATATATGCCAAAATGACAGGTTGTCACCAACGGCCCAGATTCAATTCGCCCCACTTTCCTTTAATACGCTGTTAATTAAATCACACCTATTCAACTTAAAAAAAAACTGTATAATTAATTTCAATTCCCTATATAAAAATATCCGCAATAAAATACTCTTGAAAACCCAATTCCGTAATAATAGTAAGAGCTTGAAATTCTTTGTTTAAAGTCGGCAATTTTTTATCATTTGGAAGCAGGGTAAGAAAGACGGACTGCAATTTAACTACGTACTCAGGGCCCGCTATATTAAGGCCATTATCTTGGGCGTATTTAGTTTCCCAATTAATAATAAAAATAAATAAATTATTTTTTTATTAAAGCAAATTTAAAAAGACTAGCTCAAATTTGTTAATTTTTGCTCCTATAACTGTTCCCAAAATTGAGTCAATTTCAATTCCCTATATAAATCATGTAACCCTAGCAAGAGATTTAGAGTCGAATCTGCAATAATTTTCTGCTAAATTTTCGGAAATTTCACAAATTGTATGGAAATATATGGTTCATGAATAAGGAGAAGAATTTTCAATTATCAATCTAAATCTATTATTTCGGGCATAGAATATATTATATGTATGGCACCATATATTCTAGGAATATCTATTATTTCGGGCACCATATATTCTATGACAAACTGTGAACAAGGATTATTTTAGGGTGTGCCGCATAGAGAGAGAATCGGTGAGAGAGAGAGAGCACGGCAGTGAGAAAAAAGAAGGAAGAAGAAGGAGGAAGAAAGCTCCATTGTTGTAGTTCAAGATTCAACCCAAGGTAAATCTCTATAGATTTTCTGCTTAATCCTTTTTGACCAATATAAGCAGTTTTTACAGTAGAATTTCTTGAGTAAATAATCAGTGTTCTTGGGTCGTCTTGAAACCAGTTAGTAGAAACTTATGGCAATGTTTTCTTGACAAACTAAATTTTTCTTTCCCGATATAAGTTGAGGTTCAATCTAAGATTTTAGGATCCCACAGTCAGTTTACAAATGATAAGAGCACAGAGAACCAAAAACGGAACAAGGGCAAAATGTCATTCTTACATGTTCTTTAAAGTACGCAACCGCTCTCTCTGCACACATTTCCAAACTCTCTCCATTAGGTAAAGTAGCATGAATGTGGCACTTAGCTTGCTTACTTTGTGTGACAGATAACGGTAAAACCTGAGCCAGAATATTGGAATGGATATTAAATTAATTTTTCTGAGATTCAAGCATCATTTTGTGAATTATTTTTCCTGCATATTGTTTTTGTCAGCAGCTATGGATCTTAAATCAAGTCCTTAAAATTTTTGCTCGGATTTTGGATTATTACCATGTCGAGATATGAAGTTCAAACTAAGAGTTTGTATTTTCCTTTTATATCTCTTTTCTCAAAAAACAACAGTAAAAATGAGAACAGGAGAAGGAAGGAGAAACTTACATCAGAGCAAGGACTAAAAAAACATTAACTATCTCAAATCAATCGGCCTTTCAAATTTCAATCAACAGACCAAACTTCAAACTTCAAATCAACGAAGAACACATAATCTGATCCATTGATAATAACAGAGAAATGAAATCGAAATTGGGAAAGCAAAGTGAAATTACTGTACTTACCTTCTTTAGCGAAGCCTTCTCCACTAGCTTCTTCACGAACATTTTCACCGATTAATCAGAATCAAAAAGGCAGCCGTCCTCTATTGTCGTGCAGCGATCTCAAAATTTGAACTCTGTGTGTTAGCGGCGGAACGGGGGCTTGGCCGGAGATGGAGACGTCGAGGGTTGGCGTGAGGAATCCATGGATTCCGTCTAGAGGGAGAGAGTCTAGAGAGAGAGAGTGTGTGGCCTTTAGAGAGGGAGTTAGACAGGGAGGGAGGGGTAAAATTGGTATTTAAAAATCATATTTGACCAGATCAAATGAGTTTTGGGTTTACACGGTATTTTGATCTCGAGCTTTTTAATGAGTTTGGAATTTTGAATCAAGTTAGATTTTTATGGGATAAGATCCGGTCGAGAGGGTTAGGAAGGAATTAATCCATGAAAAAATTAACTTTTGATTTTTTGATTGAATGGTTAGTGTCCGCTTGTAGTTAACGGGTTTTTTTTTTTTTTTTTTTTTTTTTTGATTTTTGTAGTTAACTTTAAAATATGCCTTTTAACAAGAAAATCGTTATTATTCACCAAAATAAATTTTCAATCTGGACATGTTAATAGTAATTTTTTAATATATTATATTTTTTTATTAAAAATGTATCTTATTATTAATACTTACTCCCTCCGTCCCGTCTCACTAGATACTAAGGAGGTGGGCACGATAACTAAGAAAAAGCAAGAGAGAGAAAAAATATTGTGAGTATAAAAGGTAAAGTAGGAGAGAGAGTGAGTGGGAATAATAGTGATTTGATTGGTGTTGTGAGAGTAAAAACTTACCATTTTGGACAGTATCAAGTGAGGTGGGACGGCCCGAAATGGAAATTAGTATCAAGTGAGGTGGGACGGAGGGAGTATTTATGAAAGAGAAAAAAAAAGTGTTCAGAACGAAAGGAGTATTTTTAGAAGGGTAAATATGCCATTGTAATATTTTGTTACGCTTAAATTAGCGTTTTGATTTGATACACCATACACATTTTAAAAGAAAATGTTCCGTTTCAAAAGCTCCTTTTATAAACTATTTCGTCTTAAAAATCTCCTTTTTATAAACTGTGTATCAGACGGGGCCTTCATGGGAACGCAGTATTTCACGTTATACGGACTTCGGACGTGATCGCAATTCCTTTCCCCAAACATTCTTTCGCGTCGACTTTCGGGTTGAACGTTCGTTTACCCACTTTCACCGCAATCCCAAACGTGGCCTTATTCTACTCTCATCAATAATTAGCAAATAATCAAAACATATTTTGTATGCCATTTAACTTGGTTCAAGCAATTCCATATCCCCGTCGGGTACCGACGGGTTGGTGACTAGTATATTAAAAGACAAACATTTAGAGTCCTCACATTAAGCCATGTCACTATTATGACATGGCATTATGTAATTCTCCCATTGGTTAATAGATTAAGACATTTATTAATTAGTAATTAATTATTATTAACTTTAAAAAATCATGATGTTTGCCGAATTTTTAGGCTTAATTTGTTGATGAATGATTTTAATTAGTAATTAATTATTATTTTCTTTAAAAATTTTATAAAAATTGAATTAACGGTCGGATATGAATTTCCAATTTCAATTTTCAGATTTCATTTTAAAAATACAAGTTTATTTTTAAATTATGACCTTATCAATTTATTTCCATATATTCTAGATAATTCTAAGATAATGATGTTTGCCGAATTTTTGATGAAATTTTAGGCTTAATTTGTTGATAAATGATTTTAATTAGTAATTAATTATTATTTACTTTAAAAAATTTACAAAAAATGAATTAATGGTCGGATATGAATTTCCAATTTCAATTTTCAGATTTCATTTTAAAAAGGGTTAATGACAATTTAGGGCCTGAAGTATACGAGCGGTACCACATTGGGGCCTAAAGTCTTAAAACTATCAATTTAGGGCTTAAAGTTACAATTTTGATCAATTTGGGGTTTTTTTACGGAAAACGTTAAAAAAAGCCGTTAACTAACCACGTTTGAGGCACATGAAATTCAGTAAGGTCATTTTGGTCATTTCGCGTTCAGGCCCAGACTTCAGGCCCTAAATTGACAATTCACCACCTTCTCTCTCTCTCTATCTCTATCTCTCTCTCTATCTCTCTCTCTCTCTCTCTCTCTTCAAAAAACATTAATCCAAAAATTAAAAAAACCCACATCCCCACCCCTTTTCTTCCTTCCCAGCAGCCAAACCCCACCTCCACCATTCTCGCCATCATCCAGAGAGAAGATGAACAATCTGCAATGTTGAAGGTCAAACCCAACCAAATCAACCACTAGAATATCATCATTTACCCCCAAATTCTCGGCCCCCACCCAAAATCTCCGCCCCTATTGTCTCTCCCTGTTTGGTTTTCCATTTTTACTGCATTTATTTAATCAAAAATACTCTAATTTCAGCAATCAAGAAGTCGGCGGCGACGACGACAGTGGGAGATTTGGCTATGACTGCCATGAATTAGAGAAGGAAGTGGCGTAGCGAGAACAGAAATGTGGAGAAACATTGGGAACAACGGGTTTGGTTTAAAGAGAGAAATTGAAGGGAGAAGTAGCTGGTGGGTCTGAATCGGCCGACAGTGGTGGAGGTGAAGTAGAAGGTGGATTAGATGATGCCGGAGGGGGAGAAGTAGCTGGTGGATTAGGTGAGGGGGTGGTTGGGGTAACAACCGGGGGATTTTCTGATACAGGAAGAGGATAATAAATTGGTGTAGTTGGAGGTGGCGGTGAGATTTTTGGTGGATCAGGTAATGGAGGCGGCGGAGAACTGGTGGCTGGTGGCGGGGTATCATTTTTAGGAGGAGGAGAAGCAGAAACAGGAGAAGGAGACGTGGTGGAAGGTGGTGGTGGTGAGGCGGCAAACTGTTCTGATGGGGGTGGGGTGGAATTGCCGGTGATAAAGGTTGATTTTTGGGTAAATTTTTTTATTTTTTATTTACATTATATAATTATTTATTTCTATGTAATGATTTTTTTAAATCAATGAAATAAATATTTTTTGCTTAAAAATGAAATATTTAGTTTTAGTTTAAATTTTTTTATTTTATATTTACATTACATAATTATCCAATCTAAAATAATTAGTAATTTGCCCTATAAAATAATAAATAAACATATTTAGTTTTTTTTTACAAAAAATAATTAATAAATTTAAACTATTAGAAAAAAGGATAATAGTTAATATATTAAATTATTTTAAATCATATTAACTATTATCTTTATTTTTTTCAATATTTTAAATTTATTAATTATTTTTTGTAAAAAAAAAACTAAATATTTTTATTTATTATTTTATAGAGTTAAGTACCTATTTGGTCCCTGACTTATAGCGTTTTTTACGGTTTCGTCCCTATCATATTTTTGTGAACGTTTCAGTCCTTGAACTACCTATATAATTTTTCAGTTAATCCTTTCGTCCACTTTTCGTCAATTTCTCCGTTAATGAGGGTTGAAACCGTAAAATGTTAAACTCTAGACCCTAAAAAATAAATTTTAAAGTTACAAAACACCCCCTCTCTTTTTTTAAAACCTAAATCATTTTACATAATAAAATAAAAATAATAAAATATTAATAATAAAATAGCAATAATAAAATAATAATAATAATAAATAATAATAATAATAAAAAAATATCAATAATAATAATAAAATAATAATAATAATAATAATAATAATAATAATAAAATATTATTATTATTAATAATAATAATAATAATAATAATAATAATAATAATAATAATACAACACAACACAACACACACACTCCCTCACACACACTTTCTCTCTCTAAGTTTCTCTCTCTCCGGCGACCCCAACTCCGGCGCCCCTCCGGCCAACCCTCTCCTCTGCGACCTCAGTCACCCCTTCCCTCCATCTCCGGCGAACTCTCCCCTCCCCACCTCCGGCCTCCTTCTCCCTTCCCATCCTCTCAAAACACAACACACCCTCTCCCTCACACACACTTTCTCTCTCTAAGTTTCTCTCTCTACTCAATCAACAGAAACCAACCTAAATTCCGATTTAGTGATGCGGCGTTTTAGGGATTCAAAATATTGATTTTGATTACAAATTGGAGTGGAATGGGATACGAATTGATTCCGATCACCGGAAATGGGGAAGATCTGGGGAGAATTTCAGGTAGATTTGGGGGCAATTTGAGTGAATTGATGATTATGGACTGGTGATTGGGGTGGAATTGAGGTGGTGTAGCCATCATGGTGATGGTGGCAGCAGTGGTGGTGTTGATGACAGTGGCAGCGGTGGGTTGTTGGTGATGCTTGCAGCGATGGTGGGGAAGGGGTGGCAGCGGGCGTGAAGGTGGGTGTTGACAAAAATAAAGGGGAACTATATATGAGGAGCAGTCTCCGAAAAAAATGGAGAGGAAGAGGTGAAGAAGATGGAGACGAAGGAGGCGAAGGCAACGGCAATGGCTGAGAAATTGAGAGAGGCGTTGTTTGGAAATAATATTTGATATTTCCTCCGTCTCAAAATGAATATTCAAAAATAATAAATTTAAAAATAGATTAAAATATTTTTTGACATTTATTATTATTATTATTATTATTATTATTTTATTATTATTATTATTATTTTTATTGTTATTATTATTTTTTTATTATTATTATTTTTTTATTATTATTATTTTATTATTATTTTTATTATTTTATTATTATTATTTTATTATTATTTATTATTATTATTTTATTATTATTTATTATTATTATTATTATTTTATTATTAATATTTTTATTATTATTATTATTATTATTTTATTATTGTTATTTTTATTATTATTTTATTATTGCTATTTTATTATTATTATGTAAAATGATTTAGGTTTTAAAAGAAGAGAGGGGGTGTTTTGTAACTTTAAAAAATATTTTTTAGGGTCTAGAGTTTAACATTTTACAGTTTCAACCTTCATAACGGAGAAATTGACGAAAAGTAGACGGAAGGATTAACTGGAAAATTATATAGGTAGTTCAAGGACTGAAACGTTCACAAAAATATGATAGGGACGAAACCGTAAAAAACGCTATAAGTCAGGGATCAAATAGGTACTTAACTCTTATTTTATAGGGCAAATGACAATTTAGGGCCTGAAGTCTACGGTACCAGATTGGGGCCTGAAGTCTACGAAATGACCAAAATACCCTCACAAAATGTCATGTGACTCGCACGGGGTCAGTTAACGGGGGGTTTTTTTACGAAAAACGTCAAAAAGCCTCAAATTGATCCAAATAGTAACTTCGGGCCCCAAATTGACAGTTTTAAGACTTCAGGCCCCAATGTGGTACCGCCTCTATACTACAGGCCCTAAATTGTCATTAACCCTTTTAAAAATACAAGTTTATTTTTAAACTATGACGTTATTAATTTATTTCCATATATTCTAGCTAATAATGATGTTTGCCAAAATTTTGCCAAAATTTTAGGCTTAATTGGTTGATAAATGATTTTAATTAGTAATTAATTATTATTAAATTTAAAAAATTTACAAAAATTTAATTTTAGTCGGATATGAATTTCAAATTTTAATTTTTTTTCTCTTCTTTATTTCGGATTTTAATTCGTAATTAATTATTATTAAATTTAAAAAATCATGATGTTTGCCGAATTTTTAGTCTTAATTTGTTGATGAATGATTTTAATTAGTAATTAATTACTATTTACTTTTAAAAAATTACAAAAAATTGAATTAACGGTCAGATATGAATTTCCAATTTCAATTTTCAGAATTCATTTTAAAAATACAAATTTATTTTTAAATTATGACATTATTAATTTATTTCCATATATTATAGCTAATCTATATAATATATTAAAAGACAAACATTTAGAGTCCTCACATTAAGCCATGTCACTATTATGATATAGCATTATGTAATTCTCCCACTGGTTAATAGATTAAGATATTTATTAATTAGTAATTAATTATTATTAACTTTAATAAATCATGATGTTTGTCGAATTTTTAAGCTTAATTTGTTGATGAATGATTTTAATTAGTAATTAATTATTATTTACTTTAAAAAATTTACAAAAATTGAATTAACGGTCGGATATGAATTTCCGATTTCAATTTTCAAATTTCATTTTAAAAATACAAGTTTATTTTTAAACTATGACCTTATTAATTTATTTCCATATATTCTAGCTAATAATGATGTTTGGCGAATTTTTGCCAAAATTTTAGGCTTAATTTGTCGATAAATGATTTTAATTAGTAATAAATTCATATTAAGTTTAAAAAATTTACAAAAATTGTATTTTAGTCGGATATGAATTTCAAATTTTATTTTTTTTTTCTCTTCTTTATTTTGGATTTTAATAGTAATTAATTATTATTAACTTTAAAAAATCATGATGTTTGCCGAATTTTTAGACTTAATTTGTTGATGAATGATTTTAATTAATAATTAATTATTTACTTTAAATAATTTAAAAAAATTGAATTAACGGTTGGATATGAATTTCTAATTTCAATTTTCAGAATTCATTTTTAAAATACAAATTTATTTTTAAATTATGACCTAATTAATTTATTTTCATATATTATAGCTAATCTATATAATATATTAAAAGACAAATATTTAGAGCCCTCACATTAAGTCTTGTCACTATTATGACATGGCATTATGTAATTCTCCCACTGGTTAATAGATTAAGACATTTATTAATTAGTAATTAATTATTATTAACTTTAATAAAACATGATGTTTGTCGAATTTTTAGGCTTAATTTGTTGAGGAATGATTTTAATTAGTAATTAATTGTTATTTACTTTAAAAAATTTACAAAAAAAATGAATTAACGGTCGGATATGAATTTCCAATTTCAATTTTCAGATTTTATTTTAAAAATACAAGTTTATTTTTAAACTATGACCTTATTAATTTATTTCCATATATTCTAGCTAATAATGACGTTTGCCGAGTTTTTGCCAAAATTTTAGGCTTAATTTGTTGACAAATGATTTAAATTAGTAATTAATTATTATTAAGTTTGAAAAATTTACAAATATTGAATTTTAGTCGGATATGAATTTCAAATTTTATTTTTTTTTTCTCTTCTTTATTTCGGATTTTAATTAGTAATTAATTATTATTAACTTTAAAAAATCATGATGTTTGACGAAATTTTAGGCTTAATTTGTTGATGAATGACTTTAATTAGTAATTAATTATTATTTACTTTAAAAAATTTACAAAAATTGAATTAACGGTCAGATATGAATTTCCAATTTTAATTTTCAGATTTCATTTTAAAAATACAAGTTTATTTTTAAATTATGACCTTATTAATTTATTTCCATATATTCTAGCTAATATTAAGGTAATGATCTTTGCCAAATTTTCGCCAAAATTTTAGGCTTAATTTGTTGATAAATGATTTTAATTAGTAATTAATTATTATTAAGTTTAAAAATTTACAAAAATGAATTCTAGTCGGATATTAATTTCAAATTTTAATTTTTTTCTCTTCTTTATTTCTGATTTTAATTAGTAATTAATTATTATTAACTTTAAAAAATTCGGCTTAATTTGTTGATGAATGATTTTAATTAGTAATTAATTATTATTTACTTTAAAAAATTTACAAAAATTGATTTAGCGGTCATATATGAATTTCCAATTTCAATTTTCAGATTTCATTTTAAAAATACAAGTTTATTTTTAAATTATGACCTTATTATTTTATTTCCATATATTCTAGCTAATTCTAAGGTAATGATGTTTGCCAATTTTTTGCCGAATTTTTAGGCTTAATTTGTATATAAATGATTTTAATTAGTAATTAATTATTATTAAGTTTAAAAAATTTACAAAAATTGAATTTTAGTTGGATAATTTCAAATTTTATTTTATTTTCTCTTCTTTATTTCGGATTTTAATTAGTAATTAATTATTATTAACTTTAAAAAATCATGATATTTGCCGAATTTTCAGGCTTAATTTGTTGATGAATGATTTTAATTAGTAATCAATTATTATTTACTTTAAAAAGTTTACAGAAATTGATTTAACGGTCGGATATGAATTTCCAATTTCAATTTTCAGATTTCTTTTTAAAATTATAAGTTTATTTTTAAATTATTACCTTATTAATTTATTTCCATATATTCTAGCTAATTCTAAGATAATGATGTTTGTCGAATTTTTGCCGAAATTTTAGGCTTAATTTGTTGATCAATGATTTTAATTAGTAATTAATTATTATTAAGTTTAAAAAATTTACTAAAATTGAATTTTAGTCGGATTTGAATTTCAAATTTTAATTTTTTTCTCTCTTCTTTATTTCGGATTTTAATTTGTAATTAATTATTATTAAATTCAAAAAATCATTATGTTTGCCGAATTTTTTGGCTTAATTTGTTGATGAATGATTTTAATTAGTAATTAATTATTATTTACTTTAAAAAATTTACAAAATCAATTCAAATCTCAAATTTGTTTATTTGATTGGCTTGATAGGAAATCTATTATAATAAAAATAGATTTCTGTGACCAAAATATGTTTGGCCATCCCAACACATATATGCTAAATGCAGTTAGTCTGAATGTGGTAATGTAATTTTCTGTGTGTACAGGATACTTTCTCTTTCCCAAAATGATTGTCTCACTTTTTTATTGTTGGATATAAACTTAACATATTATTTTCGTTTATTTAAATAAAATTACAGATTATAGCAATAAGTAATAATAAGTCTTAATATGCCCGTCGAATCTCGACGGGTTACTCACTAGTTCTATTAAAACCCGGTTGCATACCCGAAAGGTCTCTAGAGAAATCTAAAATTCCTAAAAAGTCTTTTTTTGTCAATAGTTGTCTTTTCTTCACTTCGAAAGATTCCTTTTGTGCGTTTAATGGGGTGCGATTCAGATTGGGGTACTTACAGAAAACTGTTGTTGTACGTGAATTCTACCAATGAAAATGATCATCCCAATTCCCTTTTCCAATCCAATGTACAAGCTCTTAACATATCTTCCAATGTTTGAATGGTCCTTTCCGATTGACCATCCGTTTGTGGGTGGAAGGCCCTACTCATACATAAGCTGGTTCCCAAGGCTTGTTGCAGGCTTTTCCAAAATTTTGACATAAACCTAGTATCCCGATCTGACACAATTGATATTGGAACACCGTGTAACCTCACAGCTTCTCTAATATATACGTGAGCTTATTTTTCCAAGGAATCCATCAATCGAATAGCGAGGAAATGGCCAGACTTTGTCAACCGATCCACAATCACCCAAATCGCATTATATCCCTTTACTGTCTTTGGTAGCCCAACCACAAAGTCCATGGTTATATGCTCCCACTTCCACTCTGGTATAGGTAAAGACTGCACTAACCCTCCAGGTCTCTGGTGTTCAAATTTAACTTGCTGGCAATCTAAACATCGAGAAACAAATTCAGCTATTTCTCTCTTTATATTTTTCCACCAAAAGGTGTTTCTCATATCTCGGTACATTTTTGTACTTCCCGGATGGATTGCGAATCTTGAACGATGTGCTTCTTCTAAAATCTCTTCTTTAAGCTTAGCGTCCGATGGAATGCATATTCTGGAGCCATAACGTAAGATGCCTTCTTTATTAATGCGAAATTCAGGATTTCCTTCTCCCCCTACACTTGCACAAATGTCTTTTAATTCAAGGTCTAAAGCCTGCGCCTCCTTGATTTTCCTTATCAACAAAGGTTGCACACCCAAATGTGCTAAGTAACCTTTACCTCCTCGAACGTTGATTGCCAGCACTAGAGATTCACGATCGCCTATGTTATCTTCCTCTCGACTCGTAAGAGATGATATACTCCCCCTACACTTACGACTTAAAGCGTCGGCTACCACATTGGCTTTCCCTGGATGGTACAAAATTGTGCAATCATAATCCTTAAGTAATTCTATCCACCTTCGTTGCCGCATATTAAGCTCCTTCTGAGTAAATATGTACTTAAGACTCTTATGGTCAGTATAGATTTCACATGTCACACCATACAAATAATGCCTCCATATCTTCAGAGAAAAAATCACTGCTGCTAACTCCAAATCATGCGTTGGATAATTTTTCTCATAATTCTTCAGCTGTCTTGATGCATACGCAATAACTTTCCCATCTTGCATTAGAACACATCCAAGGCCATTGAATGACGCATCACTATAAACAAACTTCCCATTAGCTGTCGGTAACGCTAAGATTGGTGCAGACACCAACTGCCTCTTTAACTCTTGGAAACTCGCTTCGAATTCTTTTGTCCATACAAATTTAGCCTTTTTCTGCATCACCCTTGTTAATGGCGTTGCAGTCTTAGAGAAGCCTTCTACAAAACGTCGATAGTAGCCTACGAGACCCAAGAAACTTCTAATCTCCGTAACTGTAGATGGCCTATCCCATTCCATAACTGCTTCAACCATGGCTGGGTCCACCGAAACTCCTTCCTTAGACGCTACATGACCCAGGAAAGCGACCTTCTCTAGCCAGAATTCACACTTCTTAAACTTTTCGTAGAGTTTCTTCTCCCATAAGATTTGAAGTACCAGCCTCAAATGTTCTTCATGATCCTCCTTTGTCTTAGAGTAAACCAAAATGTCATCAATAACACACAATCACACATCTGTCCAGATATTCTTTAAATACCATGTTCATCAGATCCATGAAGACAGCAGGAGCGTTGGTTAATCCAAATGGCATTGCCAAGAACTCATAATAACCATACCTTGTCCTAAATGTTGTTTTAGCAATATTTCTTTCTTGACCTTCAATTGATGATATCTGGAACGAAGGTCTATCTTGGAAAAGTGACATGCTCCTTGCAGCTGGTCAAACAAGTCATCAATCCTAGGTAACGGATACTTGTTCCTGATCGTAACCCGGTTCAGTTCACGATAGTCAATACATAACCACATCGACCCATCTTTCTTTTTCACAAATAGCACCGGAGCACCCCACGGGGATACACTGGGTTTGATGAAACCTTTATCCAATAGTTCTTGTAACTGATCCTTAAGCTCCTTAAGTTCTGCAGGCGCCATACGATATGGTGCCTTAGAAATAGGACCAGTACCCGGTTCTAGGTCTATAAAGAACTCCACTTCTCTTTCAGGTGGAACGCCAGGCAAATCCTCGGGAAATACATCTTTAAATTCTTTACTATTAGAAGTTCTTCAAGGTCAACTACCCTTTTTTTGGTTATCAACTATGCTAGAAATAAACCCTTAACAACCTTTCCCTATTAATCTTCTGGCCTTTAAGGCCGAAATGATCCTTGGTACCCTTACCGGCTTAGAACCCTTAAAACTAAATTTCGATTCCCCTTGAATACAAAAGTGACTTCCTTCATAAATCAATCTACCTTAGCATGATAGGATGCCAACCAATCCATTCCCAAGATTTCATAAAAATCCTGGATATCCATCCCAATAAGGTCTGCACTCAATTCCTTCCTCCTAAATGCATTGGACAATCTTTAAAAATGGAAGTCACCGCTACCGACTTCCTAATAGGGGTATCGATAACCAATTCGAATTCTAATTTTTGAGGGATTAATTTCATACGACAAGCAAAGCATGAGGATATCACAAAATGTGTAGCTCCATAATCAAGTAAAGTATATGCCTTGCGAGAGCAAATTTGGATGGTACCTGCCACCACCTCATTCGTAGCTTCGGCATCTATTGCCGTCATCGAAAAAAATCTTCCTTGCTACTTACCCTTATATTTATCATTCGTATCCTTATTATAAGTCCCTTTAAGAGGTTCAGGACAATTCTTAACCCAGTGAACAATCTTTCCACGATTGAAACAAGCACCCGTCGTACGGTAACATGCCTTCGTCTCTTGTTTACCCCCCACATGTTTGACAACTCATAGGGTTTCCATGAGTCTCATTTTTTGTTTGCCTGAAACCCTCTCTTGACGGCGATTGTTATCAGTCACCCTCCTTTTATTTTTGTTATTGCCTTGGTGACTCGACTGACCTCGAATCCCCATTGGAACATCCTGTACCCCCATTTTCTTCTCAGACCTCTTCTTTTGAAACTCCACTGATTCTTGTTCCACAAGGCGTGCTCAATCTAACACTTCAGCATATGTGGGCAACTTCAGTTCAATCAGACGATAACTAATCTTTGAATTTAAACCTCTCTCAAATTTTCGGGCTTTCTTGGTCTCATTTTCAAAGAAGGTCGGCGCATAGCGCAATAGCTCCACAAATTTAGCATTGTACTGGTCGACGGTCATATCTCCTCGTACCAAGTCCAAGAATTCAACCATCTTTCTAAATACCAATTTCAAATAATTTCCAAAAAGCCACAAATAATGAACCAATACACTACAAGAAAACTGCCAAATAGCGACGGAAATTAGCGACGAAACAAATTCTGTCGCTATTAGCGACGGAATAGCGACGGAATAACGACGAAAGCAAAATAAAACGAAAAAACAGCTATCGACGGATTTAGCGACGGATTTCAGCGACAGACATGAATCTGTCGCTAATCCGTCGCAATAGTGGCGCCAAAAAAGTCCGCCCATTTTAGCGACGGATTTAGCGACGGAATAACGACGAATTACAAAAATTTTAACGACGGATTTTTTCTGTCGCTATATAAATAAAAAATAAATAAATATTTTTTCTTTTTAAAATTAGCGACGGATTTAACGACGAATTTTACAAAAATAAATTACCAACGAATATATTTTGTCGCTAAATAATAAAAAATAAAAATATTTCTCTTTTTAAAATACCGACGGAATAGCGACGGATTTAGCGACGGAAATTGTTTTTTTAAAAAAAATTAACTTTTTTCATTTGTTTATTTTTTTTCTAAATTTTTTTATATAACTTTTTGAAAAAACTTCAATACTAAAAAATGTCCAAAATATTTATTTATATTCATAAAAAATAAAAAAACTATACATTTATAAATAAAAATTAATGAATTTTACCCGTCCCTGATTTCTTTATTATACTTTCATTTGTTTATTTTTTTCTAACTTTTTTTATATAACTTTTTGAAAAAAAAACTTCAATACTAAAAAATGTCCAAAATATTTATTTATATTCATAAAAAAATAAAAAAAACTATACATTTATAAATAAAAATTAAAGAATTTTACCCGTCCCTGATTTATTTATTATACTTTCATTTGTTTATTTTTTTTCTAACTTTTTTATATAACTTTTTGAAAAAAACTTCAATACTAAAAAATGTCCAAAATATTTAATTATATGAGTAACTCTTGTGAAAATCTAGTTTTTTTCAAAATGTTATAAAAAACTAGTTTTCGTCACTCATCACTCTTATTAGCTACTTTCATTTGTTTATTTTTTCTAACTAGTTTTTTTCTTATATTAAGAAAAAACTAGTTTTTTGCAAGATTTTGGCTATTTATATTCATAAAAAATAAAAAAAACAATACATTTATAAATAAAAATTAAAGAAGTTTACCCGTCCCTGATATCTTTATTATACTTTCATTTGTTTATTTTTTTTCTAACTTTTTTTATATAACTTTTTGAAAAAACTTCAATACTAAAAATTGTCCAAAATATTTATTTATATTCATAAAAAATAAAAAAACTATACATTTATAAATAAAAATTAAAGAATTTTACCCTATACCCTATACCCTATATACCCTATACCATATACCCTAAATCCTAAACCCTAAACCCTAAACCCTATATCATATACCCTATATACCCTATACCCTATACTCTATACCCTAAACCCTATACCCTATACCCTATACCCTATACCCTAAGCCCTAAACCTTATACCCTATACCCTATATACCCTATACCCTATATACCCTATACACTATAAACTATACCCTATACCATATAACCCTATACCCTATACCCTATACTTTATATCCTAAACCCTATACCCTATATACCCTATACTCTATACCCTAAACTTTATACCCTATACCCTATACCCTAAACCCTATACCCTATATACCCTATATACCCTATACCCTATACACTATACCCTATACCCTATACAATATATCCTATACCCTATATACCCTATACCCTAAATCCTATACCCTATACCCTATACCTTATACTCTATACCCTAAACCCTAAACCCTAAACCCTAAACCCTATACCCTATACCCTATCCTATAACCTATAACCTATATACCCTATACCATATACCATATACCCTATACCCTATACATTATACCCTATATACCCTATACCCTATACTCTATACCCTAAACCCTATACCCTATACCATATACCATATACCCTATAAACTATACCATATACCCTATACCCTATTTACTATACCCTATACCCTATACCATATACCTTATACCCTATACCCTATACCCTATATCCTATATCATATACCCTATACCCTATACCCTATACACTATACCCTATACCATATACCCTATACCATGTACCCTATGTACTATACCCTATACCCTATACCATATATCCTATACCCCCTATACCCTATATCCTATACCCTATACCCTATACTCTATACCCTAAACCCTAAACTCTAAACCCTATACCCTATACCCTATACCCTATACCCTATATACCCTATACCCTATACCCTATACACTATACACTATACCCTATACCCTATACCCTATATCCTATATACCCTATACCCTATACCTTATACTCTATACCCTAAACCCTAAACCTTATACCCTATACCCTATACCATATACCCTATACCCTATTGTAAGTGCTCCAATTTGAGCTTGTTAGTATTTTCGTTAGAAAATTAACGAAAGTTATAACATTTCTAACCAAGCAAGGGTAAAGTGGGCATTGTTATTTAAGGATAAACCATGGAAAGGAATCAAAAAAGCAAAAGAAATTGGAAAAATCCGAATTGGGCAAGTTGAAAAACATAAACTGCTGGATTTTTGAATTTTATTCTTCCTGTCCAAAGCCTGAAGCTGTAATTAATGAACAGTGCACGCTAACAATCCCATCCGCGCGGACATCATTGTAATTTCAGAGGGCTATAAATTGAGGCCTTCTGGCCTCGTAAAAAAGAAAAAACACAATTTGTAACTGCACCTTGCCGAAAATAGTGAGAAAACAGTGAGAATTCTCTAGAATTGTCACCTTTTTCTCAACTATTCACCCAAAATCACACTCACTCAAACACTCTCATATTCAAGCCTCAAACACTCTTACATTCAAGCCAAAAACTCCAAAACACAAAGAAGATTGGTAAACCCTCCTTCTCCTTACCCTAAACTCCTTAATGCATACATTTTCAAACTCCAAAATGTAGTTTGTTCATCTTCTTGTCTTAGATCCAAGAAGATCACCATGGAAGTTCATCTCCATGGATGATCTTCTACAAGGATCAACATTATTTTCAAAGCCTTCTTACTTTCTTGCAAAGAAAACACATTTTCAAAACCCTAAAACTCATTTTCATACATCAAATCTCATTTTCAAAGGATAAAATTCCCCTTCCCAAGCAAATGAAGTGCTTAGTCCTAATGTACCCCAAGGATGGTTTGATATAGTTGATTCACCACTAAAATGTCAAGTGATCACTAATCAAAACCTAGGGAAATGGGGACAAGCATGGATGCCAAATCCCCTTTAAAATCATGTTTTTCTTCAAGGAGAAGTTGCTGTCCAGTAGCAATTTTCTAAGACCCCAGTCCATGGTCTAATTTTTTGGACACAGATAAACTTGGAATTGGGTGTTAACTACAAAACACTTTTTGTAGCCAACATCCAGAGATTTCCAGACATATTTTTACTTTATTTTTTGCGTGAGTAAAAATCCATTTTCCAAATTTTCTTTTGAAGGTCAGATCACCAGTCTCTGGGAGTCCAGATCTCATATCTGAGATTTCCAGAAGATTTTGAGTCCTCAAATCTTCTCCAAAATGGAAAATTATTTCACAGAATCTTATTTGAGGTGTCTGGAACAACTTTCATTCTCTCAGTTTTCTCAGATTCTGAAGTTTTGAAGCCCTTAAATCTATTTCAAAATTAAGTGTCCACTGCCTTTCTCATTCTGGCAGAAGTGGTTTTCAACTTCCAAAAATCTTTTGAGTACCAAAACTCAACCCAAAAATCACCCCAAAAATCATGGGATCTTTCCAAAGTCTAATAAAGAATTCCCAATTTTTACTTTCCTCAGTTTCAACTTATTTTGGCCAAAGTAACACACACACACACACACACACACAACAAATGGTTTTTAGCTTGGAAGACTCGTTTTACGAGGCATTTCGGGTGCACACTAACGTCCTTCCCGGCATGTAACGTGACCTCCGAACCCAAATCTCTAATCTCGGGCATTTTTCAAAGTTTTGGCCCTTAAAACAAAAATGGCGTGGCGACTCCGGTCTTTTTTCGAGTTGGTTTTTCAAAGAAGCGAAAAATTTCAAAGTTAAACCTTTTCGGGAAAAAATTTTGGCGGCACATCGTCACAGTGGCGACTCCGCTGGGGATAAAATAAGCTTTTACAAAAAAAATTTATATTTGGTATATTGGTGGAAACCATTAAACTTCCCGTTATCGCCTCCTAACACGAGTCGGGGATAAATTGTGGTTTAACAATCCCACGTACCGGTATCATTGTTTTCAAAAAAAAAAAAGCTGAGGGTCAAGCTTCCGTCCCGGCATTTAAAAAAATCATTTGTTGTGTGTGTTGATTTTTGCACATTTTCGTGTTGTTTTGGCCGCCTCGGAAAAAGTCAAAATTTTGACTGCCGAAATCATGTCCCTAACCTGTCGGAATTTTTGTGCTTATGTGCTTATGTGTTCATTAAATTTCAAAAAAATTCAAAAAAATTTCAAAAAAAAATTTCAAAAAAAAAGAAAATTTTCAAAAAATCATGCATCATTATTTTTAAGACACATGCGAAAATTTCTATTTTACTCGTAAAAGAAGATAGATCGTTTGCACACTACGCGCACGTGACCGTACACCGCACACTACGTCCCTAACCCGGGAAATCCTTGTCGCGGCCCGTTTGGTCTTATTACGCCTCTCGGTGCAAGCACAGACTACCCAAACATCCCATGGAGCCTCGTGTCGACCATGCACTTGTCCGTGACACACTTTGTCCGAGACCCGCTGGTTTTTAGTTTGGTCTCGTGTCATGCCCCCGTCTCGTGTATAGACCTTTCCTTTCAAGCCTTTGTCGGCATACCGACTCAATATCTTTCTGGGACCCTAATCGCCGAAGTTCTCGCCGGTTTTCCGCCGCAGACTTTGACCAAGATATTGACCGGCGCCTTGACTTCGGCTCGATCGGCACAAATTATACACCGACTCCCAAAGATTGACACCGAGTCATCAAGGATTAATGATTATTCCATGCCTAATTACGGCTTAACCGACGACAAGTCAAGATCAATCGTGGACGCTTATCACCCAAATCATGCCGACTTTTCGTCGAGCCCTGACATGATCTTGACTTTGACGTCGCCTTTGTCCGTAATTTACATCGAATGCTCGTTAAGACTCGATTACCCGCCGACTTTTAGGATCGTTTTTCTTTCGGCGGTGGGACCCGCTTGCCCTATAGGACCCTCGCCCGGGCCGTCCACCCCGGGAGGTCGAAATACAGTGGAATACGAGGGGCTTATAGACGTAGTGACGGGGGCCCACCGATCCAGATCCGTAGTAGTTTGCGAAAAGAAGAGCAATCTTTTCCAACCGATTAGGTTAATAAAACATGTTTTAAGTAAACGTGAACAAATAACTGCATGTTGCATGAGCCCAAAGCCCAAACACCTACCTTCCTTCAATCCCTAAATCTCTGAACCCTCGTGCCTTTTCCACCGCAGCCTCACAAAGGTTGGTTCCGACACCGGGTCACCGCTGATCGCTGGGAAGAGTCAAGAGCATCATCGCCTTCGCCGTCTGTTCCGACTCCGGTTTCGTAATGTCTCGCATCGCCCGGTAATGACATGGGGACAACGTTGCTCCGTCCTCCAAAATCCTCGCATGCACTAAGATTGGATCCAGCTTGGTAGAACAGATGAGACTTCGACACGAGGCTCAAATTGACGACCTTTCCGGGGCTGTCGCAAGTCATGGCTCGACTATCGCCTCAATTCCGATGGCACTTTTACCGCAAAGAAGGAAGAAAGTTCTCCTCCTCTTCTTAATCATCCCGATACATCAAGATGCTACCCCAAGATTCCTATGTCTCCACCGCCGGACTCCCGCCCGTCGACTTACAGGCAACCGGCCCCCAAACAGCCACCATTCCAACAATGTGGACGAAAGAGTTCGGCATACCGTCGCTGTCCCCTCTCAAGGTGATGATCCCGCAAATATCGCATGGGTAATGAAGATCGGGAAACAAAGGGAAGAAATATGGTCAGCCCATCAAAGCCCCGGGAGGAACGCTGCAATGTACAAGAAGCTCGGATTGAAGAGGCCACACGCCACTTCGGGACATTAACAATCTCCCAACCGACCGGGGCTCCCTCGAAGGACAAACATATGCCTGTTCCCCGGATCTTAATACCTCTCATTATCCCCGCAGAGTCCAACCATTCGCTTCCGTATGAGCCCAACAAACAGATCTCCCTGACTCAGCTCAACTCAAAGTCATTCCAAAGACCGCCAACCCGAGGTCCCAAATCCACCACCACCCGTAGAACACATTTCGTGGGATATCTCGCGATCGTCCCGACCGCCTTGAAAGGGACTATCAAGATCGGATACACGAGGACCGTCCTCCTAAGAAGAAGAAAATTTCCTCCCAAAGAAAATTGAAAGAGAGGTTCGAGGCCGGTGATACCAAGGGTACGCTTGGGAGCCATCTCGGGGGATTTGATTACTATGTACTCTACTCCAGCCGCCTTTCCCAAAGCAAACAGGATAGAAAAGCCGAAAAGCCTTGCCAACGACGTAATTGAGACTTTCTGACACCGTAATACCGTAGATCCGGGTAATTTTACCGCCAATCGTAAATCCATCCCCCAAGGGATCGCCCAAGATTCAGCTTTGTCCAGCCTCCCGAGCGCATACCGACAAAGAAAGACCAACGCCGCTTGGCGCTCCCACTCAATCAACATGTTGACCGGAGATGGCAACCGCCACAAAAGGCCTCGCATAACCTGTGGGCTTCAAAGAAAGGTTCTACCTCGCAAGAAAAAGGCACGAAGTGACCGGCTTGATGACTCTCTTTCTCCGCATACAAGCACCAAATCTATGATCCCCGCCTATATGGTAGCATGATCACCTTCGCGACGAAGATTTGCCAAGAGATGTTTCCCAAGACAACGAAGCTTTGTACATCACCATTAAGCTCAACACCGTATCGCTCCCCTGAGTATTGGTGGATAATGGATCGGCCATTAATGTCCTTCCCTTAGCATGATGCGGGCCCCGCGCATCAATGAAAGGCATATGATCCCATCTACCCGGATTATCAAGGCCTACGACGGCTCGTCTCGTCCCATCCTGGGACAAGAACTCGGAACTCGTACGAAACCCAAATGGTGCCAAAAGTTCCATGTAATGGATATCCCATCCGAGTTCACACTCTATTAGGACGCCCTTGGTTGCATCACATGAAAGCCATAGCTTCCACCCTCCACCAATGCGTCAAATTCATTAACCGACAAGGGGACCTTCAAGTCATAAGGTGACAGCTTCCTCATAGGGAACGAAGCCGAGACCGTCACTAAGCATGCTCTAGCCGACACCGGGCTACCTCCTCCGAATCGACCAAGGGACTATCTGGGCAAGTCTCATCGTAATCCCCGTAATCCGGTGATGCCAATTATGTCAACGCACTCAAGCGAGCGTACTCCGAAGAAGTTCGATTCATCAAATTCAATTGTCATTTCCAACATTTGGAGGCATACCGGAAGGAAACATTAAACACCGCCATGATACAGCACACAAACCCCCTCCCTAATCACAGCCTTTGTCACCATTCTTCAAACCCACTTCCGACCCCCGCCAAGCCAGAAATTTTCATGATAAAGATCGACAAGCATCGTCATACTCAACTCGAATCTATGAACGTCGTGTGGGACGTCCTCCTTGCCGAACCGCCCGCTAAGCCTTTCCGCTCAAGCATGGGACATGAGATTTTTCCAAAGAAGACACCGAGACGCAATACGCCCTTACATCCGGGATTGAGCGGCCGATTGTGACGAGATAGAATTCCCTGCACTGAGGAAGATCCCTACATCCACATGCTCGCCAGCGCCAAACACAATTGATTCTCGGTTCGTACAAAGAGATGATAGCAATGATCGAGGAAGGAGGACAGAACGAGATGCCCCGAGTCATGAGGCCTCGACAAAGAATGCCGCTAAAGAATTGGGAAACTCTCTCAGCCCGTCCGCGACCAAAGAAGAAATGATCACCAAGCTTGGATTGGTCCCCCGTCCCTTTGGTCAACCTTTGTAAAGTCCTCCGAGTCTCTCATTGTTGAGCTTGAGTCTTCCGAGTCGTCCGATGGCCTCACGCCTGAAGACCACGAAATTGTAGCCAATATTGTATTCCCTTTTATTCTCAATGAAATGACGAACCTTTCCGAGTATCCCTTGATTGCCACTTTAACTAATGATGAATTAACTAATAATCTAAAAACAAGCTTAATAACGATTCACTAGATGAAGAAGCGTACACATTAAATGAACAATATATCAAAGAAATCTTTAAGCAAAGTTATCCTGAAAGAGGAAAATCGAGCCCAAGCCGCCGAAGAGATTTTGACGAGTGTGAATTTGGGAACCGCGGAAGAGCCTAAAGAGACGCAGATTGGTAGTTTCTTCAAGGGACCGAAAGGGATGCCCTAATTGAGCCGCTAAAAGAATTCGTGGATGTGTTCGCATGGTCCTATAAAGATATGCCAGCCTCGATCCTTCCATAGTTGAGCACCGAATACCGCTCGACCCGTAAGTCAAGCCAGCAGCGTAAGCTAAGAAGAATTAAGCCCGAATGGTCCCTACAAGTGAAAGAGGAGATAGAAAAGATGCTCAGTATGTGGTTTATCGTGGTCATTGAATATCCTACATGGCTTTCCAACATAGTAACAGTGACCAAGGCCAACGGAAGATCCTATGTGCGTAGACTTCAGAGACTTGAACAAAGCCACCCAAAAGATGATTTCCCGCCAAACATCGACATTTTGGTAGATTCCACGGCCAACCACGAAGTTAAATCCTTCGTCGACGGTTTTGCCTAAGCTACAACCAAATCAAAATGGCGTAAGAAGATCAAGCCAAAATGCCTTCACAACCCCTCGGGCACCTACCGCTACACCTGGCCATGCCGTTCGGACTAAAGAATGCCGGGGCTACGTACTGCAGGCGCCTACACTGCTCCATGACATGATCCACAAGGAAATTGAGGTCTATGTGGACGACATGATAATACACTCCAGAGGATCGATGGCCAACACTTTGTTGATTTGAGAAAATTCTTCGGCCGCCTCCGAGACCACAAAGATGAGACCGAATCCACCTAAATGCACCTTCTGTAAGACGAGGCAAGGTGCTAGGATATATGGTGACGTAACGGGAATCGAAGTAGACCCCGTAAAATCAAGGCCATAGTCGAAATGAAGCCACCTGACACCGATGTAAGTGAAATCCTTCATGGGAAGACCGCAATACATAAGCCGCTTGTAAATCACCGACCTCGATCTCGCGAGCCGATCTTCAAGTTGATGAAGAAAAATGCCTACACAAAATGGACTCCAAAATGCCAACTCGCTTGAATGTATCAAGGCATACCTCGTGAATCCCCCGATTCTTTGCCCACCACATCGCCAAGAAAGCCGCTATTGCTATATCTAACTCGTCACGGATACAACAATTGGGGCTATGCTAGCTCAAGAGAAGAAAGATTCCAAGGTCGAAAACGCCATCTATTTCAGAAGCGTAAAGCTTCAGTGGAAGCGAACTCAATTACTCGCTTGCGAAAAGACTTGCGCAGTTTGGTCCGGGTAGTGGGAAAGTTGAAACACTACATGCAGCCTCACCCGATACATCTCGTCTCAAGGATAGACCCCATCAAATATCCGTTCGACAAGCCTTCCATCTCTATGAGGTTGGCAAAATGGTCGTTCTTTTGGCCGAATACGACATCACTTATGTTTCAAGGAAATCCGTAAAAGGACGCATAATGGCGTAACATTTGGCCGATTTCCCAAGTGATGAGTCCCGAGGACCCGAACCTCAATTTCCCGATGATGGAATCTTTGCTCTAGAAGGGGAAAATCGCCGGCAACTCTTCTTCGACGGGGCTTCAAACAAAAGGGGGAACGGAATAGGAATGCTTCGGTCGATCCTACCGACGAACACACCCCCATAGCAAGAAGGTTGAACTTCGAGGTCACCAACAACGCCGCCGAATATGAAGCTTGCATAGCCGGGTTGAAGCCGCCTTGAAAGAAATATCAAGGAATTGGAGGTGTATGGTGACTCGCCTCATCATCAATCGTGTCTCTAACAAATGGAAGACCGTAGACCCGGGTCCGTAAATATCACACTTACATGGAAGAGCTAGTAACTCAATTCAAGGAGATCAACTTTCATTACTTGCCCAGAGATCGCAACAGATTTGCAGATGCTCGCAACACTAGCCTCCCTCGTTGAAATACCCGAAGGGAAGTCCGTCAAACCATTCGTAGCCTGGAGAAGAGAAAATCCCGCTTATTGCTTTGAAATCGGCGTGCCGAACCGGCCGCGATCCCCGGTACACTCGTATCTACCAAGACTGAAGGATGGCGAGGCCTCTTTCAAAAATGAAGATGGGGAATATAAAGAAGGAATCAAAGCAAAGAGCCTCTCACTCGAAGCGACTCGCCTCCCACTATGTTCTTTGGGAAATATGCTATACAAGAAGCGTTATCAAGGCCCCCTCCCGCGATGCATCGGCAAACAAGAGGCTACGGAACTCATGAGAGAAATACATGGTGGTACCTCGCGGCCCCCACATGAATGCTCGAGCCCCGATGCAAATCATACCGAGAATGGGGTACTTTTGGATCTCCATGGAAACCGACCGCATCCAGCCACAAAAGCCGCGACAAATGCCGCCGATACTCAAATCTTAATCATTTGCCTCCTCACGAGTTATACCGCATGACAACCCCGGCCTTTCGTCACTTGGGGAATTGATGTCATAGGCAAAATCACGCCACCAGCAAAGAACGGCCACGAATTCGTCCCCGGTAGCCGTGGACTATTTCACCAAGTGGGTTGAAGCCAAATCCTACAAAATCCTCAACTCAAGGAAAGTAGCCCTCTTCATCAAAGAGAACATCATATGCCGATACGGGTTACCACCAAATCATCTCGTATAATGGATCCCACTTCAAGGGGAATGTGAAAGGCCGCCGCGTAATTCGATAACTCCGTCACAAGTCATCTCCTTACAGCCCCAAACCAACGGAGCCGTCGAGGCAAAGCAAACAAGACTCGAAAACATCATCCGGAAAATGGCCGTCCGAGGCAAAGATTGGCCCGAAAAGTTACACTCGGCACTCGGGGCTACGTAACATCCGTCGAACGGCAACAGGAGAGACACCATTTGCTCTCACCTACGGAATGGAAGCCGTGCTCCCAATCGAGCTAGAAATCCCCTCGCTCCGTGTGTTGTTGGAAAGCCAGATCAACGAGGTCGAATGGCTCCAAAGTCACCATGATGAATTGGCCCTGCTAGATGAGCGCCGATTGAAAGCAATGGAACATATCCGAGCCTACCAAGGGAGAATGGCCAGAGCCTTCGACAAGAAAGTAAAGCATCGGGAGATCCGAGAAGGTGATCTCGTTTTGAAAGAAAAGCCCCTGGCCCGTGTCAACCCGCTGCAAATGGGAGCCTCGTCTGGTCGGGCCATACGTCGTCCGTAAGATCTTCTCCTGAGGAGCCATGCAACTTGGGTGCACCTCGACGGAAATCCCTTTGTACACCCAAAGGAATGGTGACAAGCCGCGCGTATACTACGCGTAAAACACTCGAGTCAAAAAAAAAAAAAAGAAAAAAAAAAGAAGAAAAAGAGTGCTAAAAGAGTAATACCCAACTAGGTTGAAAACCCGAAAAGGGCGGCCTAGGTAAAAACAGGTTGCACCAAAAAAAAAAAAAAAACAAAAAAACAAAAAAAAAAAAACAAAAAACAACAAAATCGACTGTGCCGAACTACGGAGACTCCGAGCCCTTTTGTCCGAAGGGAACGTAGGCAATGAAACGGTTCGGTCTAAAGCACAAATAAAAGTCATACTTTGACATCAATACACCGATCGCACCATGAAAGCGTCTCGAAAACTCAAGCAATTCAAATATTCATTACAAGTTAAAAACTTTTTGATGAGTCTAAGCCCGGTTCATTCCTACAACCGGCAACCCGCTAAAAGAAAACTAAGATACATAATCAAACTAATGTGTCTCGCTGCGACAAGAAAGGGATACTGAAACCTCGTAGTCACTCCATGCCACTCGCATCGGCCTCTCCCCTCTTCTTCCCCTTCGAGTCTTCTTTCTTCTCGAACAGAAAATGTCGGTCTTCCTCCTACCAAGCTCGCACAGAACAGATCTATCAAACCAGCCTCCGTCGTGGCCTCGTAGCCCTAGCGTCATCTCTCATCTCCTCGTAGCCGGCCGGGTAGCATAGGAGTCCTCCTCTCCCGCTCTTGACATAAGCCTCATAGTCGGTCACAACATCTCCGCTCCCGTCATGAGGGCTGGCCTCGCCGCCCTCCTCCTCTCCGAAACCGTCGTGTCCTCCGCACCCACAATGGCCTCACGCCGCCTCAAAATAGCCACCCGAGTCTCTCCCAAATGCCTCTCGTACTCAATCCAGGTACCAAGTGGTCAAGAACACAGTCTCTGACGCCCGAGGATAACCCGAGAAGGAAAGACGTCATACCTCCATGCTCGGGAAAGAAATGGAAACACCGAGGGATCATCCATAGAAGCGTAAGCCACCACCCCGGTGGCTATATCATCAAAATCCTCCAAAGGAACTCCGCTTCCAAGCCGAACCGTCTCGTAACCAAAGCCGAATGTAGAAGCCGGACCGAGAAAGCCCCTAAGCATGACCACACGAGACCCGTCCCCGAAGTACTCGCGAGTCTCCACCCGCCAACAAGGCACCGACCATCTCGATATCTTCGTCCGGCGACCAGCCATCCAACGCTCCCACGAGCCCCGATCATCAAAATCTACAAAGAACCCTCTCCCGGCGAATGTCCAAGGCTTCGATCATATCGTAAGTTTCCCGAAGAATCCCCAAGCGCTCCATCAACCACAAAGTCAAGAGGAATGGGCCGCCCGCGCATATACCGTTTCCCGGTAGCGCCCGTCGAGAGCATGAAAAGTCTCTCCCAAGATCAAAGGTACAACGTCTCTCGCCCAAGCGACAATGAACAACAATATCCAGCAGAGACCGATGACAAATCCCAAAAGAATAAAACCATGAACAAGGTCCCGAACATGCAAAGAGCAAAGGCATCCCAATAGGCATCGTCAAGCAAGCCTAAGCCCCTAAATCTATCGTGGAGACCAGAATATTGAAATGATCGGACCACGTATCATACCTTGTGCTTCCTCCGGAAAGATGAAGAAGGTTGCACAACTTGTCAACAAAGAGGCTCCTCCGGCAAAGGAATTGCAATCTCCTCCACCTCAGACCACCAAGCAAAGCCCGAAATTCTTCGACAATGGGACCATCTCATTGTAAGAAAGGCAAAAGACATGCCTTCTAGTGTCCCAAAATGAGGAAGAAGCTCTCAAGAGGTCGTAGTCCGAAACCAATTCTTTGAGGGACCATAAGCACTTCACCTTGTACCTTTCTTCAAAGAATGACCTCCTTTCATGCATAATCTCCCGAGACCACTCTTTAAACTTGGTGAAGAATTGCATTTGAGAATTTTGGGACAATTTGGGTGGATTTCTCATGCTCACAATTCTCTCCATGGTTTTTTCTCTCCTTCTCCCCGAAAATGGCTGTTTGAACTGGTGGTTGAAGAAGGTATTTGAATTTGAAATAAAGGGAGACCAGATCTCAAGCAAAATTAAAGGACAATGTCGATGTGTCCCGTCCGCGCGGATATGTTTGCCACCCGTAAAAAATCTTTGCAATACCAAACCGCTGCACCAAAGGAATATTTTGTCCTGCCCAAAGCCCGTCCAAACCACCCATACACCAAACATCTACACCCTTGCCAAAAACCGAGGCTCATGCAACATTGCATTCATACAAAGATTGCATTCAAAAAAACATAATAAAATAACAATAATCCTAAATTATTACATTCCCAAAAAAAAAGAAAAAAGCAAAAAAAAAAAAAAAGCAAAAAAAATGTGCATAAAAATAAACTGTATCTGTCTAAATAAATACAATCTCAGCCTCAGAAATCAATCTCAAAAAATCGCCTCGAAGGATCGCGCCGAGTCCCTCGTGGCCGGGCCTTCCCCCGGTCCTCTTGCGGCTCGGCCCGCTCCTCGTAGCCATGAAGATCTCGTGCTCGTAATCATCGTCCTCGCCCCCGAAGAAGGCTCGTCAGACCAACCGCACGCTCCGATAGGGCAAGCCAAGATCCGCGAAGAAATCATATCCGAAGGTGAAGGCGTCGGACTCCCGGACGTGCGAAGAAGATCCACCATGCCGCGCACGTGTCCCCGCCCGTAAGTGATCTCCCGAGAATGACGTGGTCCGAAGGTAGTACCACGCGGGGTCAAGGAGAGGAGAAAGAGGAGTCTCTGAGGAAGTCTCGAAGGAATAGGAAGCCTCCCGCCCGACAGTGCGCCGCCGTGGTCGCCTCGCTCTAGCCCGAGGGGCTCCACAAGCCACCATCCTCCCGATGAATCTCTTAGCCCCGATCACCCGCTTCGTCGCCTTCTCCACGACCACCTCCGAAACCGCACGAAAGCAAAAGCGTCGAAACCGTTGAAGCAAGAAATGATGACAGAAAGAAAAGAAAAGACAAATAAGCAAAAAAAGAGGTGGGAAAGAGAAGCCATACTCTTCATACCCTGACGAGGCCGGAAAGCTCGTGGAAGCCGCCAGCCGAGGGATCTCGCACCCTCAATCGGACCCCATCCCGGACATATGAAAAGTCCGTCCGAGGGTACCGCGGACCCCTAACCCCTCTCTATCAAGAACCCGGGGCGTCCTCGCCTCCTCAAGACAAATACCGGATATGGCTCAATCGCCACAAATGCCGAGAAGTGCCGGCCGCCCGTAATCATCCCAGTCACGCATCTCTCACTAGGGTGCATCATGTCGGCAGTGAGGCTCCACCGGTGTCATCAAAGGCGACCACGCCATGCCGACGCGTCACCCTCTCCCCGCATAATAGACGCCGCAAGTCAAGCCCTCAAAATCCTCCGCCGCACGGTCCATACCTCGCCGCCTCGCCCGCGCCACATCGAAACGATCCTGTGGATAAAATATCATCTCCTCATCCGTCTCGCCCCGTCAAAGGCAAAGTGCCCCTCGTATCCGAGGGTCGTGCGCCCTCTAGAACCCTTCTTCTCCCGGCAAACTTGGACCAGAACGCATGGCCGGATACGCCCGACGTACTCCGCCGTCTCGTCGCCACATCGTGACGTGAAAGAACTCCAACGCCCATACCGCGAAAGGTAAAAATCAAATCAATTAAGTGCGAAAAAGATACGTGCTTAAAGAAAAGAGGGAAAGCAAAAAGAAAGCTTATACCTCCGTAGGGAACTCAAGCATGTCAAGGAACCGACAGCTCTTCCGCTATACCGATCTAGAGCGAAATAGAGCTCGCGCCCCCGCTCTCCCCAAGAGACCTCTCCGCCATCCCCACGTCCTCCAAGGACCTCAAGAAAGCAAAGACACCCGTCCCCTCGGCATGTCCAAAAAGAGTGCTCGAAAAGCAAACCATAAAAAGGCCCTAGCACCGCTTCGCCGCCTATCCTCTCATCTCCAAATTTCGTAGCTCCCAATGATCTCCACAATCTTTCCCTCAACCACAACAGACTCCATACCCATCCCCTTTTGGGAATAGGGGAAAATCCTAGCAGGCCTCGCAGATCCAAGTCGCCGTAGCCGTCTCTCCACTCAATGCCGCGTCCATTAAAGGACACCCGTGATCGCAAGATAGTCGAAGGCGTAACCGTCGCCTCGCCCCAGGAGAAGTGGAATGTGTGGGTCACGTCCCACCAGTGTTGTGCCAAAGCGAAGATCAGACCCTTACTCTTGGGAAACCTGACCAACCCCCTCAAGCACTCAATAAACTCGTATGCCTGCCTCAATGACGATCCGTCTAGGACTCATCATCGCTCCTCTCGCCCATATCCGGAAGCCGGTCCCATAGACCAATCACGCACTCCACCGATCCCCGAGTCTTCATCTTGTTCACCGCCGTCGCCACAAAGCGATCTCCACCCTGCAATTAAAAAAAAAAAAAAAGAGTCAAAAAAAAAATTTGCATTCAAAAAAAAAATTGCATTAAAATAAAAAAAAAGCATTAAAATAAAAAAAACGAACATGCACATGCATCATAGACATGAAATTTTGAAGAAAATTCGGCAACATAACAGCATGCAATGAACCTAGCCCCATTTTTCTTGCACAAAAGAAAGCAGTTTTCACCAAATCCCAATCAACATTCATTCATACATTCATACAAGGAGTCAACGGAAACAAAAACTCCGTCCCATTTTTCATGAAATAACATACATAAACAATTTTTTAAATCATTCATTCAAAGGGAACGAAAAATCCGTCCCACTTTTCATAGAAAATCACATTCTCGAAAAAAAATGCATTCATATCATATCATTCATCATTCCAAAAAAAAAATCCTACAAGAATGCATACATGCATACATTCATGTCCGTCCCAAATTCGGACGAATTCCTTATCATTTCATATTTCAAAAAAAAAAATGGCAAAATGCCCATTCTTTTCAAACAAAATGCAACATGCATATCATCAAAATCAAGATTCAAAGTCAAAAACACAAATTTTTCAAATTTAATTTCAAATTTCGGACAAAAATTTTTTTTTTGGCAAAAATGCCCATTCTTTTTTCAAGCAAAATGCATTACCCATATACTCATTACAACATGCAAAGCATCAAAATCAAAATCCAAGGCCAAGAACATCAATTATTCGAAATTCAAAAAAAAAAAAAATCAAAAATCACCAAAAATCAATTTCAAGCAAGAAATCGACAAACGGATCGAAAAGATTCAAGTATACCGTGCGAAGGCTCGGATCGGGCCCAATGTTGCCACGCATCGGGGTAATGCTCCTCCGCAATCGATTGCAAAAGAGAATAGTGCCTCCTCATTCGGACAAGTTCCAATCGTCTCTCCGCGACCGGGCCGCGTCCTTGGCCTTGAATAGCTACTCCCGCGTGTTCCATTGCTCGAAAATCGAAGAAAAACGGAAGATTTCGAAGCTTCTAGGGTCGACAATGGCGGCTCTGCTCTCCCTCTCCCTCGTCGGCGTTCAAAACCGTAAAGAGGAAGAAGGAAAGGCCACGGCCTTTTAAAACCAATCCGACTTTCAATCCTCCGCGCGGACACGATTGAAGGGTCAAAATGACCCTTTGCCCTTTAAAATTTCGTGACTCTGCATAGCTTTAGTCCTCAACTTAACAGAGTTAACCAAAGTTAACCAAAGTCAACCCCCTCGTAAGTCCGACGAGAAAGATAACGGAATCCCGCCTTTCATCAAAATCATTCCCTGCAGCCAAACGTAAGTCCGATCTCCCCGAGAAAGATAACTAATCCCGTTTCTTTCATCAAAATCATCAACGGCAGTCAAACGTAAGTCCGATTTCCCCGAGAAAGATGACGGAATCCCGTCTCTTTCATCAAAATCATCAACGGCAGTCAAACGTAAGTCCGATCTCCCCGAGGAAGATAACGAGATCCCGTATCTTTCATCAAAATCACCAACGGCAGTAAAACGTAAGTCCGATCTCCCCGAGAAAGATAACGGGATCCTGTATCTCTCATCAAAATTATTCAACGGCAGTCAAACGTAAGTCCGATCTCCCCGAGGAAGATAACGAGATCCCGTATCTTTCATCAAAATCACCAACGGCAGTAAAACGTAAGTCCGATCTCCCCGAGAAAGATAACGGGATCTCGTATCTTTCATCAAAATTATTCAACGACAGTAAAACGTAAGTCCGATCTCCCCGAGAAAGATAACGGGATCCCATATCTTTCATCAAAATTATTCAACGGCAGTAAAACGTAAGTCCGATCTCTCCGAGAAAGTTAACGGAATCCCGTTTCTTTCATCAAAATCATTCGACGGCAGTCAAACGTAAGACCGATTTCCCCGAGAAAGATAACGGAATCCCGTTTCTTTCATCAAAATTATTCCCCGGCAGTAAAACGTAAGACCGATTTCCCCGACGAATACGTCTGATTTTTCTCCAGCAAAGGCTAACAAAATCCCCAGCAAGGTTAACGGAATCCCAAAAGCCAACGAAATCTCGAGTAAATCTCGAACTACGAAAGGGCTTGATTCCCACTAGGGATACGTAGGTAGCCTATCATTAGGTCCAGCCCCTCGACCAAAACGGTCACCCTCTCCTTCGACAGCAGACAAAGTCCACCGAAAGGCCATTTCAAATCAAAGTCCGAGGCACCTAAAATGCCATCATCTCCGGGGTCAAAGACCCGAACTACGACTGGCTTGATTCCTCCTGAGGATACGTAGGTAGCCTATCATTAGGTTCAGCCATCCGACCGAAAGCGGTCATTCCTATCCCCAGCAGAGCGGATAGCCGCCAGACCAAAATGGTCATCCCTATCCCCAGCAGAGCGGGTGTACAATTTCAGCCATCCGACCGAAAATGGTCATCTCTTATCCCCAGCAGAGTTTCTTTCCAGCAACCGACTGCAGAACTCGCTCATCAGGTTCAAGCCTCAAACACTCTTACATTCAAGCCAAAAACTCCAAAACATAAAGAAGATTGGTAAACCCTCCTTCTCCTTACCCTAAACTCCTTCATGCATACATTTTCAAACTCCAAAATGTAGTTTGTTCATCTTCTTGTCTTAGATCCAAGAAGATCACCATGGAAGTTCATCTCCATGGATGATCTTCTACAAGGATCAACATTATTTTCAAAGCCTTCTTACTTTCTTGCAAAGAAAACACATTTTCAAAACCCTAAAACTCATTTTCATACATCAAATCTCATTTTCAAAGGATAAAATTCCCCTTCCCAAGCAAATGAAGTGCTTAGTCCTAATGTACCCCAAGGATGGTTTGATATAGTTGATTCACCACTAAAATGTCAAGTGATCACTAATCAAAACCTAGGGAAATGGGGACAAGCATGGATGCCAAATCCCCTTTAAAATCATGTTTTTCTTCAAGGAGAAGTTGCTGTCCAGTAGCAATTTTCTAAGACCTCAGTCCATGGTCTAATTTTTTGGACACATATAAACTTGGAATTGGGTGTTGACTACAAAATACTTTTTGTAGCCAACATCCATAGCTTTCCAGAAATATTTTTACTTTATTTTTTGCGTGAGTAAAACTCCATTTTCCAAATTTTATTTTGAAGGTCAGATCACCAGTCTCTGGGAGTCCAGATCTCATATCTGAGATTTCCAGAAGATTTTGAGTCCTCAAATCTTCTCCAAAATGGAAAATTCTTTCATAGAAATCTTATTTGAGGTGTCTGGAACAACTTTCATTCTCTGAGTTTTCTCAGATTCTGAAGTTTTGAAGCCCTTAAATCTATTTCAAAATTAAGTGTCCACTGCCTTTCTCATTCTGGCAGAAGTGGTTTTCAACTTCCAAAAATCTTTTGAGTACCAAAACTCAACCCAAAAATCACCCCAAAAATCATGGGATCTGTCCAAAGTCTAATAAAGAATTCCCAATTTTTACTTTCCTCAGTTTCAACTTATTTTGGCCAAAATAACACACACACACACACAACAAATGGTTTTTAGCTTGGAAGACTCGTTTTACGAGGCATTCCGGGTGCACACTAACGTCCTTCCCGGCATGTAACGTGACCTCCGAACCCAAATCTCTAATCTCGGGCATTTTTCAAAGTTTTGGCCCTTAAAACAAAAATGGCGTGGCGACTCCGGTCTTTTTTCGAGTTGGTTTTTCAAAGAAGCGAAAAATTTCAAAGTTAGACCTTTTCGGGAAAAAATTTTGGCGGCACATCGTCACACCTATATACTATACCATATACCCTATACCCTATATACTATATACTATACCCTATACCCTATACCTTATACCCTATATCATATACTCTATACCCTATACACTATATCCTATACCATATACTCTATACCCTATACCCTATATACTATACCCTATACCCTATACCCTATGCCCTTTACCCTATACCCATACACTATACTATACCCTATACCCTATACCTATACCCTATACCCTATACCCTATACCATATACACTATACCCTATACCATATACCCTATACCCAATACACTATACCCTATATACCCTATACCCTATACTCTATACCCTAAACCCTATACCCTATACCCTATATACTATACCATATACCCTATACCCTATATACTATACCCTATACCCTATACCATATACCCTATACCATATACCGTATATCATATACCTTATACCCTATACCCTATACACAATACCTTATACCATATACCCTATACCCTATATACTATACCCTATACCCCCTATACCCTATACCCTATACCCTATACCCTAAACCCTAAACCCTATACCCTATACCCAATACCCTATATACCCTATACCCTATACCCTATACCCTATACCATATACCCTATACCCTATACCCTATATCCTATTTACCCTATACCCTATGCCCTATACCCTATACCCTATACCCGTACACTATATACTATACCCTATACCCTATACCTATACCCTATACCCTATACTCTATACTCTATACCCTATAGACTATTGTAGTACTAAGAATTTATATTTATTATACAATTATTATTATTATTATTATTATTATTATTAATTAAAAATAGTTAGAAATTAACTAAATAAATGAGGGACAGACAATATCCTTCACTATGAGTATTTTTTTTTTTGAATAGAGATAAATGTTTTAGACTTTTTTTTAGTAAGAAAGTTTTTTTTTCAAAAAAATAATATAAAAAATAGATATTAGACATACTACTTTAACTAAAATTTTGGGTAAATCAAATAAAAGCATGTAAGTATTTTAGATAACTTTTTGTAAATTTCAGTAATAAAAAAAGTCTAAAATATTTTTTCCTAGTCAATAAAAAATAATAAAAATTACTAATTATTATTAGTACTATTATTAATATTGATTAATTAATCAATTATATAATTAATAATTCATTAATAAATATTATTGATAATAAATATTATTATTATTGATATTAGGCATAATATTATTATTATTAATTATTTTTTATATCAATTATTATTATGTTATTACTAATTATTATTGTAGTACTAAGCATTTACATTTATTATACAATTATTATTATTAAATAATTTTATTAGATTTTAAATGAATTAAATATTTTTTTCATAAAAAAAAACTAAGTATCATTATTATCATTTATTATTAATATTAAGTCATTGTCTTTCACATGGATCTCCATTTTAGCCATTTATAATAACACATTTAAGTTGAATCCAATGGCTCACATTTTAACAAACTATTTCACTTGAATCACCGTCTCAACCATCCATTCATATTAAATCAATGGTCCAAATTCCTTACTTCAATCCTCTCACAAAACAAAACCATATCCTCTCTTAACAAAACCAACTAACCAAGTCCTTTCACATTTTAACAAAACCATCCATTCATATTAAGCAACAGTCATACGTAAGCCTCCTCAATTTCTCTCTCTCTCTCCACGCCTCCTCAATTTCTCTCTCTCTCTCTCCACAGACGGCAGAGTGCAGACCCATCACCGGAATCCCACCCCTCCCTTTCCCCCTCAATTCGACTCTCCCCCTCGAATAATCCATGGCTGCCTTCCTCATCTTTTCTTTCCCCAACCCATAAGAAATATTGTTCCAAAATTAGTGTTGAAGGAGGATTTTGATCGTACTGACATGAGAGGGTCTTCAACAGCTTGTCTTTTGACAGTCGAAGGCGATTTCTTGCAAGCAGTCAGCGCCGAGGATAGTGGCTTCGTGGTGGTTCGTGGCGGGGTGGCTGTGTACAAGTCACGTGCACCAATATGAGTTCAATAGGCCGTATCAGTTGGGGAAGAACAAGGCAGATGATTTGCCGAATTCTGGGTTGGAGATTACGGCTCCGGTGGTGGCCGGAGATGCTATTATTGCCAGCACGGATAGGTTGTTTGATTATGTGTATGTGTTTGAGATTGAGAGTTTGGTGGAGATGGGAATTCAGATCGGAGAAACGGCAGAGGATTTGGCTTGTAAGATTGCTAAGTTTGCACACAAGAAAGCTTTGGGAACAGATTTTAGTCCTTTTGCGGCGGCTGCTCAGATGGCCGGAGTTGAGCTAAAGAATACCGGAGGGAAGTATGATGATATTACGGTGGTCGTCGCCTAAGTTGTTCCATCACAGTAGTTCGGATTTTGCTGTTTTTACACTGAAGTATGTAATTAATTTTACAATATATAATTAACGAAAACATAGGTGCTACTGTGAATATATTTTATTTGTTCATTTTAATGTATTTTGTGTTTTATTTCGATTTGTACAAACTTTTGTTTGATTTGTGTTGGTTGTGGATGGTGGTGGATGGTGGTGGAGCAAAGTGTAACTTTTGAAAAATGTAAGGATTGATTTGAATATAAAAAAAGTTAAGTGACTGATTTGAGAATAAATAACGTTAAGGGACTGATTTGAGAATAAAAAAAGTTAAGGGATTGATTTGAGAATAAATATATATATATATATATATATATATATATATATATATATATATATATATATATATATATATATACTCCCTCCGTCCCATAACAAGCGACACACTTTGCCATTTTGGGCGTCCCACTGATAAGTCACACTTCCTAAAATGGAAAAAAATCTTTACTATTTCCTCCACTCATTCTCTCTCCTACATTATTATAATACTCACAACACCATTTATTCTCTCCACTCATTCTCTCTCCTACTCAACTATCTACACTCACAACACATCAACCTTTTCACTTTTTCCTTAATTCCCGTGCGAAACAGTAACTGTGTCGCTTGTTATGGGACGGAGGGAGTATATACTAGTAAAATGGGAAAGGGACAAAATAGTGAGGGCAAAATGGGAAATTTGACATGTGGTACTGTTCATTGTACTGTTCACGGAGGGGTTGTGATTTATACTATATATATATATATATATATACATATATATATATATATATATATATATATATATATATATACATATATATATATATACATATATATATATATATATATATATATACATATATATATATATATATATATATATATATAATTTTTTTTAATAAAAAATATTAAATTAGCGACGGAAATATCTGTCGGTAATTTGGTATATCAAAAAAAAATTGAAAAAAGAAATTTTAAAAAAATTAATAAAAATGTGAAAATATGTAATAAATTTTAGTGACAGAAATTTCCGTCGTTAAATCTGTCGCTAATACAATCAAAATTTGTTGTCCCTTTCTCAACATTAGTGACGAATTTTTGACTTTAACGACGGAATAATCCGTCGTTAATTTAACGACGGCTCAAAAATCTGTCGCTGTAATTTAGCGACAAGGTTTTAACTACGGAAAATTTCCGTCGCTAATCCGTCGCTAAATGTCTTTAGCGACGAATTTTTGGCTTTTAGCGACGGATTTTTCCATCGCTAAAACCTGTTTTTCTTGTAGTGAATTTCCTTCATAATTCTAAACCCAACTATATCCTAAAATTTTGATGCTTAACATCTAATATATATCCTGCATCATTCAAAATGTCTAACACAAAAATGTTCAAGATTATCTAATCCTCAAAGTCCTAATTTCCTTTTGGGATCTAACGCCTAAACTCTGATCAAGCGTGGTTTCACATTTTCTAAACTCCACATGATCAAATGCCAAATCTATAATAAGGTCTAACTTCACACATTCCAAACTCCACAAGATCTAATGCCTTAGCTCTGATACCATTCTGTAACGACCCAAAACTTGGTCCCATTTTTGTGGGTCCCAACCTTGAGTCTGTTACTCTTCCCACGATAATACATAATTAACTCGACTCGAACACATCAAAAGTTATTCTCATATCATTATTGCAATTCAAACAGTCTAGGGTTTAATCCAACTGACACACTTACAAAGCTTAAAAGTCTTACATCATTATTAAATGTCTAGACAACATAAATTCTAAAAGATGAAAGTACTCAAATCATCCTCCATCTAATGCTTACCTGTAAGAAAAGAGAATATGAAAGGGTGAGCGAACAATGCTCAGTAAGTTCATATACGGACCCCTTCGATTACTAAGAAGAGGTGACCGCAAAATAATTATTCTTTTCGAAAAGACAATAGTAATGCGAATAACTGAATGATAACTTTCAAGATTTATTCAACGAGTGAAACATAACAATAAACAATATGATCGATTTATCACAAAGCGAATATTCTAACGGAATCATGATCACGTAAGCAGTCAAACGACCGTAACAAACCAAAAGCCCACAAGGAGCACAAATACAAAACAGTGATTCCGGAACACCCCACTGCTAATCCTCAGCAGTGAACAAAATGCCTAAAAGGCCAAATTACAATTATACCCCATTAACACGGGTTGTTTAACTTAGTGATCATGTAGAGTAATTACCAATTCATATTCAAGAATACATATTGAGATATGCAAACGACAATACTTCATGTACAAAAGAATATTAACATGAAGCCACAAAACTTAAAGATATTAAAATATTGACTTTTATCTAAAAACGTTGTTCGACGGAGTCAAAGCAAGTATCAACCCAAAGTTGACTTTTAAGGTTTTCAAGGACGGACATTTCAATAAAAATTCATGGAAACCTAAGAATTGAAATGAAATATCAAATACCTATTAAGAGGTATAATCCCTTACCCCTTCCAAATGCAGCAATAGTATCTCAACTACACGAGCTCTTAAGGATATCCACCAAAATCTAATATCAAAAGCATTCAAATAATGAACATCAGTCCAACCATAAAAATTACAGTACTATACCATATAGCTACTTTGAATAGTAACATACTCTCTTTTATTTCCCCTAGATTTGTCCACTTACATGGCACAAACCTACTCCAACTGTACACCCATTTTCTTGTATAATGACATAGGTTGTAAATCCCATTAAAAATCACAACAATATAATGAGTGATAGAAATTTACCTTTTTCTTCTTTCTCTCTTTCTACTGCAACACGCTAACCTTGTCAACTTTTGACTTCTTACTTTCTTAGTTATTGTGAACTACAAAGAGGTAATATATATACTCTCTCAAGCAAAGTAACGGCTAACCCCTTCAACTTCTATAACTCTCAAATAATTGCCATAACCCCTTCAGCTTCTATAACTCTCAAATAATTGCAATTAATTAAAATCCCTAAATGATTACCTCTCATTATTACACTCACAAATGACGGTTTTTAAATCTATACAAATTCCTTTACTTAATGCTTATCACTATTCCTATTTATTATTACTTGTGAGTAACCCGTCGAGATTCGACGGGCATATTAAGACTTATTATTACTTATTGCTATAATCTGTAATTTTATTTAAATAAACGAAAACAATATGTTAAGTTTATATCCAACAATAAAAAAGTGAGACAATCATTTTGGGAAAGAGAAAGTATCATGTACACACAGAAAATTACATTACCACATTCAGACTAACTGCATTTAGCATATATGTGTTGGGATGGCCAAACATATTTTGGTCACAGAAATCTATTTTTATTATAATAGATTTCCTATCAAGCCAATCAAATAAACAAATTTGAGATTTGAATTGATTTTGTAAATTTTTTAAAGTAAATAATAATTAATTACTAATTAAAATCATTCATCAACAAATTAAGCCAAAAAATTCGGCAAACATAATGATTTTTTGAATTTAATAATAATTAATTACAAATTAAAATCTGAAATAAAGAAGAGAGAAAAAAATTAAAATTTGAAATTCATATCCGACTAAAGTTCAATTTTAGTAAATTTTTTAAACTTAATAATAATTAATTACTAATTAAAATCATTGATCAACAAATTAAGCCTAAAATTTCGGCAAAAATTTGACAAACATCATTATCTTAGAATTAGCTAGAATATATGGAAATAAATTAATAAGGTCATAATTTAAAAATAAACTTGTAATTTTAAAAAGAAATCTGAAAATTGAAATTGGAAATTCATATCCGACCGTTAAATCAATTTCTGTAAACTTTTTAAAGTAAATAATTATTGATTACTAATTAAAATCATTCATCAACAAATTAAGCCTAAAAATTCGGCAAATATCATGATTTTTTAAAGTTAATAATAATTAATTACTAATTAAAATCCGAAATAAAGAAGAGAAAATAAAATAAAATTTGAAATTATCCAACTAAAATTCAATTTTTGTAAATTTTTTAAACTTAATAATAATTAATTACTAATTAAAATCATTTATATACAAATTAAGCCTAAAAATTCGGCAAAAAATCGGCAAACATCATTACCTTAGAATTAGCTAGAATATATGGAAATAAAATAATAAGGTCATAATTTAAAAATAAACTTGTATTTTTAAAATAAAATCTGAAAATTGAAATTGGAAATTCATATATGACCGCTAAATCAATTTTCGTAAATTTTTTAAAGTAAATAATAATTAATTACTTATGAGCCGGTCTCCTGTGAGAACATGGGATCCGTCTCATGCATGAGACGGGTCGACCCATGACCCATGGGGCATGACCCGTCACGTGGCAGCCTTTTATAGGCCAATTTTTTTTTTTATATTATTTTTTTCAGAGCAAAAGTAATAGTTACCATCTCTTAATGTAATGAATGTATACATATAAAGTAACATTGGTCATAAGTAAACGTAATACCTGTTTTAAAAAAATAAAAGCTCGTTTTTACCCATTTTTTTCAAATGTAATACAAACTATATGTATTATTTTTGAAATGTAATAACTTATGTATATGAATGTAATAGTTTATACAAGTAAATGTACCACTTTGATAGATGAAATTGTAACATATTTCTATAGATAATGTAATACTTTTACATGAAAACATATAGATACCTATACATATGTGTTACAATTATGTACAAATACTATTATATATAAATAACACGTTTGTTACATTTTAGTTATAATAAGTATTACTTTTGCCAAACGAAGAAAACATAGGAAAAAACATTATTACTTTTCTGTATATATGTATTACTTTAATGTATACAAACTATTACTTTAATGTATACAAACTATTAATTTAATGTATACAAACTATTACTTTATGTTGGCTGAAGGATTGGGCCAAGGCAAATGTGGGCTGATTCCAGCTTGGGCGGCCGCTGATTCCAGCTTGGGCGACCGCCCATATGCAAAAAGCTTGGGCGGAGGCGTGGGTTGGCTTTGTTGGGCGGGTGATGGGTATGGAACCGACCCGTCTCATGGATGAGACGGGTCATGCTGTTCTCACCCAAGTTTTTGTCATTACTAATTAAAATCATTCATCAACAAATTAAGCCGAATTTTTTAAAGTTAATAATAATTAATTACTAATTAAAATCAGAAATAAAGAAGAGAAAAAAAATTAAAATTTGAAATTCATATCCGACTAAAATTCATTATTGTAAATTTTTAAACTTAATAATAATTAATTACTAATTAAAATCATTTATCAACAAATTAAGCCTAAAATTTTGGCAAAAATTTGGCAAAGATCATTACCTTAGAATTAGCTAGAATATATGGAAATAAATTAATAAGGTCATAATTTAAAAATAAACTTGTATTTTTAAAATGAAATCTGAAAATTAAAATTGGAAATTCATATCTGACCGTTAATTCAATTTTTGTAAATTTTTTAAAGTAAATAATAATTAATTACTAATTAAAGTCATTCATCAACAAATTAAGCCTAAAATTTCGTCAAACATCATGATTTTTTAAAGTTAATAATAATTAATTACTAATTAAAATCCGAAATAAAGAAGAGAAAAAAAAATAAAATTTGAAATTCATATCCGACTAAAATTCAATATTTGTAAATTTTTTAAACTTAATAATAATTAATTACTAATTTAAATCATTTGTCAACAAATTAAGCCTAAAATTTTGGTAAAAATTCGGCAAAAATCATTATTAGCTAGAATTAAATTAATAAGGTCATAGTTTAAAAATAAACTTGTATTTTTAAAATAAATTATGAAAATTGAAATTGGAAATTCATATCCGACCGTTAATTCATTTTTTTTGTAAATTTTTTAAAGTAAATAATAATTAATTACTAATTAAAATCATTCCTCAACAAATTAAGCCAAAAAATTTGACAAACATCATGTTTTATTAAAGTTAATAATAATTAATTACTAATTAATAAATGTCTTAATCTATTAACCAGTGGGAGAATTACATAATGCCATGTCATAATAGTGACATGACTTAATGTGAGAGCTCTAAATATTTGTCTTTTAATATATTATATAGATTAGCTGTAATATATGAAAATAAATTAATTAGGTCATAATTTAAAAATAAATTTGTATTTTAAAAATGAATTCTGAAAATTGAAATTAGAAATTCATATCCAACCGTTAATTCAATTTTTGTAAATTATTTAAAGTAAATAATTAATTACTAATTAAAATCATTCATCAACAAATTAAGCCTAAAAATTCGGCAAACATCATGATTTTTTAAAGTTAATAATAATTAATTACTATTAAAATCCAAAATAAAGAAGAGAAAAAAAATTTGAAATTCATATCCGACTAAAATTCAATTTTTGTAAATTTTTTAAACTTAATATGAATTGATTACTAATTAAAATCATTTATCGACAAATTAAGCCTAAAATTTTGGCAAAAATTCGGCAAACATCATTATTAGCTAGAATATATGGAAATAAATTAATAAGGTCATAGTTTAAAAATAAACTTGTATTTTTAAAATGAAATTTGAAAATTGAAATTGGAAATTCATATCCGACCGTTAATTCAATTTTTGTAAATTTTTTAAAGTAAATAATAATTAATTACTAATTAAAATCATTCATCAACAAATTAAGCTTAAAAATTCGACAAACATCATGATTTATTAAAGTTAATAATAATTAATTACTAATTAATAAATATCTTAATCTATTAACCAGTGGAAGAATTACATAATGCCATATCATAATAGTGACATGGCTTAATGTGAGGACACTAAATGTTTGTCTTTTAATTTATTATATAGATTAGCTATAATATATGGAAATAAATTAATAAGGTCATAATTTAAAAATAAATTTGTATTTTTAAAATGAATTCTGAAAATTGAAATTGGAAATTCATATCCGACCGTTAATTCAATTTTTGTAATTTTTTAAAAGTAAATAGTAATTAAGTACTAATTAAAATCATTCATCAACAAATTAAGACTAAAAATTCGGCAAACATCATGATTTTTTAAATTTAATAATAATTAATTACTAATTAAAATCCGAAATAAAGAAGAGAAAAAAAATTAAAATTTGAAATTCATATCCGACTAAAATTCAATTTTTGTAAATTTTTTAAATTTAATAATAATTAATTAGTAATTAAAATCATTTATCAACAAATTAAGCCTAAAATTTTGGCAAAAAATTGGCAAACATCATTATTAGCTAGAATATATGGAAATAAATTAATAAGGTCATAGTTTAAAAATAAACTTGTATTTTTAAAAGGGTTAATGACAATTTAGGGCCTGTAGTATAGAGGCGGTACCACATTGGGGCCTGAAGTCTTAAAACTGTCAATTTGGGGCCCGAAGTTACTATTTGGATCAATTTGGGGCTTTTTGACGTTTTTCGTAAAAAAAAACCCCGTTAACTGACCCCGTGCGAGTCACATGACATTTTGTGAGGATATTTTGGTCATTTCGTAGACTTCAGGCCCCAATCTGGTACCGTAGACTTCAGGCCCTAAATTGTCATTTGCCCTATAAAATAAGAGTTAAGTACCTATTTGATCCCTGACTTATAGCGTTTTTACGGTTTCGTCCCTATCATATTTTTGTGAACGTTTCAGTCCTTGAACTACCTATATAATTTTTCAGTTAATCCTTCCGTCTACTTTTCGTCAATTTCTCCGTTAATGAAGGTTGAAACTGTAAAATGTTAAACTCTAGACCCTAAAAAATAAATTTTAAAGTTACAAAACACCCCCTCTCTTCTTTTAAAACCTAAATCATTTTACATAATAATAATAATAATAATAAAATAGCAATAATAAAATAATAATAAAAATAACAATAATAAAATAATAATAATAATAATAATAATAAAATAATAATAATAAAATAATAATAATAATAATAAATAATAATAAAATAATAATAAATAATAATAAAATAATAAAAATATTAAAAATAATAATAAAATAATAATAATAAAAATAATAAAAATAATAATAAAATAATAATAATAATAAAATCATAATAATAAAAAAATAATAATAACAATAAAAATAATAATAATAATAATAATAAAATAATAATAATAATAATAATAATAATAAATATCAAAAAATATTTTAATCTATTTTTAAATTTATTATTTTTGAATATTCATTTTGAGACGGAGGAAATATCAAATATTATTTCCAAACAACGCCTCTCTCAATTTCTCAGCCATTGCCGTTGCCTTCGCCTCCTCCGCCTCCATCTTCTTCACCTCTTCCTCTCCATTTTTTTCGGAGACTGCTCCTCATATATAGTTCCCCTTTATTTTTGTCAACACCCACCTTCACGCCCGTTGCCACCCCTTCCCCACCATCGCTGCAAGCATCACCAACAACCCACCGCTGCCACTGTCATCAACACCACCACTGCTGCCACCATCACCATGATGGCTACACCACCTCAATTCCACCCCAATCACCAGTCCATAATCATCACTTCACTCAAATTGCCCCCAAATCTACCTGAAATTCTCCCCAGATCTTCCCCATTTCCGGTGATCGAAATCAATTCGTATCCCATTCCACTCCAATTTGTAATCAAAATCAATATTTTGAATCCCTAAAATGCCGCATCATTAAATCGGAATTTAGGTTGGTTTCTGTTGATTGAGTAGAGAGAGAAACTTAGAGAGAGAAAGTGTGTGTGAGGGAGAGGGTGTGTTGTGTTTTGAGAGGATGGGAAGGGAGAAGGAGGCCGGAGGTGGGGAGGGGAGAGTTCGCCGGAGATGGAGGGAAGGGGTGACTGAGGTCGCAGAGGAGAGGGTTGGCCGGAGGGGGTCGCCGGAGTTGGGGTCGCCGGAGAGAGAGAAACTTAGAGAGAGAAAGTGTGTGTGAGGGAGTGTGTGTGTTGTGTTGTGTTGTATTATTATTATTATTATTATTATTAATATTTTATTATTATTATTATTATTATTATTATTTTATTATTATTATTGATATTTTATTATTATTATTATTATTATTTTTTATTATTATTATTATTTTATTATTGCTATTTTATTATTAATATTTTATTATTTTTATTTTATTATGTAAAATGATTTAGATTTTAAAAAAAGAGAGGGGGTGTTTTGTAACTTTAAAATTTATTTTTTAGGGTCTAGAGTTTAACATTTTAGGGTTTCAACCCTCATTAACGGAGAAATTGACGGAAAGTGGACGGAAGGATTAACTGGAAAATTATATAGGTAGTTCAAGGACTGAAACGTTCACAAAAATATGATAGGGACGAAACCGTAAAAAACGCCATAAGTCAGGGACCAAATAGGTACTTAACTCTATAAAATAATAAATAAAAATATTTATTTTTTTTTTTACAAAAAATAATTAATAAATTTAAAATATTGAAAAAAAAAATAAAGATAATAGTTAATATGATTTAAAATAATTTAATATATTAACTATTATCCTTTTTTTCTAATAGTTTAAATTTATTAATTATTTTTTGTAAAAAAAACTAAATATGTTTATTTATTATTTTATAGGGCAAATTACTAATTATTTTAGATTGGATAATTATGTAATGTAAATATAAAATAAAAAAATTTAAACTAAAACTAAATATTTCATTTTTTAAGCAAAAAATATTTATTTCATTGATTTAAAAAAATCATTACATAGAAATAAATAATTATATAATGTAAATAAAAAATAAAAAAATTTACCCAAAAATCAACCTTTATCACCGGCAATTCCACCCCACCCCCATCAGAACAGCCTGCCGCCTCACCACCACCACCTTCCACCACGTCTCCTCCTCCTGTTTCTGCTTCTCCTCCTCCTAAAAATGATACCCCGCCACCAGCCACCGGTTCTCCGCCGCCTCCATTACCTGATCCACCAAAAATCTCACCGCCACCCCCAACTACACCAATTTATTATCCCCCTCTTGTATCAGAAAATCCCCCGGTTGTTACCCCAACCACCCCCTCACCTAATCCACCAGCTACTTCTCCTCCCAAGCATCATCTAATCCACCTTCTACTTCACCTCCACCACCGCTCTGGCCGATTCGGTACCACCTGCCTACTTCTCCCTTCAATTTCTCTCTTTAAACCAAACCCGTTGTTCCCAATGTCTCTCCACATTTCTATTCTCGCTACGCCACTTCCTTCTCTAATTCATGGCAGTCATAGCCAAATCTCCCACTGTCGTCGTCGCCGACTTCTTGACTGCCGAAATTAGAGTATTTTTTATTAAATAACTGCAGTAAAAATGGAAAACCAGACAGGGAGAGACAATAGGGGCGATGATTTTGGGTGGGGGCCGAGAATTTGGGGGTAAATGATGATGTTCTAGTGGTTGATTTGGTTGGGTTTGACCTTCAACATTGCAGATTGTTCATCTTCTCTCTGGATGATGGCGAGAATGGTGGAGGTGGGGTTTGGCTGCTGGGAAGGAAGAAAAGGGGTGGGGATGTGGGTTTTTTTAATTTTTGGATTAATATTTTTTGAAGAGAGAGAGAGAGAGAGAGAGAGATAGAGAGAGAGATAGAGAGATAGAGAGAGAGAGAGAGAGAGAGAGAGAGAAGGTGGTGAATTGTCAATTTAGGGCCTGAAGTCTGGGCCTGAACGCGAAATGACCAAAATGACCTTACTGAATTTCATGTGCCTCAAACGTGGTTAGTTAACGGCTTTTTTTTAACGTTTTCCGTAAAAAAAAACCCCAAATTGATCAAAATTGTAACTTTAAGCCCTAAATTGATAGTTTTAAGACTTTAGGCCCCAATGTGGTACCGCCCGTATACTTCAGGCCTTAAATTGTCATTAACCCTTTTTAAAATGAAATCTGAAAATTGAAATTGGAAATTCATATCCGACCATTAATTCATTTTTTTGTAAATTTTTTAAAGTAAATAATAATTAATTACTAATTAAAATCATTTATCAACAAATTAAGCCTAAAATTTCGTCAAAAATTCGGCAAACATCATTATCTTAGAATTAGCTAGAATATATGGAAATAAATTAATAAGGTCATAATTTAAAAATAAACTTGTATTTTTAAAATGAAATCTGAAAATTGAAATTGGAAATTCATATCCGACCGTTAATTCAATTTTTATAAAATTTTTAAAGTAAATAATAATTAATTACTAATTAAAATCATTCATCAACAAATTAAGCCTAAAAATTTGGCAAACATCATGATTTTTTAAAGTTAATAATAATTAATTACTAATTAATAAATGTCTTAATCTATTAACCAATGGGAGAATTACATAATGCCATGTCATAATAGTGACATGGCTTAATGTGAGGGCTCTAAATGTTTGTCTTTTAATATATTATATATATATATTATATAGATTAGCTAGAATATATGGAAATATATTAATAAGGTCATAATTTAAAAATAAACTTGTATATTTAAAATGAAATCTGAAAATTGAAATTGAAAATTCATATCCGACCATTAATTCAATTTTTAAAAATTTTTTAAAGTAAATAATAATTAATTACTAATTAAAGACATTCATCAACAAATTAAGCCTAAAAATTCGGCAAACATCATGACTTTTTAAAGTTAATAATAATTAATTACTAATTAATAAATGTCTTAATGTATTAACCAATGGGAGAATTACATAATGCCATGTCATAATAGTGACATGGCTTAATGTGATGGAATAAAATGTTTCTCTTTTTATATATTATATAGATTAGCTAGAATATATAGAAATAAATTAATAAGGTCAAAGTTTAAAAATAAACTTGTATTTTTAAAATGAAATCTGAAAATTGAAATTGGAAATTCATATCCGACCGTTAATTCAATTTTTGTAAACTTTTTAAAGTAAATAATAATAAATTACTAATTAAAATCATTCATCAACAAATTAAGCCTAAAAATTCGACAAACATCATGATTTTTTAAAGTTAATAATAATTAATTACTAATTAAAATCATTTATCAACAAATTAAGCCTAAAATTTCATCAAAAATTTGGCAAATATTATTATCTTAGAATTAGCTAGAATATATGGAAATAAATTAATAAGGCCATAATTTAAAAATAAACTTGTATTTTTAAAATGAAATCTGAAAATTGAAATTGGAAATTCATATCCGACCGTTAATTCAATTTTTGTAAATTTTTTAAAGTAAATAATAATTAATTAATAATTAAAATCATTCATCAACAAACTAAGCCTAAAAATTCGGCAAACATCATGATATTTTAAAGTTAATAATAATTAATTACTAATTAATAAATGTCTTAATCTATTAACCAATAGGAGAATTACATAATGCCATGTTGTAATAGTAACATAGCTTAATGTAAGGGCTCTAAATGTTTGTCTTTTAATATATTATATTATATAGATTAGCTAGAATATATAGAAATAAATTAATAAGGTCATAGTTTAAAAATAAACTTGTATTTTTAAAATGAAATCTGAAAATTGAAATTGGAAATTCATATCCGACCGTTAATTCAATTTTTGTAAACTTTTTAAAGTAAATAATAATTAATTACTAATTAAAATCATTCATCGACAAATTAAGCCTAAAAATTCGGCAAACATCATGATTTTTTAAAGTTAATAATAATTAATTACTAATTAATAAATGTCTTAATCTATTAACCAATGGGAGAATTACATAATGCCATGTCATAATAGTGACATGGCTTAATGTGAGGGCTCTAAATGTTTATCTTTTAATATATTATATAGATTATACAGATTAGCTATAATATATGGAAACAAATTAATAAGGTCATAATTTAAAAATAAATTTGTATTTTTAAAATGAAATCTGAAAATTAAAATCGGAAATTCATATCCGACCGTTAATTCAATTTTTGTAAAATTTTTAAAGTAAATAATAATTAATTACTAATTAAAATCATTCATCAACAAATTAAGCCTAAAAATTCGGCAAACATCATGATTTTTTAAAGTTAATAATAATTAATTACTAATTAAAATTATTTATCAACAAATTAATCCTAAAATTTGCTCAAAAATTCGGCAAACATTATTATCTTAGAATTAGCTAGAATATATGGATAAGGTCATAATTTAAAAATAAACTTGTATTTTTAAATGAAATTTGAAAATTGAAATTGGAAATTCATATCCGACCGTTAATTCAATTTTTGAAATTTTTTTAAAGTAAATAATAATTAATTACTAATTAAAATCATGCATCAACAAACTAAGCCTAAAAATTCGGCAAACATCATGTTTTTTTAAAGTTAATAATAATTAATTACTAATTAATAAATGTCTTAATCTATTAACCAATAGGAGAATTACATAATGCCATGTCATAATAGTGACATGGCTTAATGTGAGGGCTCTAAATGTTTCTCTTTTAATATATTATACTAGTGAGTAACCCATCGAGATTCGACGGGCATATTAAGGCTTATTATTACTTATTGCTATAATCTGTAATTTTATTTAAATAAACGAAAATAATATGTTAGGTTTATATCCAACAATAAAAAAGTGAGACGATCATTTTGGGATAGAGGGAGTATCCTGTACACACAGAAAATTACATTACTACATTCAAACTAACTCCATTTAGCCTATATGTGTTAAGATGGCCAAACATATTTTGGTCACAGAAAACTATTTTTATTATAAAAATAAAAATTTGTGTACACTTGATCACCGATTTTTTAAGAGATGGAGAATATATAATTTACACAAACTCGCGTAATGATTTGAGCTTATAAAATTTACACAAACTTTCTCACAAAATTATATTTGACAAACAGTAGTTTGGTAGACTATTTTGTCTCTCAATTATATAGTCATTTATTATATGAATCAAATATTAATCAATTTACAGTAGGATAACAATTCAATTATCAAATTATTCTTAGTCAAGAGCATATTTGAAATGAATGTCCAAAAAGTTTTGAAATTTGCTTTTGATCAAGAGCAAATTTGAATATTTTTTTTTGACATTCCATTATAGGACGGAGGGAGTATTTTCCATTATTATATGCATAAACTTTATTTGTCAGGAGAGCGTAACATTGTTTAGCAAATCAAGTACGCATTCAAATGCATAAACTTAATGTATAATGAATTTATTGTCGTTAATAATATGATTCTTTTTATTTCAAAAAAAAAAAAACCCAACCCATCAAACCCAACCCACTTCTTCCTCTCCCTCTTTCAAACTACCTATTTATACTACATTTATTTTCTAGAATATTGACATGCACTTCAAAGAAGAAGATTTTTTTTGTCCGAATAAAATGAAAGTAATATCTATTTTTGGAAGAATTTTTTTAATGATTTTAGGTGGAAAAAAATAATTTATAATAAAATATTTGATGTTGATTTCAATGTCTAATATCTACATTTATACCATGAATGTAAATGACTAAAATACCCTTGATAGATTTCCAAATTTAACCATTTGATTTATATAGAAAATAATTGACCAATGGGTGAATCACATAATGCCATGTCATAATAGTGACATGGCTTAATGTGATGGCATAAAATATTTCTCTTTTTATATATTATATAGATAGATAGAATATTGACATGCACTTCAAAGAAAAAGATTTCTTTTTTGTGTCCAAATCGAATGAAAATAATCTCTTTTTTTGGAAGATTTTTTTTTATGATTTTCGGTGAAAAAAATTTTAAAAAAATTATTATAAAATATTTGATTTATATTCAAAAAAGAGGATTTTTTAAATAAATATCATATTTGTTTACATTAACTTATCATGAACAAAATTATAATATTCTTTTTCAATTTAACTTATTTAATTTTGAGAAGAAAAATCAAAATAAAAAAATAACTAACAATGTGTTAAATGAGTTTTTTTTTCCCAAACACTACAGTCCCTCATCAAATCCAACCCACTTCTTTCTCTCCCTCTTTCAAACTACCTATTTATACTACATTTATTTTTTAGAATATTGACATGCACTTCAAAGAAGAAGATTTTTTTTTGTTCGAATAAAATGAAAGTAATATCTATTTTTGGAGGAAATTTTTTAATGATTTTAGGTGGAAAAAAATTAAAAAAATAATTTATTATAAAATATTTGATTTATATTCAAGAAAGAGGATTTTTTTTTCTGCGTCCGAATCAAATGAAATTAGTCTCTATTTATAGAGGAAAAAAATTATGAATTTTGGTGTAAACAATTTTTTTTTTTAAATTAATTTATTATAAATAATTGAGGTTAAAGAATTTGGGGGAATTTTTTTTTTTCGTAAATTAAGGCATCCAATCAAAAGCACTTGATGTGGGTTTCAATGTCTAATATCTACATTTATGCCATGAACGTAAATGACTAAAATACCCTTGATAGATTTCCAAATTTAACCACTTGATTTATATAGAAAATAATTGGTCAATGGGTGAATTACATAATGCCATGTCATAATAGTGACATGGCTTAATGTGATGGCATGAAATGTTTTACTTTTTATATATTATATAGATAGAATATTGACATGCACTTCAAAGATAAGGATTTATTTTTTGTGTCCAAATCGAATAAAAGTAGTCTATTTTTTTGGAAGATTTTTTTTTTATGATTTTTGGTGAAAAAAATAATAAAGTATTATTATAAAATATTTGATTTATATTAAAAAAAAGAGGATTTTTTTAAATAAATATCATATTTGTTTACATTATCTCATCATGAACAAAATTATAATATTCTTTTTCAATTTAACTTATTTAATTTTGAGAAGAAAAAATCAAAATCCAAAAATAACTAACAATATGTTAAATGATTTTTTTCCCAAAAACTACACTCCCTCATCAAACCCAACCCACTTCTTCCTCTCCCTCTTTCAAACTACCAATTTATATTACATTTATTTTTTAGAATATCGACATGCACTTCAAAGAAGAGGATTTTTTTTGTCCGAATAAAATGAAAGTAATATATATTTTTGAAGGAATTTTTTTTAATGATTTTAGGTGAAAAAAAAATAAAAAAAATAATTTATTATAAAATATTTGATTTGTATTCAAGAAAGAGGATTTTTTTTTCTGTGTCCGAATCAAATGAAATTAGTCTCTATTTGTAGAGGAAAAATAATTATGATTTTGGTGTAAACAAATTCTTTTTTAAATTAATTTATTAGAAAATAATTGAGGTCAAAGAATTTGGGGGAAAAAAATTCGTAAATTAAGGCATCCAATCAAAAGCACTTGATGTTGATTTCAACGTCTAATATCTACATTTATGCCATGAACGTAAATGACTAAAATACCCTTGATAGATTTCCAAATTTAACCACTTGATTTATATAGAAAATAATTGACCAATGGGTGAATCACATAATGCCAAATCATAATAGTGACATGGCTTAATGTGATGGAATAAAATGTTTCTCTTTTTATATATTATATAGATTGGGGAAAAAAAAATTCGTAAATTAAGGCATCCAATCAAAAGCACTTGATGTTGATTTCAACGTCTAATATCTACATTTATGCCATGAACGTAAATGACTAAAATACCCTTGATAGATTTCCAAATTTAACCACTTGATTTATATAGAAAATAATTGACCAATGGGTGAATCACATAATGCCAAATCATAATAGTGACATGGCTTAATGTGATGGAATAAAATGTTTCTCTTTTTATATATTATATAGATTAGCTAGAATATATAGAAATAAATTAATAAGGTCATAGTTCAAAAATAAACTTGTATTTTTAAAATGAAATCTGAAAATTGAAATTGGAAATTCATATCCGACCGTTAATTCAATTTTTGTAAACTTTTTAAAGTAAATAATAATAAATAACTAATTAAAATCATTCATCAACAAATTAAGCCTAAAAATTCGACAAACATAATGATTTTTTAAAGTTAATAATAATTAATTACTAATTAAAATCATTTATCAACAAATTAAGCCTAAAATTTCATCAAAAATTCGGCAAACATTATTATCTTAGAATTAGCTAGAATATATGGAAATAAATTAATAAGGTCATAATTTAAAAATAAACTTGTATTTTTAAAATGAAATCTGAAAATTGAAATTGGAAATTCATATTCGACCGTTAATTCAATTTTTGTAAATTTTTTAAAGTAAATAACAATTAATTACTAATTAAAATCATTCATCAACAAACTAAGCCTAAAAATTCGGCAAACATCATGATATTTTAAAGTTAATAATAATTAATTACTAATTAATAAATGTCTTAATCTATTAATCAATAGGAGAATTACATAATGCCATGTTGTAATAGTAACATAGCTTAAGGTGAGGGCTCTAAATGTTTGTCTTTTAATATATTATATTATATAGATTAGCTAGAATATATAGAAATAAATTAATAAGGTCATAGTTTAAAAATAAACTTGTATTTTTAAAATGAAATCTGAAAATTGAAATTGGAAATTCATATCCGACCGTTAATTCAATTTTTGTAAACTTTTTTAAAGTAAATAATAATTAATTACTAATTAAAATCATTCATCGACAAATTAAGCCTAAAAATTCGGCAAACATCATGATTTTTTAAAGTTAATAATAATTAATTACTAATTAATAAATGTCTTAATCTATTAACCAATGGGAGAATTACATAATGTCATGTCATAATAGTGACATGGCTTAATGTGAGGGCTCTAAATATTTGTCTTTTAATATATTATATAGATTATACAGATTAATTATAATATATGGAAATAAATTAATAAGGTCATAATTTAAAAATAAATTTGAATTTTTTAAATGAAATCTGAAAATTGAAATTGGAAATTCATATTCGACCATTAATTCAATTTTTGTAAATTTTTTAAAGTAAATAATAATTAATTACTAATTAAAATCATTCATCAACAAATTAAGCCTAAAAATTCGGCAAACATCATGATTTTTTAAAGTTAATAATAATTAATTACTAATTAAAATTATTTATCAACAAATTAAGCCTAAAATTTGGTCAAAAATTCGGCAAACATTATTATCTTGGAATTAGCTAGAATATATGGAAATAAATTAATAAGGTCATAATTTAAAAATAAACTTGTATTTTTAAAATGAAATCTGAAAATTGAAATTGGAAATTCATATCCGACCGTTAATTCAATTTTTGTAAATTTTTTAAAGTAAATAATAATTAATTACTAATTAAAATCATTCATCAACAAACTAAGCCTAAAAATTCGGCAAACATCGTGATTTTTTAAAGTTAATAATAATTAATTACTAATTAATAAATGTCTTAATCTTTTAACCAATAGGAGAATTACATAATGCCATGTCATAATAGTGACATGTCTTAATGTGAGGGCTTTAAATGTTTGTCTTTTAATATACTAGTCAGTAACCCGTCGGTACCCGACGGTGAATAATTTTTTTTTTGATTAAGTAAATAACTATTTATGTGTTTTAATTGATTTTTAAGTAACAATATAAATCGAAATTGATAATCAATGTAGCGGATATTAGGAGTATAATTAATACAGAAAAAAGATGTTGACACATGATGTAACGTGGAAAGCCCTTGAGACAACTATCTCGCCGACACAAAACCACGGGAGGTTAGGTCCCTGCCTAACCAAAAAACATTATTAAGATTTTAGTGTTACAACTTTTGAAGATGAAGAGATATGGTTACAATAACGTGAGTTTAATAGTGTGTGCCTAAGTGTCAACATAATCTCTTCCATCTCCTATATATTTAAAGAAAAACAAAATAAAAACAAAAAAAAATAATAAGAAATTGCAATACTTTTGTTTAACCACAAATTGTGCGACATAAATTCTCAGATTCTGTCGAAAACTTCCTTGTAGACTACATTCAGTGTCTTGTCATATGTTTGAGCATCTGAATCACAAATAATAACTTTAAGTCCTCTCTTGCTGGTTACTCTGGAAAATGCTACATAAAGTTGTCCGTGACTGAAAACAGGTTGTGAAAGATATAGTCCTACATGGGAAAGAGATTGTCCCTGACTCTTGTTGATTGTCATAGAAAAAGAAACGGCAAGTGGAAATTGCCTTCGTTGGAATCTTACCGAAAATTTTATCACATCTGACGGAGACATTATCATTCTAGGAATAAGCACCTTCATGCCAGCATTCTTTCCCGAAAGCATCTTGGCTTCGACTACGTGCTTACCTACATATATGTAACAAAATTAAGTATTAAAATATATGTTTATAAAAAATAAAAAATTACTGTATTTACCTAATTGAGTGACAATCATTCTGGTGCCGTTACACAATTCAGCAGCTTAATCAAGATTTCTCAAAAGCATTACTATGCATCCAACCTTCAGCTTAATAATGTGATTTGCCAATCTAGAACACTTGATAGTGTTTAGAAATTCAGGTGAGAATATATCTTCAGCACCATTTTCATCATCCTCATCCTTACAAATGGCATCAGAACTCATATATTTAACTTCGTCTCCCGAAAAGAGTGACATGACATAATCATTTATGTTATCGACAATCTCATTTCTTGGAGCAAGCACAGCTCTAGTCTGGAAGAATTCTTCGACATCCTTATTTTGCAATAAGTCAGGATATATAGATCCGAATATTTATGCAATAGGATCTGAAGCCTCACGAATCAATATATCATCAGGAAGGTTAATGTCAATTTACTCGTCATTATCTCCACCGGCAATCCCATCTCCGACACTCAAGAGCCACTGAGCAAAATCTCTTATCTCTTCGGAATTATGAGAAGTAGAATCACCCTATATTAAGTTAAATATATACAAATTACTTAAATTGAAATAAAAATATTTAAATAGATGAATAAAGGCTATTTAAGAATTACCCGCAATCTCATATTATGCGTCAATCTGAGAACCTCACAGTCATTCCCTATTTTGGATGAACAGAGTGCAACATGCACAATATCATGCCTACTCCCTTTAGGAACAATAGGTAAAATATGTCTGAAGTCACCACCGAATACAATAACTAAACCACCAAATGGTTTATTGGAATATCTCCCCTCGGGTGTACGAATAATATCTCGGAGGCTACGATCGAGAGCCTCAAAACAATGTTTATGAGCCATTGGAGCTTCGTCCCATATAATTAGTTTGGTTTTACGTAGGAAGTCTTGCCTCATCCGTACCCGAGCTTTAGTTTCTTTGCCAAGTTGAGCTCTCGTTTACTGTATCGGGATACCGAACCTAGAATGCGCGGTCCTACCTTTCGGAAGGAGCAATGAAGCTATGCCACTTTGGAAGCAACGGGAAGAACAATATCTCTCCTGCTCCTTAATACGAGAACACGGTGTTTTCCATAAGAAGGTTTTCTCGTACCACCATAACCATAGAGGAAAACACACGCACCGTTTTCTCGATCAACGGCCGACATAATCTTATCATAAACACCCTTTTGCTCGGGTACATTAGCGAGGATGTAATCTGAAGTGCTCAGCTTTCTTCTCATCAATGTCATAAGATGTCTCATCTAGAATGAGCTTATTTATCGCATCACCAATGACATTGCCCACCGGTTTAGGCATGTCTTTAAATTTATGGAGACTGCTGCAATTCTCGATCAGTAACTTCTCAATTTCCGCCAAAGCAAGATTCTGAACCTGTTCATTAATTAATTTCAAACCTGAAATTATAAAAAATAAAATAAATATATTAATATAGATAAATATATAGAATCATATTGTATATCTGTAAAGTAGAAATAAAATCATAATTGATATTTATTGTAAAACAAATATGTAAACATGGGACGGAATACCCAGATTATCGTGCATCCTCCGATACTTGTACTCTATATCATCAGATAATAAGTGTCAAGTCTTCTCCCATACCTCTCCCGGATTCGACATACTATTAGATAGTAGCAACATAGAAAATAGTCTTCTCAGACTATCGGGCAACCTCCAATGACTCGCTTCTATAATTCCATCAACATATTCCTTGTCATCATCTAATAATCCCAGAGTGTAACATGCAAATTTGAAATCGGGATGAACAACGCGATTTACAGTTCTTAAATCCTTGAATTCCATGGGACCTGCTACATGATTCAACATTATCCTGAGGTAATACCATTCTCCACAATTCATTGGAACATGATAAATACGCCCCACTGCAAAACGTTTATCTTTCCTCGGACGCCATTCACGTTTAGTTTTATCCCATACGAAATGATGAGGAAATTTACAGTATTTATATGTCCGAGCCTCTGAATGAATACTGTTATACTCCATCCACTTCATAAATTGATATTCTTTAACTGTTGCTTTATCCAAAACATCAGGAAGAAAGTCTCCGTCCTTGAAGGGGATACTATGGTCACCCTCCAAGTGAAAATCCAAGCGCTCAACAGGAGGGGTCCGATAATGTATGTCGAATCCGAAAATCCTCCACATAGCTTCACACGCAGAGACATATCGACAATCAATTTGCCTTTTCACCTCATCATTTTCGATTGCAAGGCATATCCTGTCGGTTCCCTTGTTTATATACTTGAACAAATACTTGATTGCCTTGCTCTGATTGCAGTACTCGACATTTATGTGAGCTTCGTACTTTAGCAAAAAATATGGATTGAATGGGACAACTGAACAATTATCGAGAGCAACTCCACCCTTATCAATTATGAAACCCGTATCTCTTCGCCTATATACATGATACCCATTCTCGTCTACACGAGTGCGATCATTGAATGATTTAGGGAATTTCTTTGAGCACCTGTTGTGATCCATACATGGAGATTTAGGATTAGCATCACCACATGGTCCATGCAACATATATTCAACACTGCCTCGTATAATCTAGGATATTTCTCCTTGTCAGGAATCTCAGCAATAATCCACTTGTCAATATCTTCAGGATTATGACCTTGATCCTGGCGGTTAAGAAAGAGAAGAATATGAGCATGCGGAAGGCCCCTCTTCTGAAACTCCACCGTGCATATAACTGCATGAATCAATTAACAAAATAAGAGGAACATGCTAATAAAAAAAAATATAAATGACAAAACAATAAGAGGAAAACAAATAATATTTAAAGATTTACTTACTTGCCTTTGGGGTGTCAAATACTTTGCCTTCCTTGAAATCTGCAATCATCTGATTAAGCTTCATTCTAAATACCCTGTTAAATACATCAGGCCTATCCTCAGGCCTAATGCCATATTTTTTACAGAATCTCGTAATCTCCGGCCATTTAGGATTACACGTAAATGTTATGAAAAGTGACGGATACCCAGTCCATTTACATATAGCGAGAGAATCCTGGTAATTTTGAGTCATCCACCGCTTCCCACCGGTATAAGAGGATGGCAATATAACTCGTCTCCCAGATGCTTCGCCGGTATCTCCCCTTACCGATGCATCCGACACATTTTTATAAGTTTCCATCCGAAGAGTAGGCTGATTATAACGTATCCATTGAAGCCTCTGTGTATCCATCATAACATATGCATCAACCATAAATTGTTGCAGCAACCGACCGCTTCTCATAAGCTGTGATCCTTCTCTTATCCTCTCCTGAAGTCGAAAAGATAAAAACTCTTTTATTGACAAACTTGATCTCTTTGCCCCGGGAGGTTTATTTCTCGGAATGTCTGTGAAATATCCATCTTTACCGTATACAAATAACAGAGGATAATGTAGAGGAAGGTAAGATTTATCAAATTCATGAATATGTTTAAGATCCACATTCTGCTTTTCAATAACAATGTCGCTGACATCACCCGAATCATCAATATCACCTTCAATTATAGCAGCCACCTCTGAGGCTGTCGGCATATTAAACGGTTTTCCATCTCTACCCCGCTTTCCTATAAGCCTCAATTTAATATCTTTCTTCATTCCAATATGTGCTCTGGCCATTCTATAAGTCTGTGCATAAGGGTTATGAACATCTATCATATTTTTCAAATCAGCAACAATTGACTCATCGAATGGAGAAGGCTTATCTTTATCTTTCCTGCTTGTGTGAAAGAATTAGACATATAAATAGAAGATAGTCATACAATATATGTAATATACATTATAATTCAAATAATTAAATAAAAACGTACCTGAAAGCATTAATTCTATTTTTAACTTCATTATCCGTGTCATAGATATAAAGCTGAGAAAAACGAGGGGGGGGATGGCCGTCATTAGGCAATAAAGAACCTATCATATGATCATTCTTTCCTTTCAATTTAAACGAATAAGGACCACGACCATTGTTTATGCCATGGTCAACTGCACCGGTCATTGAAGTGAATGCAAACATAGAGTTGTACTCTCGAATATTGTCTTTATAATTTTTACTCTTTTCATGCTTGTTCTCTAAGAGATCACTCAATAACTTAGGTGGCTGCACTAATGGGTCAATCTGAACTTTTCCATTCATGCAGCATAATGAAAATTTAGGCTGTGTTGATGCTTGCGTACTTTTTAACCTTTCATCATACCAGAACATCGCACCACATTTCGCACATTCGTACTTCGGATCGCCTATATCCCCATAAACTACAATATATTGATAAATATTTAAATTATGTTAGTAATTCATTGGCTATACAGAGAAAATAATAATATAATATATACTTGAAAAAAATAATAATAAACACCTGTATTATATTGTTCATCCGAATCTTTTTGCTTTCTACCGACGGGCGCTTTCTTGAATTTTTCCTTCTGATTTATTAACGACTCACTTGTTGTCGCATGCATGCGAGAATTATTTATTAACGGGGATTCTGTATACAAATAGAATATATGACTTAGTATTAATGAAATATTTTATCATAAACTATTGAATAATAATTTGTAATAATAAATAGTTTTATTTAAAAATATCGAATGTTGAACAATTAAAAAAATCATTACCTAAATTCACAGTAGGAGATAATAATGTTGTATTATTTGCTACTGTTACATTATCTGTTCCTACAATGTCAAAAGAATGTTGAGAACGATTAATATATTTATTTTAGCTCTTTAAAATATATAGTTGACTAATAAATCAAACATATACCTTACCAGATATAGGACTGTTTTTCATTAATTCAACTTCCATTGCAGAACTGAATCCATCAACATCCAAATTTATCTTTGAAGATTCCAAAATAGAAGCAGCTACCTTTCTTGGTCTCCCGATTTTTCTTTTCTCACCGTCTTTTAACAAATTTGTCGTAATAGAATCCAAAGAAGAAGAAATAGATTTTCTCGGTCGTCCAATTTTTTTTGGCTCAAGGAGCGTGCCGTGGAAAGTGTTATGTACACTTGATGCTATGCTCGTAAATTTAGCTGAATAAGAAAAATAATTATTCTTTAATAAAAGATTATTAAGAAATTAAAAATAAAAATAAAATAGGAAAAATATTGTAAATTAACAAAGAAAATCATACATATAGATCCACGGTCGTGACTTGAATTAGTAACAATATTATTTATACTTCTTTTAAATCAAAAAGATATTTACATTATCAACAATTTGAATCATTATCTTCATACAAAAAAATAGATTTGAACATAAATCTTTAAACAAAAAAATAGATGCTGAACCTAAATTATTTCCGATAAATATTACTATGTATACCATATACATCAATAGTTAGTTATATCCATTATTATGTTTTAAATGTACTTTTTTTAATTAATTTACTGAATGTATCTTTAAACTTAAAAATAAAAATCCATTATCAACATTTTGTTAATATCCCAATTTCAGAATAGGTAGAATTGAATTAAAACAAATATTTTGAAAATTGAATTAAAAAATCAGTTATTATTTAATTTTTTTTAATTCGGTTAAGACCTTTTGACCATATATTTATTTATATATATATAATTAAATTCTGAATATTTTTTTTGTTATTGACTCGGTTTATATATCTTTCAAATAAAAAGGAAGTGTCCCTTATCAACATTTTGTTTATATTTGAATTTCGTTTGTGATATAATTACATTGAAAAAAAATTAAAAATTAAAATCTAAATAGAGTTATTATTCAGAATTTTAAATCAAATAATGCTTGTTTACAGGAGCTGTGCATATTTGGTTGTTTGGTCCCAATTATACTTGTCAAATTATATGTGACAATTTAAAAAATAGTGTCAGTTGAGAATTTTTGTTATTGTTTTAATTTCTTGGCTGTTTTACTTTCTTGAATTATTGATATACTTCAAAAAGGTCAAAAAAAAAATTATCAGAGAGGAATTGATGTTGATGACTGAGTTGGAAAAATATTTCTGTTTGCTTAAGTATCCTGTGAAACAAAACTGTAACCAATGATGAAAAACATATATTCTGCAGAATTAAAAGTAGGTGTTCTTGGATGTGTAATTCAAGAACTATATCTTTGCATGTGTAATTTGCAAAAACAAATAATATTATTAAAAAAAACATCCTAATAAATCAGAACAAACAGCTAAACCTAAATGTAATCTTCAAACAAAATCATATAACCAAACGTATGAAACAAAACTGTAACCAATTTGATATTTGAATTCCATTTTTGATAAAACCTATATTTATCTTATCTTTTAACGAAATAATTATGACTACATCAGATTTAGATTCCATTTTTGATAAAGCCTATATTTTTTTAACTAAAATCTGGAATAAAAATGAGTTGAAAATTGAATTACTGACGTGGCCTTTGACGTGGCCTTTTCTGGAGCCTTTAAATAGTTTTGCTATATTTATTATATATGATGTCCCTGACATCACCCGAATCATCAATATCACCTTCAATTATAGCAGTGACCTCTGAGGCTGTCGGCATATTAAACGGTTTTCCATCTCTACCCCGCTTTCCTATAAGCCTCAATTTAATACTCCCTCCGTCCCACCTCAAGGTTCCACCTTGAGGTGGACACGCTTTTTAAGAAATTTAATTAAAATGGGTAGAAAATTTGAGGAGAGAGAATGCAAAAGTTAAATGTGTGGTAGGGAATAGGAGAGAGAATGTAAAAGTTAAAAATATTTAATAGGAGAGAGAATGAGTGGAAGGAATAGTAAGTTAATATATGGAATGTGTGGTAGGGAATAGGAGAGAGAATGGTTTTTTTGTAAATATATGGAGATGATAAGGGTATAAATATATAAAAAACTTTCCATTTAAGGAAGGGAACCTTGAGGTGGGACGGCCCAAAAAAGAAAAGTGGAACCTTGAGGTGGGACGGAGGGAGTATATTTCTTCATTCCAATATGTGCTATGGCCATTCTCTACGTCTGTGCATAAGGGTTATGCCCATCTATCATATTTTTTAAATCAGCAACAATTGACTCATCGAATGGAGAAGGCTTATCTTTATCTTTCCTGCTTGTGTGAAAGAATCAGACATATAAATAGAAGATAGTCATACAATATATGTAATATACATTATAATTCTCGAATAATTAAATAAAAACGTACCTGAAAGCATTAATTCTATTTTTCTTTATTTATCCATAAAAATATTACAATATCCGTCCCAAAAATATCAAGTAAAAAAGAACATTCATTTTTTGGATTTTTGGGACGAAAGGAGAGAAGTAAATATACAATGCTTTGATGACACACAAATTATCACACTATGAAACAATGTTGTAAACTGTACTTTTTGCACACTTTGCATCTTCCTTGTCACGTCTCAGGGAATTTATTGGGATACTATCACTTCCAAATCGATGAAAAATTTCGAACCGAGACATCTGACGTGGAACAAAAACCCCTTTTCGTTTATATCTACGACGACGAAGATAATGGTATATTCTTAAGCTTTGGCTTCCATGAAGTCTTTCCTCTGACGATTTCTTCCTTCTTTTTCTCGCCATTTGCTTGAAGAAGATGTGTGTACCTAAATGGTCCTTCATCTAAGCAACCCAATATTCCATTTCCTTGAAGAATTCCTGCCCCTAATGAGAATCCATTCACTATATTATTGTTTTGGAGTCCCTCTTTGATAATACCTGACTTGTCAGGCTCACAGAGGGACTGAACTATATTCGAACTTTCACATTCCTTTCTGTATTCTAAAATTATACCCGACAGTTGGTTCTTCTCCAAGAACTCATCTGGGATTGCCTGTAAAAGAATACCCGATCATTTATCAAAAAGACGGTTAAACATCAAATATGTGCTTTAAGATGTTGTAATGTACAATATCTGATGCATCAAGTTGTAGTGTACATAGGTTTCGTGTTTGATTACCTCAAGCATCCAACGAACGTACTTTACGTTATTCACGTGGTGGTTCATATCCAAATCGCTCCTCTTGGGCTACAGTATCAGAAAAAATTGTCTTTAGAAATTTAATTTGCACGATTTATGCTCAGATGACATCTTAGTTAAATTCAAAAATTTGAGATTTATCGGAATATATTATCCACATTTGAAAAATTGTTACAGTTAAATATAATCTAGAAATTTAAAGTTAGATATATCTTATCAAAATTTTAAATTTTATCTAAATTTCAATTGCATTATCAGAATTTTTGCTCCGAATTTTTGACCACTTATCCTAGTTTTGATTTTTTCGGATTTAATTAAAAAAAACACTTATCCTAATTTCGGATTTATGAAAAAAAAAACACTTATCCTATATCTTTTTAATTAAAATCTAGAATAAAAATGAGTTGGAAATGGAGCTGATGATTTGACCTTTGACGTGGCCTTTTCTGGAGGCTCTAAATAGTTTTGTTGTTTATATTATATATGATTATATTATATAGATTAGCTAGAATATATAGAAATAAATTGATAAGGTCATAGTTTAAAAATAAACTTGTATTTTAAAAATGAAATCTGAAAATTGAAATTGGAAATTCATATCCGACCGTTAATTCAATTTTTGTAATCTTTTTAAAGTAAATAATAATTAATTATTAATTAAAATCATTCATCAACAAATTAAGCTTAAAATTCGGCAAACATCATGATTTTTTAAAGTTAATAATAATTAATTACTAATTAATAAATGTCTTAATCTATTAACCAATGGGAGAATTACATAATGCCATATCATAATAGTGACATGGCTTAATGTGAGGGCTCTAAATGTTTGTCTTTTAATATACTAGTCAGTAACCTGTCGGTACCCGACGGTGAATAATTTTTTTTGATTAAGTAAATAATTATTTATGTGTTTTAATTGATTTTTAAGTAACAATATAAATCGAAATTGATAATCAATGTAGCGGATATTAGGAGTATAATTAATATAGAAAAAAGATGTTGACACATGATGTAACGTGGAAAGCCATTGAGATAACTATCTCGCCGGCACAAAACCACGGGAGGTTAGGTCCCTGCCTAACCAAAAAACATTATTAAGATTTTAGTGTTACAACTTTGAAAGATGAAGAGATATGATTACAATAGCGTGAGTTTAATCGTGTGTGCCTAAGTATCAACATAATCTCTTCCATCTCCTATATATTTAAAGAAAAACAAAATAAAAACAAAGAAAATAATAAGAAATTGCAATACTTTTGTTTAACCACAAATTGTGCGACATAAATTCTTAGAGTCTGTCGAAAACTTCCTTGTAGACTACATTCAGCGTCTTGTCATATGTTTGAGCATCTGAATCACAAATAATAACTTTAAGTCCTCTCTTGCTGGTTACTCTGGAAAATGTTACATAAAGTTGTCCGTGACTGAAAACAGGTTGTGAAAGATATAGTCCTACATGGGAAAGAGATTGTCCCGACCCTGACTCTTGTTGATTGTCATAGCAAAAGAAACGGCAAGTGGAAATTGCCTTCTTTTGAATCTTACCGGAAATTTTGTCACATCTGACGGAGACATTATCATTCTAGGAATAAGCACCTTCATGCCAGCATTCTTTCCCGAAAGCATCTTGGCTTCGACTACGTGCTTACCTACATATATGTAACAAAATTAAGTATTAAATTATATGTATATAAAAAATAAAAAATTAATGTATAAAAAATAAAAAATTAATGTATTTACCTAATTGAGTGACAATCATTTTGGCGCCGTTACACAATTCAGCAGCTTGATCAAGATTTCTCAAAAGCATTACTATGCACCCAACCTTCAGCTTAATATTGTGATTTGCCAATCCAGAACACTTGATAGTGTTTAGAAATTCAGGAGAGAATATATCTTCAGCACCATTTTCATCATCCTCATCCTTACAAATGGCATCAGAACTCATATATTCAACTTCATCTCCCGGAAAGAGTGACATGACATAATCATTTATATTATCGACAATCTCATTTGTTGGAGCAAGCACAGCTCTAGTCTGGAAGAATCCTTCGACATCCTTATTTTGCAATAAGTCAGGATATATAGATTCGACTATTTTTGCAATAGGATCTGAAGCCTCACGAATCAATTTATCATCAGGAAGGTTAATGTCAATTTCCCCGTCATTATCTCCACCGGCAATACCATCTCCGACACTCAAGAGCCACTGAGCAAAATCTCTTATCTCTTCGGAATTATGAGAAGTAGAATCACCCTACATTAAGTTAAATATATAAAAATTACTTAAATTGAAATAAAAATATTTAAGTAGATGAATAAAGGCTATTTAAGAATTACCTGCAATCTCATATTATGCGTCAATCTGAGAACCTCACAGTCATTCCATATTTTGGATGAACAGAGTGCATCATGCACAATATCATGCCTACTCCTTTTAGGAACAACAGGTAAAATCTATCTGAAGTCACCACAGAATACAATAACTAAACCACCAAATAGTTTATTGGAATATCTCCCCTCGGGTGTACGAATAATATCTCGGAGGCTACGATCGAGAGCCTCAAAACAATGTTTATGAGCCATTGGAGCTTCGTCCCATATAATTAGTTTGGTTTTACGTAGAAGTCTTTGCCTCATCCGTACCCAACTTTAGTTTACCGCAAGTTGAGCTCTTGTTTACCCGTATCGGGATGCCGAACCTAGAATGCGCTGGTCCTACCTTTCGGAAGGAGCAATGAAGCTATGCACTTTGGAAGCAACAGGAAGACAATATCTCTCCCCGCCTCCTTAATGCATAACACGTTGTTTTCCATAAGAAGGTCTTTCCCGTACCACCATAACCATAGACGAAAAACACACCACCGTTTCCTCAATCAACAAATGACATAATCTTATCATAAACACTCTTTTGCTTCTACGTTAACCGAGGATGTAATCAAGTGCTCACTTTCATCTCATCAATGTCATAAGATGTCTCATCTAGAATGAGCTTATTTATTGCATCACCAATGACATTGCCCACCGGTTTAGGCATGTCTTTAAATTCATGGAGACTGCGCAATTCTCGATCAAGAACTTCTCAATTTCCGCCAAAGCAAGATTCTGGACTCGTTTCATTAATTAATTTCAAACCTGAAATTATAAAAAACAAAATAAATATATTAATATAGATAAATATATAGAATCATATTGTATAATCAGAAGTAGAAATAAAATCATAATTGATATTTATTGTAAAAACAAATATGTAAATATGGGACGGAATACCCGGATTATCGTGCATCCTCCGATACTTGTACTCTATATCATCAGATAATAAGTGCCAAGTCTTCTCCCATACCTCTCCTGGATTCGACATACTATTAGATAGTAGCAATATAGAAAATAGTCTTCTCAGACTATCGGGCAACCTCCAATGACTCGCTTCTATAATTCCATCAACATATTCCTTGTCATCATCTAATAATCCCAGAGCGTAACATGCAGATTTGAAACGGGAATGAACAACGCGATTTACAGTTCTCAAATCCTTGAATTCCATGGGACCTGCTACATGATTCAACATTATCCTGAGGTAATACAATTCTCCGCAATTCATTGGAACAAGATAAATACGCCCCACTGCAAAACGTTTATCTTTCCTCGGACGCCATTCATGTTTAGTTTTATCCCATACGAAATGCTGAGGAAATTTACAGTATTTATATTTCCGAGCCTCTGAATGAATACTGTTATACTCCATCCACTTCATAAATTGAGGTTCTTTAACTGTCGCTTTATCCAAAACATCAGGAAGAAAGTCTCCGTCCTTGAAGGGGATACTATGGTCACCCTCCAAGTGAAAAGCCAAGCGCTCAACAGGAGGGGTCCGATAATGTATGTCGAATCCGAATATCCTCCACATAGCTTCACACGCAGAGACATATCGACAATCAATTTGCCTTTTCACCTCATCATTTTCGATTGCAAGGCATATCCTGTCGGTTCCCTTGTTTATATACTTGAACAAATAATTGATTGCCTTGCTCTGATTGCAGTACTCGACATTTATGTGAGCTTCGTACTTTAGCAATAGATATGGATTGAATGGGACAACTGAACAATTGTCGAGAGCAACTCCACCCTTATCAATTATGAAACCCGTGTCTCTTCGCCTATATACATGATACCCATTCTCGTCTACACGAGTGCGATCATTGAATGATTTAGGGAATTTCTTTGAGCACCTGTTGTGATCCATACACGGAGATTTAGGATTAGCAGCACCACATAGTCCATGCAACATATATTCAGCAACTGTCTCGTATAATCTAGGATATTTCTCCTTGTCAGGAATCTCAACAATAATCCACTTGTCAATATCTTCAGGAATATGACCCTGATCCTGGCGGTTAAGAAAGAGAAGAATATGAGCATGCGGAAGGCCCCTCTTCTGAAACTCCACCGTGTATATAACTGCATGAATCAATTAACAAAATAAGAGGAACATGCTAATAAAAAAAATATAAATGACAAAAAAATAAGAGGAAAATAAATAATATTTAAAGATTTACTTACTTGCTTTTGGGGTGCCAATACTTTGCCTTCCTTGAAATCTGCAATCATCTGATTAAGCTTCATTCTAAATACCCTGTTTAATACATCAGGCCTATCCTCAGGCCTAATACCATATTTTTTACAGAATCTCGTAATCTCCGGCCATTTAGGATTACACGTAAATGTTATGAAAAGTGACGGATACCCGGTCCATTTACATATAGCGAGAGAATCCTGGTAATTTTGAGTCATCCACCGTTGCCCGCCGGTATAAGAGGATGGCAATATAGCTCGTCTCCCAGATGCTTCGCCGGTATCTCCCCTTACCGATGCATCCGACAGATTTTTATAAGTTTCCATTCGAAGAGTAGGCTGATTATAACGTATCCATTGAAGCCTCTGTGTATCCGTCATAACATATGCATCAACCATAAATTGTTGCAGCAACCGACCGCTTCTCATAAGCTGTGATCCTTCTCTTATCCTCTCCTGAAGTCGAAAAGATAAAAACTCTTTTATTGACAAACTTGATCTCTTTGCCCTGGGAGGTTTATTTCTCGGAATGTCTGTGAAATATCCATCTTCACCGCATACAAATAACAGAGGATAATGTAGAGGAAGGTAATATTTATCAAATTCATGAATATGTTTCAGATCCCCATTCTGCTTTTCAATAACAATGTCCCTGACATCACCCGAATCATCAATATCACCTTCAATTATAGCAGCGACCTCCGAAATTTGTCGGCATATTAAACGGTTTTCCATCTCTACCCCGCTTTCCTATAAGCCTCAATTTAATATCTTTCTTCATTCCAATATGTGCTCGCCATTTGCACGTCTGTGCATAAGGGTTATGCACATCTATCATATTTTTCAAATCAGCAACAATTGACTCATCGAATGGAGAAGGCTTATCTTTATCTTTCCTGCTTGTGTGAAAGAATCAGACATATGAATAGAAGATAGTCATACAATATATGTAATATACATTATAATTCTCGAATAATTAAATAAAAACGTACCTGAAAGCATTAATTCTATTTTTAACTTCTTTATCCGTGTCATAGATATAAAACTGAGAAAAATGGGGGGGGGATGGCCATCATTAGGCAATAAAGAACCTATCATATGATCATTCTTTCCTTTCAATTTAAACGAATAAGGACCACGACCATTGTTTATGCCATGGTCAACCGGCCCTTTTGATCATTGAAGTGAATGCGAACATAGAATTGTACGCTCGAATATTGTCTTTATAATTTTTACTCTTTTCATGCTTGTTCTCTAAGAGATCACTCAATAACTTAGGTGGTTGCACTAATGGGTCAATCTGAACTTTTCCATTCATGCAGCATAATGAAAATTTAGGATGTGTTGATGCTTGCGTACTTTTTAACCTTTCATCATACCAGAACATCGCACCACATTTCGCACATTCGTACTCCGGATCGCCTATATCCCCATAAACTACAATATATTGATAAATATTTAAATTATGTTAGTATTCATTGGCTATACAGAGAAAATAATAATATAATATATACTTGAGAAAAATAATAATAATAAACACCTGTATTATATTGTTCGTCCGAATCTTTTTGCTTTCTACCGACGCGCGCTTTCTTGGATTTTTCCTTCTGATTTATTAACGACTCACTTGTTGTCGCATGCATGCGAGAATTAATTATTAACGCGGATTATGTATACAAATGGAATATATGACTTAGTATTAATGAAATATTTTATCATAAACTATTGAATAATAATTTGTAATAATAAATAGTTTTATTTAAAAATATCGAATGTTGAACAATTAAAAAAAAATCATTACCTAAATTCATAGTAGGAGATAATAATGTTGTATTATTTGCTACTGTTACATTATCTGTTCCTACAATGTCAAAAGAATATTGAGAACGATTAATATATTTATTTTAGCTCTTTAAAATATATAGTTGACTAATAAATCAAACATATAACTTACCAGATATAGGACTGTTTTTCATTAATTCAACTTCAATTGCAGAACTGAATCCATCAAGATCAACTCAGAATTTTCATACTTTGAATGAGAGACTATAAATAAATTTTGATGTTTAATATTACAACAACAACAACAAACAATAACTTATAACATAAAAGTTGTAGGTGTATATATAAACACTCATCATGTTTATTCCTGGTTGCATAGCATTTTCAATTTTCCGAGGTGAAAAAAAAAAATGCACCGTTATATAGCTGAACTTCATTTCTTATCCATCCAAATCACACACCGCAAGCTTTTCCCTTCTATAAGTAAATCAAACGCCTTGTTGATGTCTTCAAAGTTGACCTCATGCGTCACGAATTCGTCCACTTTCAGCTCCTAATATAGACACATATAAGGATCAAAAAAACTTTTTGTATCTTTTGTTATAGAGTTGGCATATTTCCACCCCTCTCCATCAATTGGTCATATATATATATATATATATATACACGTGTGTGTGTGTATTGCATATTAGTTCAATAACTAGGAAATTAAATACGAGAACAATGTCAAGTTTAATGGATTACCTTGTCCATGTAACGTTTAACAAGGAGCGGAACATCAGATTTTGGTTTGACACCACCAAATAGAGCTCCCTTAACGGTAATTCCGTACTTAATAACATCAAAGTAATTGAAGGTCAATGCTGCGTCCGGCTTGCCAACTCCCAACACAATCGTCTTCCCCCATCCCTAAAATTATGTGTTCAAAAATACAAATGTTACGAAAGTTGTGTAATACTGATGAGGGGAAGATAAAATAGTCACTCAAATGAATTGTTATAATAAATTCAGTGATAAACAAATAAAATTGGAATAATCTTTTGAAATCGACAATCATTCACTAGCATAGGCGGACACAAGTACTCCTACATGGGTGATGGGTGCACGTGCACCCATGTTATTTTCAGCATAAAGTACTTCTACACCACTGTTAGTTCTTAATTATACCTATCCATATATCCATAGCTTCACCTTAATATGAACAGAACCAAAATGTGAACCATGTTTGAATAGGTGTGTGTATGTGAGTGAGTGAGAGAGAGAGAGAGAAATACCTTTCTGCAGCAAGCATATGCTTCTTGAACCACGAATGGCGAGCCAACACACTCAAAGCAATAATCTGCACCCCCATCAGTCATCTCGTTTATCACCTGCTTAGTTACCATAAAATCCCCACAAATTAGAAACTTGGACCGAGTATCATGAATTTCGTGCTTACTTCATACATACTGCTTCATGACATTTTCTAACATCTTACATATCTATAACACTATAGAATAAGGGAATTGACAAACTCCGTGATTCCAAATATTTTTCTACCTTGCTTACAGATTTTTCCCCACAGCTAAGGGAATTGACAAACTCCGTGATTCCAAATATTTTGCCTGTGTTGAAGATGAAAAAGGACAATGTTATAAGAAAACAGGCAGTATATAGTAAAATCTACAAGTTTACCTCTGCGCAGGAATATAATGAACATGTTTCCCTCAAAAACGGTACCCTATCATCTCATCACAACGCAAATTTCCAACTTACAGTATATCACGAAAAGAAAATATTATATATATATATATATATATATATATATATATAAGATTGTTTTACCTTTCTCAAATTTGTCAGGGTTCACATCTACACCAATATATATATATATATATATATATATATATATATATATATATATATATATATATATATATATATATATATATATATAAGATTGTTTTACCTTTCTCAAATTTGTCAGGGTTCACATCTACACCAATAATTCTTTCAGCTCCACAAAGCCTAGCACCTTCCGCAACCTAAAATTATGTTAATAAACTTGTTAAATTTCATAGATGGGGTCCTCTTTGAAAACATCCTAAAATCCTAGACGCCTCTGAAAGTGGGATAGAGAAATGCTGATCATACAGCCAAGCCAATTGCTCCGAGTCCAAAGATTACAACAGTGGACCCCGCTTCCACATTTGCAGTTCTCCAAGCTGCACCTACCCCTGAACAGTTCCAGCTCGTCTTTAGTTATGAAATTATATGTAAAAACTTTCATTTCAATGATGTGGGCCTATCACATTTTTAACCCACTATACTTTGACGAAGCTTCGGTTTTAAACTTTTAATCACTGGTGTACTTTTTAAACACTTTTAACCATTATTTTTTAGATACGCACTCACTATTTCCAAAAAAGTTGCTAAAAATATGTACTTATTATTTATTTGTTTATTATTATTTGTTTTTTTTTTTTTTTTTTTTTTTGGGGGGGGGTAGTGAATGTGTATCAAAGTAGAATGATTAATTGGGATTTCATAAAAGTACAGTGGCTCAAAAATGTGATAATTCGGGCAGAAAGCGACTCAATAGTGAAGAAAAGTGAGCATTACCGGTTGATACTCCACAGCTAAAGAGGCAAGCTCTTTCAGGAGGAATTGTGGGATCGATTTTAGTTAAGTGAGCAATATCCACAACTGTGTACTCGCTAAAACTCGATACAAACAAGAAATGGTACAAGGTTTCCCCATTTAGATCCGTGAATCTGCTCGTTTCATCTCTTTCCATCCAAGGAGACACTTGGAAAGGGAACTTTGAGCAAAGGTTGCTCTTCTTGGATGTGCAATCCCTACATTCACCGCAATCTGGCAAAAATATTGGAATAACACTGTCTCCTTCTTGTACCTCGTCTACTCCCTCTCCCACGCTCTCCACAATTCTTGATTGCACAAAATCAAAAGGTTAGGAATGTCTTGAAAAATCCAAAAAACAATTACAAATAAAATTATTATTTTCCAAATGTCTTTGATGGGACACCATATAAACTCAGTTAGAAACAACATTGAAAATGGTCATGAAATAATTGACAAGTTTGAGTTATTAAAGAGAAGTTACCCCATAGCCTCATGTCCAAGAATTCTTGGGAAAATTCCAGGAGGAACCTTCAAGTAAACAAGAAAAGAATAGAATTGAAAATGAAAAATTAGTCAAAAACTCAACAATAAAGGGATCTCAATATTTGTTGTATCTTATGGATGGTGGAGTAATGCTCTAAAGCTTTAGAGTGTTGTACTAGAGCATTCGAATGCATTTAAGTGTTTTATAGTACAACACTCTAAAACATTTTTCGTACAATTATGTACATAAAATTTTATGTACAATAAAGGGATTGTTGCAAGGCAGGATCCACTCCTCCGTTGTAGCCAATTTTCTCAGCTATTAGATCAATGATCGAGATTAATTTAACTCAGATACATTGGATCCTATATATACATGGTCCCGTTTTAATCCCAATCTCGAACAAGAAAATGTAGGCTACAATGGAACAACGGAAACTCCACCGTAGTAGTTCAAAATCTGTACTACTTCCACCCCAAGATTTATTTTCGGACTCTTGGGACGGAGGGAGTAGAACTAGGGTTGGAAATGGTTCGGTTTAACTCGGTTTGGACAAATTTAGAAGTCAAAACGCTATCATCAGTTTGGAGAAATTTCAAACCGAGCTAAACCATAAAAAAATTCACGAGCTAAACCAAACAGCTATATATGGTTCTAGACAAATACTAAAAAGTACCTACATTCAATTTCCAAAAGTGGACGTCACTAAAACAAAGAGAAGTACAAATGATTTTGATTCGGACTTCACGAGGGTTAGGCGGAGCCACCATCACCTCCTCTATCACCAGCGGTGCCCCTGCCTCCCGCGCCACCGCAGCTATTCCAATTCCATGCATTAAAATTCAGATATACTATAGATAGATGAATTTTGAACAATTATTTATCGAAAAAAATTAGAGCAATTTTTTAAGAAATTTTAAAAAATACAGTAATATTATTATTTATAATTCATCAAATAACAATTTTTTGAATATAGTGAAATTATCAAATTTTCATTTAAAAAAATTGGGTAAAATTCAATTGAGTTGCGACCAAAAACTATTCAATGTAAAGAGAATTAGTACCTTTGCATCTAATGGGTTTCCCTGCAAATTTGCTCGATTGCTTCTTCTCCATTGTCACACACAGTCACTGTGTGGAAGATGATGAGATTGGAGTAGGAAAAAATGCGGTTTGAAAATGGGAAATTGGAGATTGATTGAGGTCTGATTACGTTTCTTAAAATTTGATTAAAATAGTTAAAAGGACTGAAATGATAGGGATAGAGATTGATCGAAAAAGACTTCCGGTGGATGACAATGATTGCAGTAAAAGACAGAAATAAGTTGACAAAGTTGAGTGGAACAAGTAATCATTCAGTAATGTTGCCTCCTTTAAAATGAAAATGTCAAAAAAAATAATAAAAAAAATACTCCCTCCGTCCCGCTAATATTCGCACTAACACTGTTTGCGCGGAAATTAAGAAATATGACATTTTAATAAAATGTTGTGAGTGTAAAAGTAAAGTAGGAAAGAGAATGAGTGGAGGGTGTAATAAATTATAATGGTGTTGTGAGTATTAAAATAATGTAGGAGAGAGAATGAGTGGGGTTGGGTGAATATTTTATTAATATAAAGTTTCCTTTTTGGGAGTGTGCGGATATTAGCGAGACGCCCAAAAAGGAAAGTGTGCGAATATTAGCGGGACGGAGGGAGTATATTATTAATATAAAAAATAAAATATAAGAGAAAATGATTGAAAGAAATAGTTAGACCATTTACAATGGATTCAACAACCCCATTTTTTCAACATCCTTTAAAACACGACACATCATCTTCTCTTTCCTCCACCTAATTATTCTACCTAAGTTTTACACATACTTGCAATACGACAGCCAAGAGTACAAAATCAATGCCCTAAGTTTGCAATTTTTAGCAAATTGGTATAAAAACTAACGAAATCGTTAATTTTTTGACGGGATTAAACACATGTGCATGGCACATGACTTTTAAAGGGGCATTTTTGTCATTTCGTGAGTATTTATTCAAAAGTGAGTCAAACATAAATTAAAAACATAAAAAAATAAAATAATAATAATAAAATAACAATAATAAAATAATAATAATAATAAATAATAATAATAATAATAATAACAATATAATAAAATAATAATAAAATAATAATAATAATAATAAAGATAAAGATAATAAAATAATAATAAAATAATAATAATAATAATAATAATAATAATAATAATAATAATAATAATAATAATAATAATAATAATAATAATAATAATAATAATAATAATAATAATAATAATAATGACGAAGAAAATGCCCACCTTCTTCATCTTCTTCCTCTTCCTAACATGCGTCCTCCACCCCTTATCCGCCATTGCCACCACCCACAACCCTTCCTTCTTCCCTCAAGACTCTTTTCCCTCATCCCCTCAACCTCCGGCCCCTAAAATTCCATTTTCCACCACCCCACCAAACGATCAACCCTTCTTCCCCTCATTCCCTTCCCCACCTCCACCACCGCCTTCGCCTTCGGCTACCTCCTCCTTCGCTTCCTTCCTGGCTAATGTTTCTTTCCTTGCGTTCCCCCAGTCCCCCAAATCTAAGCCTGTTTCCTCCAAGCTCATCGCCTCTGCCATCGTCGTCGTCCTCGCCGCTGCCGTCATTCTGTCTATTGTTGTTGTTTTGTACATTCGGAAGAAGAAACAACAGATTTGTAGAGCGGACAACAAATTTACCATAATAATTATGAAAATTCCAAGGTGGGTGTTTCAAGGGAAGAGGATTTTGAGGAGTTTTATTCTCCAAGAGGGTCTTTGGGTGGTCGGGAGAGCTCGATCGGCGTCGGATTCGCCGTGGCAGCTGAGAATTTTGAATCTAGGAGAATGTTGGGGTCGGGTTCTTCATCATAATAATAATAATAATAATAATAATAATAATAATAATAATAATTATTATTATTATATTATTATTATTATTATTTTATTATTATTTTATTATTTTATTATTTTATTATTATTTTTTTTTATTGTTATTTTATTATTATTTTTTATTTTTTATTGTTATTATTATTATTTTATTATTATTATTATTTTATTATTATTATTATTTATTATTATTATTATTATTTTATTATTATTATTATTATTATTATTTATTATTTATTATTATTTTATTATTATTATTATTTTATTATTATTTTTATTATTATTTTTATTATTATTATTATTATTATTTTAATTTATGTTTGACTCACTTTTGAATAAATACTCACGAAATGACAAAAATGCCCCTTTAAAAGTCATGTGTCGTGCACATGTGTTTAATCCCGTCAAAAAATTAACGATTTCGTTAGTTTTATACCAATGTGCTAAAAATTGCAAACTTAGGGCATTGATTGACTAAATTGCACTCTTGGCTGCCGTATTGCAAGTATGTGTAAAACTTAGATCACCAAATTGCAATTGACCCAATTTTTAACCCCTACAATAGTTTCAACACTCATATTTTTTCAACACCCTTCCAACTCATCATCCTATACCCCACCACTTTTATTTTATTTTATATTCTTTATTTTTATTTTTATGATTAGTAAAATAATAATTATTATTATTAATTATAAAATTAATAATAATTATTATTAATGATAATAATAATTATTATTATCATTTATAATAAAAAAAAATACTGAAATACTTATTTTATTTTATATTATTTATTTTTCAATATAATTAATTTATATTGAAAAAATAGTGTTTTTTTTCTGTGTCCAAATCAAATGAAACAAGACTCTATTTGTAGATAAAAAAAAATTATGAATTATGGTGTAAAAAAATTTTTTTTTTTGATATAAGATAATTGCCTTAGAAAAATTCGGTGGATTTAAATCAAAAAAAAAATTCAGTGTCCAATCATAGAGTGACAAGTGGCGCACTAGGAAAAAAAGAAAAAAAAGAAAAAAGGCAAAGCTTCAGCTCTTATACGCGCCTTCATAGAAGGTGGTCTCCACGCGCTTTTTTCGGCCCAATGGAAACACGACACATGGCGAAACGGGCCCAATTTTTTTTTTCAACACTTGTTGAATTTTTTCAACAAAAAAAAAGTTTTCAACTGTTGAATTTCTTTTTCAACTGCCATTGGAAGGGTTTAAGTAGTTGAAAAAAATTTTCAACACCACTATTGTAAGTGGTCTTAGGGGATTGTTGTTGTGAGTATGACAAGTGAGTCTTATTAAATATAAAAATAATATAAATTTGTCATTGCGGAATGTTTTAAGTCGATAGAAACTTCTAAAATGATAAATTATTCTAAATCGAATGAAACGGAGAGAGTAATCTTCTATCCCAATAATAATTAGATGAAATGGTCATATGATGATTAAGATAAAGAAAATTATTGTCTACAATAAAAATATGAAATAAACTAAATACAAGGGTCCAAAATTGCAAACGAAAAACATATTCAGTAATATCCAGAAATAAATAAATAAATATAATAAATAAATAAATGAATATATATATATATATATATATATATATATATATATATATATATATATATATATATATATATATATATATATATATATATATATATAATTTATATAATATATTAAAAGACAAACATTTAGACCATCTCCAATGAAAGTTTAATGGGTAATTGAATAATTGATTCTACCATTGAATAATTTTTCAACCATTTGGAGGGCTTAGTTGAAAAAAAATAAATATGGGCCATTGATTGAATTTTTTCAACCTGGTTGAATGAAATTTCTTTGGAAGGATTTTTGCCACGTGTCGGCTCATGATTGGGCCGACAAGGAGAGTGAGTCCCAATTGAAGACACAAGCGCGTGAGTGAGTTAATTTTCAGTTTTTTTTTTGTTTTTTTCATTTAAATACGCGTGTCATATTCCTATTGGTCTATGTGATTTTTATTTTATCCAAACACATCCGAATTTTCAAAGACCATTATCTATATCAAAAAAAAAAAAAAATTCACCAAAATTCATATTTTTTTCTCTATAAATAGACTTTTCTTTCATTTGATTTCATCACAGCAAAAAAAATCCCTCCTTTTTCATATAAATTTCCTAATTATCTTTCATCAACCTAAAAAAAACCTCTCTTTTTTGTGAAATGGATCACAATAACAACCATTTCAACACTCAAAATCTTAGTAATTTTCCTCTCAACTACAATAATCCTAATGTGAAGTACTTTTTTAATTATAAATGATAATAATAATTATTATTTTATTAATCAAAAAAATAAAAAATATAAAATAAATGATAATAATAATAATTATTTTATTAATTATAAAAATAAAAAAAATCAAATCAAATAAAATAAAAATAGGGAGGTAAAACAAAAGTGGTGGGGTATAGGATGATGAGTTTGAGGGGTTGAATTTTTTTTAAACTAACCATTTGATGGGTTAAAATTGATTGAGGAGTTGAATGATTAGGTGGATGAGAGAGAATCTGATGTGGAGGCAGTTGAATAATTTTGATAGTTGAAACCATTGAAGATGGTCTTAGAGTCCTCACATTAAGCAATGTCACTATTATGACATGGCATTATGTAATTCTTCCATTGGTTAATAGATTAAGACATTTATTAATTAGTAATTAATTATTATTAACTTTAAAAAATCATGATGTTTGCCGAATTTTTAGGCTTAATTTGTTGATGAATGATTTTAATTAGTAATTAATTATTATTTACTTTAAAAAATTTACAAAAATTCATCAATTAACGGTCGGATATGAATTTCCAATTTCAATTTTCAGATTTCATTTTAAAAATACAAGTTTATTTTAAAATTATGACCTTATTAATTTATTTTCATATATTCTAGCTAATTTAAAGATAATGATGTTTGCCAAATTTTTGACCAAATTTTAGGATTAATTTGTTGATAAATGATTTTAATTAGTAATTAATTATTATTAACTTTAAAAAATCATGATGTTTGCCAAATTTTTAGGCTTAATTTGTTGATGAATGATTTTAATTAGTAATTAATTATTATTTACTTTAAAAATTTTACAAAAATTGAATTAACGTTCGAATATGAATTTCCAATTTCAATTTTCATTTCATTTTAAAAATACAAATTTATTTTTAAATTATGACCTTATTAATTTATTCCCATATATTATAGCTAATCTATCTATATAATCATATAATATAAATATAGCAAAACTATTTAGAGGCTCCAGAATAGGTCACGTCAAAGGCCACGTCAGGAATTCAATTTCCAACTCATTTTTATTCCAGATTTTAGTTAAAAAAATATAGGTTTTATCAAAAATGGAATCTAAATCTGATGTAGCCATAATTATTTCATTAAAAGATAAGATAAATATAGGCTTTATCAAAAATGAAATTCAAATATCAAATTGGGATCAGTTTTGTTTCATACGTTTAGTTATATGATTTTGTTTGAAGATTACATTTAGGTTTAGTTGTTTGTTCTGATTTATTAGGATGTTTTTTTAATAATATTAGTTGTTTTTGCAAATTACACATGCAAAGATATAGTTCTTGAATTACACATCCAAGAGCACCTACTCTTAATTCTGCAGAATATATGTTTTCCATCATTGGTTACAGTTTTGTTTCACAGGATACTTAAGTAAGCAGAAATATTTTTTCAACTCAGTCATCAACATCAATTCCTCTCTGATAAAAAGAATTTGACCTTTTTGAAGTATATCAATAATCCAAGAAAGTAAAACAGCCAAGAAATTAAAACAATAACAAAAAAAAAATTCAAATATAAACAAAATGTTGATAAGGGATACTTCCTTTTTATTTGAAAGATATATAAACCGAGTCAATAACAAAAAAAAACAGAATTTAATTATATATATAAATAAATATATGGTCAAAAGGTCTTAGCCGAATTAAAAAAAAAATTAAATAATAACTGAATTTTTAATTCGATTTTCAAAATATTTGTTTTAATTCAATTCTACCCATTTTGAAATTGGGATATTAACAAAATGTTGATAATGGACTTTTATTTTTAAGTTTAAAGATACATTCAGTAAATTAATTAAAAAAAGTACATTTAAAACATAATAATGGATATAACTAACTATTGATGTATATGATATACATAGTAATATTTATCGAAAATAATTTAGGTTCAGCATCTATTTTTTTGTTTAAAGATTTATGTTCAATATCTATTTTTTTGTATGAAGATAATGATTCAAATTGTTGATAATGTAAATATCTTTTTGATTTAAAAGAAGTATAAATAATATTGTTACTAAAAATAGGGAATTGATTTACATAAAATCAGAATCATATTAAAAAGAGATATATCCTCATATTTATCAAAAAGGTTTCCTTATTCAATAGAGACTATATCCGAGTTACTTGAATGTTCCGAGGTGCTTTAAAGTTTTTTTTTGTTTTAATAGGTATTTATAACTATCATATTTATTTATTATTTCATAATTTTCTTTCTTCAGATTGGTGACTGCACAGTACATGCTAGAATAGCAGATGTAGATACAGATAAAACGTGGTACTACGATGCTTGCGATTCTGGTAATTGTAAAAAAAAAGATTGAGAGTATAGGTAAGATCTGCAAGGGTTGCAGTAAGGAGATTAAGAGTTTCGTTTCAAGGTAATATTCATCAAAGTACATTATTCAAAAAATTTATATTTATTAAATATGAAAGTGTTATTTTCATTATATATTTTTAATACAATATACATTATTTTATCAAAATTAATGATGCAAAGGTACTATCTCTCTTTTGAGGGTTATTTTTTTTTTTGTCTGTCATGGGGCTTATGCCCCTTCGCTTTTGTCTGTCTCGAAAAAAGAGCTTTGATTTGATAATAGAGTGTATTATCAAATCAAGAAAAAGCAAGATAAAAATTTATATTTACACCTACAACTGTTGGAAATTAAATTATAGCACCACAGATTAAATAGACAATTTAATCAACAGTAGGGGATTTATTGATCAAGTCAAGAACGTATCAATAAGCCAATAGCAAAACCGAAAGCAAGGAACCGGATCAGGAAAACAGACAGAAACAATAAAACAAACGATTAGAAAACTTATCGTGATTTTGATCGAGTCGCCTTAGGAAGACTGTCCTAAGAGAAAATATTGCCCCCAATTGGTGCAACTCAGGTACAGGCAAATTTCTCCGAGGATAAAACGATCACGGATTACGTACCACAAAGCAGCACACAGGTAGGTAATCACCGGCGGTCCTATCTCAGTCGCCTTGAATCTCATGAACTAATCTCTATGAACGGGAGTAATTTAGCAATGAATTAAAGCAAGAGAATTGTGTTTCTCTTCAATATTTCATGTACCAAAACGGCTGGGAGGAAGAGAGTATTTATACATATGGTAAACTAGGGTTTTAGGGCTTAAAAAGACCTAAAACTGATCTAATTCGGCCCAGGAAAATCGCAAATCCGTCATGAGCGCGGCCGCCCTTGAGTCATGCGCGACCGCGCTAGGCAACAGGCGATGGATGCTGAACTCACGGCACAACAGCGCGGCCGCCCTTGGCCATAGCGCGGCCGCTCTCCTTGGCAGTGGCCTCCGACGGATTTTCCTCCTTAGCCAAATTCAGTCCACACCCACGACACTCCAAGGTCATAGATATATGGACTTCATACCACATATATCAAACTTCCAACAATCCCCCACAAGTTCATAGAATTATGACGTGTACAGATTGTCCATTGCCATGCTTTCAATAATGGTACCTTCCGGCTTGAACCACTACCTATGTTATCCAACGCAAACCTCCACAGGACCAAATGAACGGGTGTCTTGAATCTGATGCCTTTGGATGTAGAGGCCTTTGCTGGTAACAAATACGACAAAAGCTATGATAGGCCCTCTATCGAACACTTGACGCTTATAAGCCATACGTCCCGATCCTCTATCATTAGTGCTTTCAAGGAATAACCCGAATTCCTCTAATTGCGGCCAACAACAACACTCACTTAGCTGGGCATCTCAGAAGATGTACTGCTAACATCTTGTCTAAAAGACTTGATCCCATTCAAAGTTCTAAACTTTTACTTTATTAGCAGCAACGAGCACCTCTAGGCTATTCAGGGGATAGACTCAGACATGTAACATGTCAATCTATTATTAGGTGCTCTGACTCACTCCACAGCTTGTTATTACCACATTGAATCTCCTTTGTGGGATCTCCACTCAGGTAGATTGGGTTGCCACTGAGTTTGAATCAGACGGGGTTCGAGACCCGTCCCCAACCTAGATTTTTGAACTAGAGCAAATTCTAGCCCTTTGGTTAAAGGATCACCGTGTTATCCTTGGTACCAACATAATCAACACTATCACCTTCCGAGACACTAGATCCCTTATAGATTTTAATCTAATTTGGATGTGTCTCCTAGTTTTACAGTTGTACTTGACACTTTTCGGTTTCTCGGTGTGGCAGTGTTGTCACAATGTACAGAGATAACAGGCATGGGCTTACTGACCATGGGCAACTCAGACATAAGTCCTCGAAGCCATTCACCTTCCAATCCAGTAGTGTCAAGGGCAACTAATTCGGCCTCAAACGTAGACCTAGACAACAGAGTTTGTTTGGTCGACCTCCAAGCGACTGCAGCTCCGCCTAAGGTGAAAACATACCCCGTATAGCCATAACTCCCGGAGTTATAGGCAATCCAGCTTGTATCACTATATCCTTTAAGAACAGAAGGATATTTTCCGCAATGCAGCCCAAGGGAAATCGTTCCCTTCAAGTACTTGAGAACTCTATCAAGAGCTTCCCAATGTGCTTTATTTGGACATTGAGTATATCTAGCCAACCTAGTAATCGAGTAGGATATATCCGGTCTAGTACAATTGGCAAGATACATCAAACTTCCAATAATTTGAGAGTATCTCAACTGAGCCATCGGTACTCCACTTTCATTCTTAGTAAGAGCAGATGAAGGGTCATATGGAGTCTTAGCCACTTTGCAATTCTTATAACCAAATTTCTCAATTACGCTTTCGGTATAATGAGATTGCGATATGGTTATGCCACTAGTTGAACGAGTCAACTTAAGGCCAAGAATCACACTAGCTACTCCCATATCCTTCATCTCAAACTTACTTTTCAAGAATTCCTTAGTAGTATTAATTATCCTCATATCCGTTCCAAATAACAGAATATCATCGACATACAGACATAAGACAATACTACTATCACCAATACTCTTGCTATAAACACACTTATCAAACTCATTAGTAACAAAGCCAAACGATGAGACAATTTTATCAAATTTCTTATGCCACTGCTTAGGGGTTTGTTTGAGTCCATACAAGGACTTAACAAGTTTACAAACCTTTTTCTCATTTCCAGAGGCCTCAAAACCTTCAGGTTGATCCATATAAATTTCTTCCTCCAGATCGCCATGCAAGAAAGCGGTCTTAACATCCATCTGATGGATAGGAAGATCATATACAGAGGCCAATGCGATAAGCATTCGGATTGTAGTCATTCTAGCAACTGGCGAATAGGTATCGAAATAGTCTATTCCCTCCATTTGCTTGAATCCCTTAGCCACTAACCTAGCCTTAAACTTGTCAACGGTTCCATCCGGTTTCAGTTTCCTTTTGAAGACCCACTTACATCCTATCGTGCTACAACCAGGAGGGAGATCGACTAATTCCCATGTCCCATTAGAGACAATAGAATCCATCTCACTCTTAACAGCATCCTTCCACTGCTTGGCATCAGAAGTAGCCATAGCAGCTTTGAAGGTTAAAGGATCACCCTCGACATTGTAAGTGATGAAATCACTTCCAAAATCCTTGGTGGTCCTTGCACTTTTGCTCCTTCTTGGTTCAATCTCATCGTCTGAATGAGTTGCACTGGAATCAACCCCCACATTTGTCAGCTCCTCTACTTGAGCAGGAATGGAATTAGTGGTTGGGTTAGATTCCTTAGGAAGTCCGTCCTTCATAGGAAACACATCCTCAAAAATGTTGCATCACGTAACTCAACTATAGAGTTCACATCTATGTCAGAAATTTCAGATTTTATAATAAGAAATCTCAATGCATAACTTGTTTCAGAATAACCTATAAAGATAGCATCAACAGTTTTAGGTCCAAGCTTTTTCCTTTTATGTGCAGGTACAAGTACCTTTGCAAGGCACTCCCACACTTTCAAGAATTTCAAGCTAGCCTGTCGACCTCTCCAAAGTTCAAACGGACTTTCCTTTCTATGTTTAGGAGGGACTCTATTCAGAATATGGCAAGCCGTATTCAAAGCCTCTCCCCACATATATTTGGGCAGTCCAGAACTTATGAGTAAACTGTTAATCATATCAGTAAGGGTTCTATTCTTACGTTCAGCAACACCATTTGATTGAGGGGTGTAGGGAGGAGTCTCTTCATGTACAATTCCATTTTCTTGGCAATAATGCATGAAGGGGTTGGACTCATATTCACCTCCTCTATCAGACCTTAACCGTTTAAGTTTCTTGCCAGTTTGTGTTTCTGCTTCGTTCTTAAATATAATGAATTTATCTAATGCTTCATCCTTAGAATTAAGCAGATAGACATAACAGTATTTACTAGCATCATCAATAAAGGTGAGAAAGTATTTCTTTTTGTCTTTGGTCAACACGCCATTAAATTCACAAATATCAGTATGAACTAAATCTAGAATTTCAGAATTTTTCACAACCGATTTAAACGGACCTTTTGTAGATTTGGCTTCAACACATACATGACATTTAGAATTTTTATCAATAGCATGTTTAGGAATAATATCTAAATTCATCATTCTTTTCACAGAATCATAGTTAATATGTCCTAAACGACCATGCCAAACATTTGAAGATTCAATGGAATAAGAAACAGGATAATCAATAGAACTAAAATTATTGTGCGAACAAACATCAGTTTCAACTCTAATTTTAAATAAACCATCCGAGGAATAACCTTTCCCCACAAAACTACCAGAATCCAAAATTATGACCTTATTACATTTAAATGAAATCTCAAATCCTTCCCTAACTAGACTAGAACCACTAATAATGTTGCGACGAATATCAGGAACGTGATACACTCGATGCAAGGTAAGAATGCGCCCATTAGGAAACTTCAGGTCCACGCGTCCAGTCCCAAGCACCTTTGCGGCACTAGAGTTCCCCATCGTCACCGATCTACCACGCTCGAGTGGTAAGACATAAATAGCAATTTATCAGCACAAACGTGCACATTTGCCCCAGTGTCAACTAGCCACTCGTTGGGTTCATAGACAGTAAAGATTTCAGGATAAGAAGTTACATACTTTGTAACATTGCAGGTCAGAGCGTCAACTCCAGGTGCGTAAGAGTCAGGATCATCATAATCCTTCGGACCCAACACCATGTTAACAGCAGGATGGTCATCAGCAGAGCCTTGTGGTCCTTTCCTTTCTTGGACGGGTAGTCCCTAGAAAAGTGTCCACCTTCTCCACAATTCCAGCAGTTCAATTTTGCTTTTGGCTTCTTAAAGTTATTTTTCTTAACTTTAATCTTATCATGGTTGTCTTTATCCTTAGAGTGAGTTTTCACACCTTTTCCTTTAAACTTGCTTTTACCAGTCACCATATTAGCAGCAGCCTCCACAGGTACGCTAGGTTGGTTACCATTATGCACCTCCTGAATCGCAATTGCATTCATCAACTCATTGAGTGTCAAGCTTCCAGTACGATGCTTGAGGGTCATACCGAATTCCCCCCAAGATCGAGGAAACTTCTCAATAATAGCCATGACAGCGAACTTATCAGGAAGTCCCATGTTAGCATCCTTGAGTGATTGCAAAATGATTTGGAGTTCGTGCACTTGATCGGTAACCGACTTTCCCTCGCTCATACGATAATTCAGGAACTTACCCACTTGGTACTTTTCCACACCGGAGTCATCGGTGCTGTACTTCGTGGAAAGCGATTCCCACAGTGACGCAGCAGTGAGAGGAGCAGAGCAATAATGTAACGACCCTAACCCTAGGCACAATTTTAGTATAATATTGTGTGCTTTTAATATTATTATTAATATTATGTGTTCGTTTTTATATCTTTGATTTCTTTTATTAGGATGAGATAATTGAGAAAATTAAATAAAGTCCATGGGGAAAGTATAATAATTGACAATAAATAAAATGTGAGTAGTTAGGCTTTATATTGTGTAAGGGAAAGAAATAAATGTTGAAAGCCTAAATTGGGTATGGCACTACAAGGAAAATCAATTTTAGCTACGGCAAATTCCGTAGCTAAAATGAAGATTCCGTAGCTAAATCGTGTTTAGAGACGGATTTATTCCGTAGCTATTCCGTGGGTGCAGGTTTGTCGCTAAATTGGGCGTCGCTGTTTTGTAGCTGTTTTAGAGACGGACATGTCCGTCTCTAAATCAGAGACGGATAAGTCCGTCTCTAAATCAGAGACGGATACGCCCGTCTCTAAATCAGAGACGAATACGCCCGTCTCTAAATCAGAGACGGATACGCCGTCTCTAAATCAGAGACGGATAAGCTCGTCTCTAAATCAGAGACGGATACGTCCGTCTCTAAATCAGAGACGGATATGCTCGTCTCTGAATCAGAGACGGACATATCTGTCTCTAAAGCAGCTACAAAACAGCGACGCCCAATTTAGCGACCAACCTGCACCCACGAATTAGCTACGGAACAAATCCGTCTCTAAACACGATTTAGCTACGAAATCTTCATTTTAGCTACGGAATTTGCCGTCTCTAAACCCGTTTTCCTATGTAGTGTGTATATATATATATATATATATATATATATATATATATATATATATATATATATATATATATATATATATATATATATATATATATATATGAATTATAATACTATTAAAATACACTTATAATTAAATAACCTTATATTGAAAAAATTGTCATATACATCGATTAACAATGTCAAAATACCACTACTAATGTTGTACCCACCCAAAATATAAAACTAGAAAAATTTAAGAACCATGTGGAGGATTTTGATTGTTTTCGTCACCAAGTTTTGACTTCATGAATTCCTCCATTGCATTCAATCTTTCTCGCATTTCCTCATAACCTTTACGAGCCTCTTCTGTAGCACGATTAGCCTCTTTTGTAGCACGATGAGCCTCTTCTGCAGTTCCCAAAACCGTATTTATACATTCACAAGGAAACTTGATACCATCGTCCTGCTCTGGAACTACCAAGCTGAAAGAAAATTATACAAGCTCAAACAAGTTAACTCCAATGTACTTTTATTACGATGAAAATGGAAGTCGTAATACAAGATCATCAATAAATGGAAAGTAGCTACTTCAATGACGGAATGGTTAGAGTAGGAATCTGCGAGAAAGTCTAGACATGGGATGGCCATAACATAGATAGCAGCAAGAATATTGTAGGTGAAATGATGAGAAAAAGGTACCACAAATCAAGGGTGCACCAATAATTCCAAGAACCTACTGTTCTGCTAATTGAATCATGGCAGATGGCAAAGGGAAGATACTAATGAACAGATACTTCAAGATACTTCAGAGTGCTTTGCAAGAGGCAGTAACAAGAAAGTGACAAGGAATTTTAGTTTGGCGTATGTCTACAAACTACAAACAGGTGCTGGCCCTCCATGATGCACTCAAAGATGCTAACTTGTGTCTCAGAGGCATAGCCAAACTCTAACCATCACAATTAGCAATGACATTTATTCCTTTGTTTTAATATCCCTTTGAAAAGTTACAGCTGTCCAACAACAACAAAGCCTTTAATCCCTGGAAAGTTACAAATGTATGATGCTAAAATGCGGACGAAGAGAGACAAATGATAAACCTGAGTGCCTCAATTCACGAGGCGAAGTAAGAGCATGTTAATATCAAAGTTTATCATTCCAAACATAGAGCGACAACGGAAGCTGTTTTTGCCGACACCGCAACTTTTACTCGGTGTAACAAGTAGGTTTGAGATTATATGATTTGCTTTAGAATTCAAGTCGACATTAACCACTATTCTTCATCAAAGCAAATGGCTTTACCTGTTAATTGCAAACCTATGAAACCTCTGCCTCTCAAGCCCTAAAGAAACCGGTATCCTTTAAAACCTGTTAAGTTATCAATCTGATTGAATAGCTTGAGTTATTAGAGAGGAGCCAACAATGTACACTTACCTTAATGCTAGGAGAATCGGCAATGTTGACACAACTTAGTTCAAGATTAGCACCATCCATCCATCCACTAACAAAAAGAACACAAATAAAAATAAATGGACCTCTCTCTCTCTCTCTCTCTCTCTGCCTGCTTATCTCGTACTTGTTACAGCAATTAGGGGCTCTGCCCTACGACTGACTCAATATGAACTATGCTATCTTAGTGATAATTATAGTATATCATAGAAGCAACAAACAAAAACAAATTAATAATAATGATATTTCAAAGTTTGTTGGAGCAATCGAACAAACTAGTAGTGTCATTATATATACATAATCCACCTAATGTATATGTATACGTTTGGTAGTCAACTTTGAAACCAAAAGGAAATAAATGCGGTAATAATCCAGCCAAAAACACCGGATAGAGGACAAGTAATTACCCGATAGGGAATTAATTAAATTAAATGTAAACAGTCCTTTATTTTAAGTGAAAATTTGTGAGTAATCTGCACCGTGTCTCGTGCACCGGATTTGCCTCGCCTCGTGCATCTATTCTTCTTTGCTCCTTTCTTCACTCGCGAACAGGATTTTTATAGGACATGGTACTCCGTAGTAGATAATATCTTGGTTATATTAAACTAAACCATATAATGGATTATGACCATGGGGAGGTTATCAAATGTGTAAAGTTTCGTAAATTGATGGGTTAATTTGATTCTAATGTCCAGGATCAACGACTTAACGACTTTTCAATTGAGTTACCACGGCAACAATAATAATGGACTTATATCTCCGTAACACCGCATGTTACCGTGAAGAGAATAACAAATGGACTTTTAACATTGTAAGACTTCATTGTGCTTCCTTTTCCAAACATATTTAGCCCCACCCCTTTTTATAACTCAAAGGAGTGCAAAGAGAGGCACTCCTAGTTGTTTAAGTGAATTACGTAAACAGGCTTCTCATTTTGTAAATCAAAAGCAAGTGTGTGGTCATTTATTCGTAGATATGCCTTTTCCTATGCATTTTGATATGAATGATCTTTAAAGAATGAGTGGAAGAGGCTCTCCTTATTTCGTAATATGATTTACGTAAAATTGCTCTTGTTTGTGTAATTAAATTCATGATGTATATATATGAAAGGAAGAGATGATCGGTTATCCAAAGTTCTACTAATCAAGATGATCGAGTTTAACACAATATTGGGCACATAGCACAAAAAGGAATGTGATGTATGCCACAAGAAAGTGTGATTACACGTGGCCGTACAAAATTTGCATATGAAACATGTGAGCATTAAAAAATTAGGCTATTTGATGTCATTCATAATGTAGCACACAAAGGGTAGCATACCCAAAAAAGATTATGTGATTCCTAGGAATTACGCATCAATCAACTTCACCACCACCAACCCCACCCTCACCCTACACCCAATTCCCCCCTCCCAAAAAAAGAAGGAAAAAGCAAGGCAAGAAGAAGAAGTTAACCGCAAAATGCTTCAATAAATGGAAATGGACATACTTGCACCATTTCACCGACTACGTTCAACCCTCCCGGTCCAACAATAGACCCGAGAAGCAAATATCCGGTAATAACCTGTGAAAGCAAAATGGTAACTTTACGAATTAGAAATTCAGTAGCCGATGCATTAAATCGTTTTAAAAAACTAAGCACGGATCAAAAATGACAAGACCAGTTGTCCAGCACAAGCAAATGCAATTCCACCACAAGTTGCAGATACAATTACAACCACGAGATCGGAAATTAACCTACGAATTCCATGTAAAGCAGCTGAATCAGTAAAAGGTAACATGTATGTATGTTATCCCGCAGTAAAATCACCATCAAATTAGTAAGCTTACCTCAAGTCCAAGTGTAGCACTGGATATTTTGATTTGAAATTAGATATGATAAAGACATTATCCTGAAAATTTCCCAAACTGTTATGCATTCAATCCTGCATATATTTATCAAGTGCGTAGCATTTCGAACTCTGACCTTACCTTTCTATCAATCAATGTTGGTGTCTCTTCCGCTCCATTGTCATTATCCAAATTGAATACATGATGAAGTTGGAACGACCTGAAATAATTGTCTTTCTCTCCTTCTGCAAAGATCGCCACACTTCTTATGGGCCTCCATGATAGTTTCATTCGCAGCAGGGGCCAAATTTTACGAATGAAGTCTTTGCCAAGTGTAAGTGAGGCCTACTCAATGGTTAAATAACACAAACATATATATGTCCAAGGTCATTCCAAACGGCACAGACAAAATCACAGCTTAGAAACACATTCAAATGCAATCAAAGAGATAATCAGATCAAATCAAATCACAATAAAATATTAATTATATAAGCAAGAGCAAATTAGTGTCATCATCAAAGAAGAAGATAAGAAACAAAAGAGAAGAAGAAAACAAGCAAAGTAACACCCAATTCAGGTTCCAAGAAAGTCGAAAGCTAACCTTTAACCCAGCAAAGTAACACCCAATTATATAATGCTCAATTAAATTGGATAGAATCTCAGCTTACAGTGATTGTTTTCGCAGACTAAAATCGCAGGTAAATCCCACAAGGCAGCCATGTTAAGCGCCTCAAAAAGCTTCCCTTGATTCAAGTGAAGAAGCCATTGAAATTGAAGGATTGGAAATGGGGGGAGAGATCTAAAATTCTAAATGCGATTATAAGAATGGGGGCGGGGTAATGGCCGAATGTTAAAATATTTGAGGGCGTTGTAATTTGGGGGAAAAGGGGAGGGGCGTCAATGTTAAAATATTTGAGAAAGGAAAGGGCGGGAATTGAAAAAAATGGGGGCGGAGTAATGGTGGTGAGGCGGCAGCTTCATTTCTTCTCAGGCGGCCGCATGAGCTTTGGCAATTTTGGGGCCAAACGGCTGGAGGTGAGGCGCCAGCCTCGTATGAATCCAGGCGGCCGCCTCACCTGGGCATCAAATAAGTTGTTTGTCTGGTGTTGAGGCGCCGGCCTCGGCTTTCTCCGGCGGCCGCCTCGTTGTCAGCTGTTGAATTGAAGGGTAGAGGGGTGGTGGTGAAGAGAGAGAGAGAGAGAGAGAGAGAAGAGAAGGGGTAAATTATGGTGAGAGAGAGATATGAGGAGGCTGCTTTTGGTGAGGCTGCTTTTGGTTTTGGTTAGGGAGATAATGGGTAGGTTTTGTTTAATAATTATTAAATAATAATATATCATAAAAAGTTTTTGAATAAAAAAGTTAACCTTTTAACAATTTTTTGAAAATACAGTTAACTTTTTAATAGTTTCTGTTAAGTTGTACTCCCTCCGTCCCGTTCGACTTATGACGTTTTGCCATTTTGGGCGTCCCACCCAACTTAGGACGCCCAAAATGGAAAGTTTATATTACTTTTATATTAAATGGGACCCACTTGTCATACTCACAACAATAATTTCATCACTATTTATCCCACTCATTCTCTCTCCTATTTAATTTTTCATACTCACAACACATCCTCCACTCATTCTCTCTCCTAATATTATAATAGTATTCCTTAATCTCCGTGTCGAGAGTGAATGTCCTAAGTCGGGTGGGACGGAGGGAGTATACTGAATATTAACTTCTTTTTTTTTTCAATTATTTTTTGGATAAATAAGACTATTTTAGACTTTTGTTTATTACATACATTTTTTACAAAAAGTTATATAAAAAAAGTTATGAATTTTGAAAGAAGTTAAGTTTTATTTCTTTCAAAATTCATAACTTTTTTTATATAACTTTTTGCAAAAAATGTATGTAGTAAACAAAAGTTTAAAATAGTCTACTTTATCCAAAAAAAAATAATTGAAAAAAAAAAGTTATTATACAGTATACTACGTCTCGTAAAGCATAAAAAGTTAACAGATTTTTCAAAAAACTGTATACCCTAAACCCTAAACCTTATACCCTATACCGTATACCCTATACCCTAAACCCTAAACCCTATACCCTAAACCCTAAATCCTATACCCTAAACCCTATACCCTAAACCCTACACCCTAAACCCTATACCCTAAACCCTAAACCCTAAACCCTATACCCTAAACCCTATACCCTAAACCTTATACCCTAAACCCAAAACCCTATACCCTAAACCTTAAATCCTATACCCTAAACCCTATAGCCTAAACCCTAAACCCTATACCCTAAACCCTAAACCCTAAACCCTATACCCTAAACCCTATACCCTATACCCTAAACCCTATACCCTAAACCCTAAACCCTATACCCTATACCCTAAACCCTAAACCTTATACCCTAAACCCTTTACCCTATACCCTAAACCCTAAACCCTATACCACTCTACTAGTCTACACCACCACCACCATCACCACCACCACCACTACTACCACCACCACTACTTCCACCACCACCACTACTACTACTACCGCTAATACTACTATCACCACCACTACAACCAGTCTACCACTACTACTACCACTCCTACTAGTCTACACCACCACCACCATCACCACCACTACTATCGCTACCACTACCACCACCACTACTACCACCACGGTCCACCACTACTACTACCACCACCACCACTACTACTACCACTACTACTACTACCACCACCACTACTACCGCTACCACCACCACTACTACCGCTACCACTACCACTCCTACCACTACCACTCCTACCCTATACCCTAAACCCTAAACCCTATACCCTATACCCTAAACCCTATACCCTAAACCCTATACCCTAAACCCTAAACCCTATACCACTACTACTAGTCTACACCACCACCACCATCACCACCACCACCACTACTACTAGTCTACCACTACTACTACCACTCCTACTAGTTCACACCACCACCACCATCACCACCACCACCACTACTACCACCACCGCTACTACCACCACCACCACTACTACTACTACTACTACTACTACTACTACTACTACTACTACCGCTACTACTACTATCACCACCACTACTACTATCACCACCACTACTACTAGTCTACCACTACTACTACCACTCCTACTAGTCTACACCACCATGCACCACCATCACCACCACTACTATCGCTACCACTACCACCACCACTACTACCACCACGGTCCACCACTACTACCACCACCACACTACTACTACCACTACTACTACTACCACCACCACTACTACCGCTACCACCACTACTACTACCGCTACCACTACCACTCCTACCACTACCACTCCTACCCTATACCCTATACCCTAAACCCTATACCCTATACCCTATACCCTAAACCCTATACCCTAAATCTATAAACCCTAAACCCTATACCCTAAACCCTATAACCTAAACCCTAAACCCTATACCCTAAACCCTAAACCCTATACCCTAAACCCTATACCCTAAACCCTATACCCTAAACCCTATACCCTAAACCCTAAACCCTAAACCTTATACCCTAAACCCTCTACCCTATACCCTAAACCCTAAACCCTAAACCCTATACCACTCCTACTAGTCTACACCACCACCACCATCACCACCACCACCACTACTACCACCACCACTACTTCCACCACCACCACTACTACTACTACTACTACCGCTAATACTACTATCACCACCACTACAACCAGTCTACCACTACTACTACCACTCCTACTAGTCTACACCACCACCACCATCACCACCACTACTATCGCTACCACTACCACCACCACTACTACCACCACGGTCCACCACTACTACTACCACCACCACTACTACTACTACTACTACTACTACTACCACCACCACTACTACCGCTACCACCACCACTACTACCGCTACCACTACCACTCCTACCCTATACCCTATACCCTAAACCCTATACCCTAAACCCTAAGCCCTATACCACTCCTACTAGTCTACACCACCACCGCCACTACTACCACCACCACCACCACTACTACTACTACTACTACTGCTACTACTACTATCACCACCACTACTACCAGTCTACCACTACTACTACCACTCCTACTAGTTTATACCACCACCAACATCACCACCACCACCACTACTACCACCACCACTACTACCACCACCACCATCACTACTACTACTACTACTACTACCGCTACTACTACTATCACCACCACTACTACCAGTCTACCACTACTACTACCACTCCTACTAGTCTACACCACCATGCACCACCATCACCACCACTACTATCGCTACCACTACCACTACCACCACCACTACTACCACCACGGTCCACCACTACTACCACCACCACCACTACTACTATCACTACTACTACTACCACCACCACTACTACCGCTACCACCACCACTACTACCGCTACCACTACCACTTCTACCACTACCACTCCTACCCTATAACCTATACCCTAAACCCTATACCCTATACCCTAAACCCTATACCCTAAAGCCTATACCACTCCTACTAGTCTACACCACCACCACCACCATCACCACCACCACCACTACTACCACCACCACTACTACCACCACCACCACTACTACTACTACTACAACTACTACCGCTACTACTACTATCACCACCACTACTACCAGTCTACCACTACTACTACCACTCCTACTAGTCTACACCACCACCACCATCACCACCACTTCCACCACCACTACTACCACCACGGTCCACCACTACTACCACCCCACCATTACTACTGCCACTACTACTACTACCACCACCACTACTACCGCTACCACCACCAATACTACCGCTACCACTACCACTCCTACCAGTACCACTCCTACCAATACCACTACTACTAGTCTACACCACCACCATCAATACCACCACCACTACTACTACCACTACTACTACTACCACCACCACTACTACCGCTACCACTACCACTACTACCATTCTACCCTATAACCTAAACCCTAAATTAGAGACGAATTAAAATCCGTCTCTAATTTAGAGACAGATTCAACATCCGTCTCCAAAGTTTAGAGATAGATTCTGAATCTGTCTCTAATTTAGAGACGGATTTTGAAGTTGTCTCTAAATTAGAGACGGATACAAAAATCTGTCTCTAAACTTTGGAGACGGATGTTGAATCTGTCTCTAAATTAGAGACGGATTTTGAATCTGTCTCTAAATTAGAGACATATTATGTATCTGTCTCTGATTTAGAGACGAGTGCTAACTGCCTCTAAACTTTTAGAGACGGATGTTGAATCTGCTCGATTTAGAGACAGATTTAAATCTGTCTCTGATTTAGAGACAGATTCAACATCCGTCTCCAACGTTTAGAGACGGAATCAGAATCCGTCTCTGGATTAGAGACGGAATCAGAATCCGTCTCTGGACTAGAGACGGAATCAAAATCCGTCTCTGGACTAGAGACGAAATCAGAATCCGTCTCTGAACTAGAGACGGAATCAGATTTCGTCTCTAATTCAGAGACGGAATAAGAATCCGTCTCTAAATTAGAGACGGAATAAGAATCCGTCTCTAAATTAGAGACGAAATCTGAATCCGTCTCTGATTTTTGGTTCTGTCTCTAATCTGTCGCCAAATTAGCTACAGACTCCGTCCGTAGCTAATTTTCCGTCTCTAATTCCGGTTTTCCTTGTAGTGTGGGGGGACCATACCTTTCTCTTACTTCCCCATACCCTTCCCCATACCCCTCCTTGATCGGGCCCCCCCTTCCCCTTTACCAATTATATACTCCACCTCCCTCCTTCCTCCTTACTCTTTCATTTTCTCATACTTTCCCCTAGCAAGAAAACCTCCATGGAAGCTCCCACCCCAAGTCTTGTATCTAAGCCATTCCTCCACCATTTTCAAGTTCAAGGGTACTTTTGAAGTGGGATCATCTAGAAGAATCAATCAAGCTAAGAAAGTCCTAAATCCATCTTCTATTTTAAAGTGAGTTATTATGACCCTTCTCTTCTCTAAATGTTCATGAGATATTTATTGTTGTTATTGTTGTTAAAATGCTCATTGGATGCTTTGGAAACTCTCTTGGAGTGGAGGTATTGATTTAGATCATAAGGAAATGTGGTTGTTCTAGGAAGTGTTAAAGAATGAAAGAAATGGGTAGAATTAGTTTAGAATGTTTTGGAATCCTCTTTAAAGTTGAGAAATGGGTAAATAACATGGAATGATATTATTGTTCATGGAAGTGAATTGGGAGTATAAGAAATGGGTGAAATTAGTTAGAAGAATTAATTTGAAATGTGTTATTAAAATGGGTTGAAAATCTTGTGTTGAATAAATTGGATTTATATTAGTTTGGGGTTTAAATGATTTAGGATGAGAAATGGTTAAGTTAGAGATCCTCTTGGTATTCTTGAATATTGGGTTAGAATAAAAGAAGAGGAAATAAAGCTTGGTGAAAGAAATGAAATCTGGGAAAGTCTGATTGGGCACTTGGGCGGTCGCCCAAGAGGGCATGAGCGGCCGCCCATGCTGCCAGAAGCAAGAGTGCCTTAGGAAAGCCTCTTGGGCGGTCGCCCAAGAGGAGTTGAGCGGTCGCCCAAGAGGGCAGCAACTTGGTGTTCCTTAGAACCACTTGGGCGGTCACCCAAGTGGCCTGGGCGGTCGCCCACCATGCCAGATCCTCCTTAGTCTTTTCTTATTGATTTACCAACAACCTAGTGGCATGACTCTTAATCATTATGCCTTAGTGGAACCTAATCCAAATCAGGTATGAATTAACCCTTTTACACTTAAGTTATATTAGAAACTTAAGAGCATCTTAATTGGGTTTAAATGGAACTAAGGAAGCACTTTAAATACGACTCAGGAATTGATTCGACAATCTTGTCTGGACACTTATTAAATGTGACTTCCATTGGGTAAAGTGAACTTGGGTCCTTATAGAGATCATGTATTACTGAATAATGTCTAAGTAGGGATAATTATTGATGCTTTGTTATCATACTTGAGTACATATTCATGACTTGTATTATGCTTAGTGTATCACATAAATGCTGCACTCTGATTATTGGTTGAACATGAGTATATTTTACCATGTGGCTATATTGCTTATTTATGCATAGTGTGTTAAAGAAATGTTGCACTATGATGTTGGTTGAGCATGAGTATATTTTACCATGTTGCTATGTTGTTTATCCCCTTTGTGGATTTATTCAAGTATCTCTTATGTGCTTGATAATGTGTGAGTCAGCTGACATTGGGGGTATAACATAATACGATCAATTATGGAAGTGTGACCTAATGTGATCGGATTATGTTATATCTGTGGCCGTCCCCTCCTGTGGCCACAGGATGGGGTATAGCATCTGTATTGAGCCAAAAGCCTTACAGAGTTGCTACTGTCTTATTTGGTTCCCTGAAAAACGGGTCTTATAAGACGTGAGTATTGCTTAAGCTCACTGTAAGATTGGAGTATTATTATACCCAATGTTGCACGACTATCGTTCGGACGGGAAAAGGTAAACCAAGGTAATGTAAGGTGTTTACAGCTTTTCCAACGTGTTATATGCAACTTGTTATGTGTTGCATCTTATATGGAATATTGCTGCATTCATAATAGCTTGCTTTGAGATTTATTCTCACCCCTCTCCCTTTACTTGTTTTTAGATTCTCGAGACAGGTGGACCGGCCAAGTAAGGGCGGTGAGGAGTTTGGAAGTTATATTGTGGGAATTGTCTGGGTATGATTAGGTTGGTATAGAAAGTGTGCTTTGGTATAATTCATTTATGGAATTGTATTTATAAATCTTCATTTTATGTTATAACCGAGGCCTTTTTGTAATTAAAACAGTTTCTTACTTTCTAAGTTAGTCAACTATTCCTCCATTGTGAAGAGGTGTAGATTTATTTTGAAATGATTACAACAATTGTATTTATTTTTGAATGATAATTAAAGGTTTTAAAAGTTAAGGAAATTTGGGTTAGTTTGAGGACGCTCCAGCTCGGGACACGTGTAGGTTCCGGGTCGGGGTTCTCACAGTTGGTATCAGAGCTCGGTTAGAGTTCTCGGGTAGAGTCTAGCTGAGTGAGAGTGTGCGATTACTTACGTCGAGAGTTTAATGCAGGAAATTGTTCAAAGACAGAAAATGATATTGACCAACCAAGGAATCAAGGAAAGGTGAGTTATGGAAAGATAGATTCCTCCACCATCATTTGAGGTATTTTACCTGTCTCAGGAGTTAGGGTTCATACTTTTATAAATCCTTGTTCATTCGTTCTCATGTGGCATTACATTCCATCTTTATTTGCATAATTGGCCCAAAAATTGCCTTATGTGCTGAAGGTTCTACTCCTATGGGAGAGTACCTCGAATCATTCTTGTGTATCATGGTAGTTGTGATTAAGTGGGCATGTATTGCCGGTGGATTTGGTCGAGTTACCAATCCGTGAATCATCGTTATATTAACCGAATTATTTGAGTAGTTGTTGTGTTTGAGGAGGACTGTCGCAAGAAGCGAGTCTCCTTATCTACGTTTGATTTACCTCCGTGTGTAATTGAGTCGGGTAAATTATTAATTGATATTATGTCACATATGCTTAAATGTCGAAAGTATGATCTAAAGAATGTGAAGGTTATTTGAGTTATGTGTTAAATTTGAGTAAAGGACACTTGGGTTATCTCTGTACGGTGATAAATGAATTTGTGAACTCTTAGTTGAGGTTAGGTACATGGCCTAATTAAGAGTGGTTTATGGTTGTATAATTGCATGATTAGTTATTCAATGGTGTCTCATGGTGGAGACTAGATATATGAGACTAGTATTGAAAGTGATAGTCTAAGTGGGATTATATGGGTTATAAAATATCGCGAGTACGAGATCTTATAGAACCAATATATCTTTGCCTTATGTGCTATTAGTTGATTAAGTGGTGTTTTCTATGTGAGTTTCAAAATGGGTTTTCATCAGGTATCATACCAGATATTGAGATTTTAAGTTGCTATAAGGTATTATTTTGGCATTCGGATTCCTAGATAGAGGACACTAATTGGGATGATGGACTTGATGATTCATCTTGGGAAAGTATTTGATAAAGAAGATAATTAGCTTAGCGACTCTCCGTAAGGATAAATTAGTACTATATTTAGAAAAGATGATACTTGGTGGTTAATTATAGATTAGGGAGATCTCAAATTAGTAACTGTGAAGAATAAGTATTCGTTATCATTTGTTGATGATTTGTATGACCGATTCTAGAAACTAATAGGATACTCAATGGTTATTAGTTGAATTTTTCGGAGTGTTACAATTACAGTGAATATTTGCTTTAAGAATACACTTAAGACAACACTTAGATCTAGTATGACCGTTTTGATTTGTGGATTGTGTACTAGTTATGGGAAGGTAAATAGAGTAAATGCGAAGAAGTATAATAGATGTAATTATTGGTGACTTGTAGGATCAACTTCAGGAATTGGTAAAATATGTATATGGGTTGTTTTGAGAGATGATTATCATTAGTTGAGAAAATAAAACGAGGATAAATCTTATTGGAAGACAGGATACTTTAGGATGATTATACCGTATAGGTTGACTTAGTTGCGTGACTCATATATGGGATTGGTGTGAGGCTTGGAAGATATTTACGTTATACGAATTTTGAGTTGTTGATGGTTATAGGGAGATAAGTTAGATTATACCGTTAATGTTTAATTGAAATTTGGGGATGATTGATCTATGTGAGTTCCAATTATATTTTCTGATTTAGAAATTATGATATTTGATCGGGAACTAGATGTTTACAATATGTTGTTGCTAAGTACAATACCAATATCAAAGGTAGGGGATAGATGACTCAAATTTAGTAAGGGTGTTGAATATTCAACTTGAAGAATTATTGAATTGAGGATGCTTTACCAAGTTTATAATCTTAATGAATGTTTTAGTGTTATTTATCGGAGATAGTAATAAGTATTACGAGATTGTGTTTTCTCATAGGGAATTTAACTAAGTAAAAATATTATGAGTGGTGGCTACATTATAAATAGAAGTCAAACAAGAAAATTATGTTAGAATTGTTTTAAATATGCCTTAAAACTTTGGACTATATATTGAATTCGGTATGAGCAATTGTGCCCTTCGGGGATAGTTGATTTAATAAGGTCAGTAAACCGTTTTCGTGTAAATTAAAATCTGTGAGTAATTTAACTATCTACAACTGGTATGGGACGGTTGTAGATAATTAAATCACTCGAGTTAATTTTGTTAACTTATCAATCTTTTGAAAGTTCTTAAATTGTGAGTGGTTTAGTTAATTAAAACTGGTATGGGCCGATTTTAAATAAATAAACCATTCGGGTCTCTTTGAATCTCTTTTTATATTATCCTTTCGAATTCTGAAAGATGTTGTAATTTTTAGAAAGACTTGGTATCCTAAAGATATAAATTGTACAGAAGCAAGTAGAAAAGCAACCTAGTTCCCCTATAATGATTAATTGTATTCAAGTTTTGATTCGAGAAATGATTTGATAAGTGTGGGATTATTATTGTGTCGGTCACAGTAGACTCGGTTTTGTTTTGGAGTTGGATCGGCTCCGTTGTGGGCGGCCAACCATTCAATTTGAATATTGATTTGTCACTAGGCCGGAACATAATTGAAACCTTTAAATGTGATAATAGAATATTGACGTTAGAAGATTTATTAAAGCATTTAGAGTTCTAGGTTGAACTTGAGAGTTTTATCACTATAGATTTTGTGATTGAGTTACATTGGAAGTAAAGAAGGGTATGTTATTTTGTTATAGAAAGTTGAATTATATTTTCTACTCGTTATATATATAGCTTGATGAGATGTTATTAATAAAGTCCTCACATATGTTAGGGGATGGTTCGATTGTATAAAACCCATAGTGTTAAATGGATTGGATAGACAACGTTCGGGAAGGTCCTTTTGGGAAGGTAGGAATGCTATTAAGTTTAACCTTGTGAAATTTGAGGAATCATTACTTGTTGTTGATGATATGCTACGGGCATGAACAATGGATGTTAGTAGTCAATAGTACGTATGGTTACCAGTGGTTGAGTGCGTATAATAGTAGTTATCATGCTAACATTAAGATAAAACTGTATGAGGCATAGTTTGAGAAGAAAATATCGATCTCTAATTTGTTGGGGTGAGTTTGGAGAGGCAAGGCCTAAGGTAAATTGGCGCCAATGTTCGTTAATCCATTTGAAGCTTTAGAAAAGGTTGGTGATTCGACTTATGGACTGGCTTGGAGAAGCTTATAGAGTATTTGAAGTTTTAATGTGATATTGTAATGTATTTGGTGACATAAGTTGTAATACTTTTATTTATTTATATTTTCATTAAGATCGTGAAAATTCGCGTTAGTGATAATTGTATAGTATGCTTGAGTCATTGAGTGGTAACATCATATTATTAATGGAATTAGAAATTTTTTTTTTGGAAGAATCACCACATTGAAGAGACTGTTTGAGAATTGAAGTCTGAGGTATACATGTAACTGAGGCTGGTTGATCAGTTAGGTAAGTGACAGTCAAATTCGAGACGAATTTTCTTTAAGGGGGAGTGAGTGTAACGACCCTAACCCTAGGCACAATTTTAGTATAATATTGTGTGCTTTTAATATTATTGTTAATATTATGTGTTCGTTTTTATATCTTTGATTTCTTTTATTAGGATGAGATAATTGAGAAAATTAAATAAAGTCCATGGGGAAAGTATAATAATTGACAATAAATAAAATGTGAGTAGTTAGGCTTTATATTATGTAAGGGAAAGAAATAAATGTTGAAAGCCTAAATTGGGTATGGGGGGACCATACCTTTCTCTTACTTCCCCATACCCTTCCCCATACCCCTCCTTGATCCGCCCCCCCTTCCCCTTTACCAATTATATACTCCACCTCCCTCCTTCCTCCTTACTCTTTCATTTTCTCATACTTTCCCCTAGCAAGAAAACCTCCATGGAAGCTCCCACCCCAAGTCTTGTATCTAAGCCATTCCTCCACCATTTTCAAGTTCAAGGGTACTTTTGAAGTGGGATCATCTAGAAGAATCAATCAAGCTAAGAAAGTCCTAAATCCATCTTCTATTTTAAAGTGAGTTATTATGACCCTTCTCTTCTCTAAATGTTCATGAGATATTTATTGTTGTTATTGTTGTTAAAATGCTCATTGGATGCTTTGGAAACTCTCTTGGAGTGGAGGTATTGATTTAGATCATAAGGAAATGTGGTTGTTCTTGGAAGTGTTAAAGAATGAAAGAAATGGGTAGAATTAGTTTAGAATGTTTTGGAATCCTCTTTAAAGTTGAGAAATGGGTAAATAACATGGAATGATATTATTGTTCATGGAAGTGAATTGGGAGTATAAGAAATGGGTGAAATTAGTTAGAAGAATTAATTTGAAATGTGTTATTAAAATGGGTTGAAAATCTTGTGTTGAATAAATTGGATTTATATTAGTTTGGGGTTTAAATGATTTAGGATGAGAAATGGTTAAGTTAGAGATCCTCTTGGTATTCTTGAATATTGGGTTAGAATAAAGGAAGAGGAAATAAAGCTTGGTGAAAGAAATGAAATGCAGGAAAGTCGATTGGGCACTTGGGCGGTCGCCCAAGAGGGCATGAGCGGCCGCCCATGCCGCCGTAAGCAAGAGTGCCTTAGGAAAGCCTCTTGGGCGGTCGCCCAAGAGGAGCTGAGCTGGTCGCCCAAGAGGGCAGCAACTTGGTGTTCCTTAGAACCACTTGGGCGGTCGCCCAGTGGCACAGCGGTCGCCCACCATGCCTGATCCTCCTTAGTCTTTTCTTATTGATTTACCAACAACCTAGTGGCATGACTCTTAATCATTATGACTTAGTGGAACCTAATCCAAATCAGGTATGAATTAACCCTTTTACACTTAAGTTATATTAGAAACTTAAGAGCATCTTAATTGGGTTTAAATGGAACTAAGGAAGCACTTTAAATACGACTCAGGAATTGATTCGACAATCTTGTCTGGACACTTATTAAATGTGACTTCCATTGGGTAAAGTGAACTTGGGTCCTTATAGAGATCATGTATTATTGAATAATGGCTAAGTAGGGATAATTATTGATGCTTTGTTATCATACTTGAGTACATATTCATGACTTGTATTATGCTTAGTGTATCATATAAATGCTGCACTCTGATTATTGGTTGAACATGAGTATATTTTACCATGTGACTATATTGCTTATTTATGCATAGTGTGTTAAAGAAATGTTGCACTATGATGTTGGTTGAGCATGAGTATATTTTACCATGTTGCTATGTTGTTTATCCCCTTTGTGGATTTATTCAAGTATCTATTATGTGCTTGATAATGTGTGAGTCAGCTGACATTGGGGGTATAACATAATACGATCAATTATGGAAGTGTGACCTAATGTGATCGGATTATGTTATATCTGTGGCCGTCCCCTCCTGTGGCCACAGGATGGGGTATAGCATCTGTATTGAGCCAAAAGCCTTACAGAGTTGCTCTTTGTCTTATTTGGTTCCCTGAAAAACGGGTCTTATAAGACGTGAGTATTGCTTAAGCAGCTCACTGTAAGATTGGAGTATTATTATACCCAATGTTGTACGACTACTGTTCAGACGGGAAAAGGTAAACCAAGGTAATGTAAGGTGTTTACAGCTTTTCCAACGTGTTATATGCAACTTGTTATGTGTTGCATCTTATATGGCATATTGCTGCATTCATAATAGCTTGCTGAGATTTATTCTCACCCCTCTCCCTTTACTGTTTTTAGATTCTGAGACAGGTGGACCAGCCAAGTAAGGGCGGTGAGGAGTTTGGAAGTTATATTGTGGGAATTGTCTGGGTATGATTAGGTTGGTATAGAAAGTGTGCTTTGGTATAATTCATTTATGGAATTGTATTTATAAATCTTCATTTTATGTTATAACCGAGGCCTTTTTGTAATTAAAACAGTTTCTTACTTTCTAAGTTAGTCAACTATTCCTCCATTGTGAAGAGGTGTAGATTTATTTTGAAATGATTACAACAATTGTATTTATTTTTGAATGATAATTAAAGGTTTTAAAAGTTAAGGAAATTTGGGTTAGTTTGAGGACGCTCCAGCTCGGGACACGTGTAGGTTCCGGGTCGGGGTTCTCACAAATAAACATCAAAGAGTGCATTCGACAGAGCTGACAGAATGCATCCTCGAACAACATCATCCTGCTCCTTCCACAGTTTAACAGCAGCCACACTAACTGGATCATCGCCATTCAGAGCGGGACATTTGGATGACAGCATACCAGACATGCCCTTAATTGACAGCCAGATCTTCATGCGTTCAGACCAACGCTTGAAGTTCTTGCCACCGAACTTCTCCGGAAGATCGGAGGTGTCAACTAGGGACTTAAAGGGAGAGCTAGAGGAACTACCAGACATGATCAAATAAAACTATTTTCTCTTAGACTGTTGGAAATTAAATTATAGCACCACAGATTAAATAGACAATTTAATCAACAGTAGGGGATTTATTGATCAAGTCAAGAACGTACCAATAAGCCAATAGCAAAACCGAAAGCAAGGAACAGGATCAGGAAAACAGACAGAAACAATAAAACAAACGATTAGAAAACTTATCGTGATTTTGATCGAGTCGCCTTAGGAAGACTGTCCTAAGAGAAAATATTGCCCCCAATTGGTGCAACTCAGGTACAGGCAAATTTCTCCGAGGATAAAACGATCACGGATTACGTACCACAAAGCAGCACACAGGTAGGTAATCACCGGCGGTCCTATCTCAGTCGCCTTGAATCTCACGAACTAATCTCTATGAACGGGAGTAATTTAGCAATGAATTAAAGCAAGAGAATTGTGTTTCTCTTCAATATTTCATGTACCAAAACGGCTGGGAGGAAGAGAGTATTTATACATATGGTAAACTAGGGTTTTAGGGCTTAAAAAGACCTAAAACTGATCTAATTCGGCCCAGGAAAATCGCAAATCCGTCATGAGCGCGGCCGCCCTTGAGTCATGCGCGACCGCGCTAGGCAACAGGCGATGGATGTTGAACTCACGGCACAACAGCGCGGCCGCCCTTGGCCATAGCGCGGCCGCTCTCCTTGGCAGTGGCCTCCGACAGATTTTCCTCCTTAGCCAAATTCAGTCCACACCCACGACACTCCAAGGTCATAGATCTATGGACTTCATACCACATATATCAAACTTCCAACAACAACTTGTATGTTTGTTGTTGTTGAATGTTGTAATATTCTGCATAATTGTTTAAAATTTAGTTATCACAAAAGATAAATGAGTAAAATGGTAGAAAAAGTTGGAAACAATTTACCATTTCTTGAACTTAAAATACAGTATTATTGCAAGTCAAGAATGAATAAATGGAAAATAAATGCCTAAAGTTTGAGGGTTGTTCGTTGAGATAAGTTTGATGTTTCAAAACTTGAAAATCAAGATCTAAAGATTAAAATACTAGTAATTAGGGCTTATTGCGAAAAATGTTAAAAATTTCAGTTACATCCATAAAACTAAAAGGGATAATTAGTGATATATGTAACGTATTTTACCCCTTTATATCAAATAATGCAATGTACTTCTTAGTGTCTTAAAAATATAACGTACTTTGATATTTGTTTTCAAATAATGCAATCTTTAAACTCAAAAATAGACGGTGTTAATAATAGTTAAAATTTTAATGATTAAATTAACACTCGTTAAATATTTAACGGGTGATAGAGCCTTTTATACCGTCTCTTGACCCCAACTGCATCATCCCCCATAAAAGAAAGTCATCTTTCTCACCAGTCACCTCCAATCCCTTATCCCACCTCCGCCCCCATATTCACCTCCACCTCCACCCCACTGCTCTCCCCTCGCCCCCTTCACCCTCAACCCCGACCCCCCTCCCTGTAACCTCATGAAATCGCCCCTCCCTCTTCTTCCCAGCCCAACCCCATACTCTGCAACACTCATCAAATATGACAGGCCTACCTCTTCGCCTCTCGCCCCCGCCACACTCCTCCCTCCCCAACCACCCTCACCACATCTCCCCCAGATCTGAAGTCGAAATTGAAGAGCCCCGAATGTGTACTTCATTCTGTCCATGGTTGATGTCAGGAAAAATCAAGAAATCGAAGAACCCAGAATGTGACATTTGTTGTTGAATCGTTAAATTGAAAATCCCAGAACACCACCTTCTCCAACAAATTTGAGTTTCGAGCAAAACAGATATGGTTTCTTGAACATTTGATTTGAAAAAATCCATTGAATTTTCGATCTGAAAATTGAATTTGGGATTTAGGTTCCTTATGAACTTTGATCTGAAAATTGAAGAACCCAGATGGTATTTTTTTTCATTTTGTATAATCATTATATACACTGATCAGCCATTGAGGAGTGCTAGGATTGTTTGTTGGTCAAATTGTTTGGACTTTATAGCCATTTTGTTGAGGGTGGTTTGACAAAATTTTAGTAGTAAATGTATTAGGTCTCCAATTTCCCGAAGCATCTGTAAGAGGGGAATAACAGATTCTAAATTTTGTTGGACTAAAAAGAATGGTTATTGGACATTCCCTTTCTTTAAGGTTCAATGAAGTTTTGGAAGTTATCAATGAAATTTTCTGGTGATGGAACTAAAATATAGTGGTGTTAATGAAAGCAGTGTTGTTGTTGATAAATGGTGGCAAATTGATGGTGGAACGGTGCTTGAATGGCGGTGGTTAGTCAAGGGTGGTTGTCTGGTTGAAGAGGGATGATGAAGTTAATGGACAGTTAGTTTTCACATCAACATTTCGTTAAAATTCTAACACCTCGTTGCCACATCCCCATTTCGTAAAACAATTAACACCGTCAGTCAAAAAAGAAGTTGGAAGTATTATTTGAAAACTACTAAGAAAGTACATTGCATTTTTTAGACACTAAGAAGTACGTTGCATATTTTGATATAAATCGCGAAAGTACGTTGCATATATCGGTCATTTGCCCCTAAATATTCATGTGCGGAGTATGTACAACTCAAACCGAGGTGAATTTGAAATTGATATTACTATTTAAGGGATAAAATGAAAATATTAAAATTTAAAGGACTAAAATTAATTTTTAAAATAAACCTTTAGTTAAAAACCCCAATATTTAACCCAAAATTTAACGAAGATTATCTGGTTCCCGCGGTCGAATAAACTCGAATTTGTGATTGATTGGGTGCCGGAAACGTTGTCGATGAACCCTCGGGAGCCGGAGCGGGATCGAGGGTGTTGACATTGAGATGAAATTCGAAAATCGGAAGAGGAAAATCGTGATCTGTGAAGGTAAGGAACCTCCGCCATTGATGAATTTTGATTTTGATGAATTTTGATTTGGATTCTTCCTGTCTCGAAATGAATGCCCAGTTTTTTTTTTTTAAATCTGTTCTTGATCCAGAGCAAATTAGATTATTTTTTTTTGGGTCATTTCATTTTGGGACGGACGAAGTATTTTTATTTTAAAAACCCAGATTTTGAAATGGGAAGAAAGTTTGGATTTGCTTTTGATATTGGTGTATTGATGTTGTTGAGTTTTGGTGAAATACCCAGATTTTAAATTTGACTGAGAAAGACGAAAATTGTGCGAAAAATCCAGATTTCAAATTAATTGGTGGTCTAGGTGTAGGTAGTTTTGGCGTTGGTGGTTATAGTGGTGGTATTGGTGGTGGTTGATTTTGACAGTGATGATGGGGTTGGTTTTGACAGTGGTGGTCGTGGGTGGTAAGATTGGAATTGACTGGAGGTGGCAGGTGGGTGGTAGTATTGGGTTTGACAGTGGTAGTGGTGTTGGATTTTTGTCTCAAATTCCTTATTCTAATTGGTTTGTGCAAGTGGTAAACTGGGAAGATATTGAATCCTAATGTATCAAGGATTCTTGGCACGGAAGTTGCCAAAATTTGTAGGGATTTGGCTTGTGCTGCAAGGTGATAGAATCCTTATACTATTAGGAAATGTAATTAGGGTTTTTGGTGTGGCTATATAAAGGGTATGTGGTTATTGTTTTGAGTGTGCCTTGGTGGTACCAAAAGGGCTCCCCTTAGGGGAGATGGGTTGATTAGAAATGTGGGAAACTATGAGGGAGAGTTGTACATTGATTGCGAGTGTATTAAAAAATGTTGAGACGGATGATAGTACCTCCATTCTTATAATACCGGGTTTGTGGCTAGTGGCGAGTTTCTTGATTACAACTTGCGTTCTTGTAATTTCATGATGATATAGTGAAAGTTATTGATCGACCCGTGGATGTAGCCCATTGATGCTGGGTGAACCACGTAAATATTTTGTTATATATTTTTCTTGTTATATTGTGTGGTTGTCCAAATTGATGTGAGTGTTGCATAACCTAAATTGTTGTGATACGCTTCCGCCTACACCCAAGGCGCATGGTAGGATCGGTGATGGATGTTGGTTTTGGGGTTAGTCTGAAACTATAATAACGGGGAAAGGTTGTTTTTAGGGTTAAATTAACAATCAAACTATAAGAATGAGTTTCGAATCACTAAAATACCCTAACAAAAGTCGCACGTGCTCATCATATGCCAATTTAACTTAGATTTCTATCATTTTCGTCAAAGGCCCTTGATTGCTAATATTTGTGATCTTTAGTTACTGATTTGCGAGTTTTGAAACATCGGACCCATTTTTATGAACAACCCCCAAAATTCAGGCCTTATTTGTCATTTACCCAGAAATGAATTATAGAATGACTTCAAACCGTTTAACCAACTTAAAACTAAAAAGCAAAGCACTCAAAATAAACTCGATAATTACAATAAAAACACAACCAAACAAATACTCCAATGCCAAGCATGGTTTACTTCTTTAACTGCAACCACACTCTTTTTTCTTTTCCTTTTCCTTCTTCTCTGTGTCACCATGTTTTTCCTTCTTCTCTTTGTCACCATGTTTTTCCTTCTTCTCTCTATCACCATGCTTTTCCCTCTTCTCTTTATCATTATGTTTTTCCTTTCCCTTTCCCTTCTTCTCTTTATCGCCATGCTTTTCCTTCTTCTCTTCATCACAGTGTTTTTCCTTCTTTTCTTTATCATCATGCTTTTCCTTCTTCTCTTCATTACAATGTTTTTCCTTCTTTTCTTTATCATCATGTTTTTCCTTCTTCTCTTTATCATCATGTTTTTCCTTCTTCTCTTCATTACAATGTTTTTCCTTCTTTTCTTTATCATCATGTTTTTCCTTCTTTTCTTTATCATCATGTTTTTCCTTCTTCTCTTTATCTCCATGTTTTTCCTTCTTGATCTTCTCTTTCAAACCACCCTTCTTTTCCTTCTCTTCAACACCTTGTTTTTTCTTCTTGCTCTTCTCCTTTAGTTCCTTCTTCTTGTTTTTGTTTTTCTTCCCACCTTCTTCCTTATCATCACTAGACTACATGAACAAGAAAAGGAAATGAGATTATTGATTTGGTGATACCATGTCAATGATTATATTGCTCTCCCTTCACATATAGGGTTAATTCGATAGGAATGATAGATAATTTCAATCAGTATTGAAAAATAAATTTATTTATTCAAGATTAAATTATTTTAGACAATATTATCTAACACAGATATCTTAACAAATGGCAATTCTAGAGTGAAACAAGCTATCAAATTTGTTTTTGTAAGCCAAGATTAATTTGACATATTGTCTAATCTCCGGTAAGGGGTTGATCTGCTCATCTATTTTTTATCCTTAACCATAAAATGTGCTAAAACACATCACATTAGGATAATTTAATACTATTTGCCTACCAAATGAACCCATAGTGTATTATACGGAGTAATATCTTAATCCCACATTGAACAGATGTGGTGGCTGAGTGTGTGTTGTTAGTAACATAACCTAACACTAAGCACTAACACCATTCATCGACTTTTGGGTTTACCTAGTTGACTAAGTGTCCAGTGGGTTAGTTTGTGCATATAAAAATTTAAAACAACGATTTTAAAAATCAATTCATGTAAAAAACTTACGGAGGAGCTGCTAGAACTAGAGCTGCTTGAACTGCTACTAGAGCGATGAAGTTTCATACTACACTTTCCTTCCTTTTCTTCTTTCTTCTTGTTTTTCATTTCTTCCCGCCTTCTTCCTCACCATCACTAGACTGCATGAACAAGAAAATTAAAATGAGATTATTGATTAGGTGATACCGTGTCAATGATTATTTTGCTCTCGATTCATATATAGGGTTAATTTGATAGGAATGCTAGATAATATTAATATATGCTGAAAAATAAATTTAATTTATCCAAGATTAAATTAATTTAGACACTATTATCGAACACGTGGGAGATCATGGATAAATAAGATCTAATTATCTCACCAAATGACTGCTGGCATGGAACAAAGTGTTTTCCGGGACAAAGCGCTAGGGTGAGAACTACCTCTTGGATCGATCCTATTCGGCACAGAGTACGGATTTTAGTTCTTCCTTTGACGAGGATGTCACACTTGGTCAAGGGTTAAAGTGCAGATGCTTATAAAATACCCTACTCCCACATTTTATAGATGTGGAAATCGAGTGTCCCATGTTAGCAAACATAAATACCACTAAGCACCAATGTGATTTATACAATTTTGGGTTTATTTAGTTGACTAAGTGCCTTGTGGGTCAGTTTTGTGCATATAAGAAATTAAAACAACGATTGTATAAATCAATTCATGGATATACTTACTGCGGAGCTGCTTGAACTTGAGCTGCTGCTAGAGCTGCTTGAACTGCTACTAGAGCGATGAAGTTTCACACTACACTTTCCTTCCTTACTTTTTTTCTTCTTATGTTCACACACTTGAACCTTTTCCTTGAATTCTGAATCACAACTGGATTGATGACATTTTGCTAGTCCACTTTCCTTCTTTTCTATTTTCTTAGGCTCGCACACTCGAACCTTTTCCTTGAACTCTGAATCACTATCGGATTGATGATGTTTCTCTATTACACTTTCCTTCTTTTCTTTCTTCATAGGCTCGCACACATGAACCTTTTCCTTGAACTCTGAACCACTATTGGATCGATGATGTTTCTCCATTACAACTTTCTTCTTTTCTTTCTTAGGCTCGCACACTTGAACCTTTTCCTTGAACTCTGAAACACTATCGGATGGATGATGTTTCTCTTTTACACTTTCCTTCTTTTCTTTCTTCTTAGGCTCGCACACTTGAACCTTTTCCTTGAACTCTGAACTGTCACCAGAGCCATGAAGTTCCACTAATAAATTATCCTTCATTTCTTCCTTCTTAGACTCGCACTCTTGAACCTTTTCCTTGAACTCTAACTCAGTTCTCGAGCCATGGAGTATCGCTTGTACACTTTCCTTTGTTTCTTCCTTCTTAGGCTCGTGCGCTTGAACCTTTTCCTTGAACTCTGAACCGCTACCAAAGCCATGAAGTTCCGCTATTAAGTTATCCTTCCTTTCTTCCTTTGACTCGCACACTTGAACCTTTTCCTCAAACCCCGACCCGCTTCTACCGCTTCTAGAGCCATGAAGTTTCGCCAGTACACTTTTTTTTCTTTCTTCCTTCTTAGGCTCGCACAGTTGAACATTTTCTTCTGAACCGCTACTAGAGTGATGGAATTTTTTTGGTAAACTTTCCTCCCTTTCTTCCTTCATAAACTGGCACACTTGAACATTTTCCTCGAACTCCGTGACAATCACCGACTCCTGTGCACCATAATAAGTAATAGTCCCTTCTTCGCTCTTCAAGAAATTGGACATCCCACGATCAGTCTTCTCAATAGTGACGACACCGGTGGGTTTCCCGGCAGAGTAATGTGCTTCTTCGGCCATTTTCGATCAGTTCAACAACGAAAGTACTTGTGGAAAATCAGGGAGTACAATATAACTAAGAAATGATCGAGAGTGATTACTATTTAAAACTGTATTTATGAATGAGTTGGGAGATTAGTATAGATTAATAGACTGTCATTATGATATCATGGCTTTTTATAGGGCTCGGTATAGCAGACTCACTGGACCTGATTATACAATTTACTTTTTAATACCTACTTTCAATTTTATTTGAAATGCTAATATAAGATTAACCACGAGATTGTTCATTAATGATTTCAGTTTACATTAAAGCATCTTTAAATTACGTGTATGATTTATCTTCTACCCTAAAGAATGCACCAGACATCATTAACTCTATAGTTTAATGGTACATTTGTTGGTCTCGACATTTTGGATGTTCCCATTGCATATTAAAAATGCTGAGCAATCAATGGTGGGAAATGATTATACCTCTAAACAAATGTTATTGTAGCGTTTATAAATCTTGATTCAACATCGATTAGATTTGGAACATGAGTGCACTTTATACATCAACATCATTCCTAAAACTTTAAGCGAGTTTGCTGGATCAACTAGGAAATTGGAAGTGCTTTGGCGCAACTTTTGTAGCTCCATTGCTGCGGACCACTACATCAGTGATGTGTGATATGGGGAGCCGAAATGAAGGTGCTCCGTTTTAATCATTTGCAGTGAGTCAGTCACTCAACTTGATCCGTGCGCTTTTTGTAGTAAGTGAGCCTTGTCGATCTATGGGATTTGGGGCTTAAGTAGTTTGATGGCTAAACATTCCAATAATCCGCTAAGGGCTTTTTGTAGTATTTTAGCTATTATGACTGATTTTTGCTTAGAACTTCATAAAAAAGGCATGGTGCAACAAAAATTTGCTGGATTCTAACAATTTGTAAGAGTAGCTAGATGTTGAAATATTAAAGCACATAAGAAAGAGATAGAGAGAGATGGAAAAGCCAACAAATAGAAGTTGAGGACGAATATCTTGCGTTAGAGAGACAAACATGGCAGAGTAGTGAGAGAAAGAAACACTTAGGGTTAGAAATAGGGAAAAAGTTTGGAGCCGCTAATTTGTGCACACTGATTGGTAAGGGAAAAACATAGACCGTGTCCGTGTTGATTGGTTTGAGTTTTGAAGTGCATTTTTGTGGAAAGCATTATCCCACAATGGAACTGATAAGCCTTGCCTTCAATATATAAAGATCCTAGGCTACTCCTCTCATTGCCAATTGATTATAAATTTGAACCCCAAACTTTATCATTTTTTTTTTTGCTTCTCGAGAATAGAACACCCATGCAGTATTGCCTTTTCTTGTGAGGAGCTCTTTTGAACTAGAGATAGAAGCTTTTTTGTTGGTTGTAAGCGTGCATGTGTTGAAATAGTTCAGAATCATCAGGAATTAGTATGTAATGATCTGTTTGACAATGCATTCTAATTAGTTACAGTTATATATGTAGATCATATACTCCCTCCGTCCCAGAAAGTTTGTCCCACTTTGACTTTCATGATCAACTCAATGAAACTTTGACCACAACTTTATGAAAATCTAGCTATTCCTATGCAATTCTAAAAATTGTTATTGTTTCACCGTAATGAAGACTATCGGTAACAATTTTTAGAGTTGCATAAGGATAATTAAGTTCTCATTAAATTATGGTCAAAGTTTGATTGAGTTGAACATGAAAGTCAAAATGAGACAAACTTTCCGGGGCGGAGGGAGTATGTGCTTTGAAATCTCGCATTCTTGGTGCATAGAACTTATTCTTGCTCCCCAAATGTCTCCCTCTCTCACACTGGTGTACACATCTACATACTCCCTCTGTCCGGCTTCCTACTTTTTTTGGCGTTGTTATTAATGAACTTTGAGCAGTAATTTTAGATTAATTTAATTATCCTATTGAAAATCTAAAAATTGTCATTTGATAGTATTTTTAACGGTGTATCAATAACAAGTTTTAGATTTTGATTAGGATAATTAAATTAACCTAAAATTGTTGTTCAAAGTTCATTCATAGTAACACCAAAAAAAGTAGGAAGATCATTCCGGGACGGAGGGAGTATATGATTTCGTATGTCCGAAGGTCAAACATTCCACACCTCACAGATATGCAACTTTATTGTGTTTGTTGAAGATATGATTGTTCTTGCATTGCTTTATTAGTGAAATGAGGCTAAACATTGGTGATCTTATTTTCAGGAAGTACAAGCTGATGAAGCGAGTTCTGCATATGTACAAGTGATGAAGCTTTTCTCATGTTCTTGTATGCGTACCTCCACCTGTATATATCTCGTCTTATTTCAGTAAGTTCTTACTAATTCTTGAACTTAACATGGACTCACAAATGTACTTATTTATGTTTTTATCTGGAAAAGATAACATTGATCAGACTAAATACTTACTTTATGAAACCATAAATCCACTAGATGCACCAGTGAAGTACTTTGTAGGAGATTTTATGGTTTTCTTCGTTGATCCAAAGTGCCTGAGTCGGTAAACTCCTGTACTAGCCTCATCAGGCACTTGCCATTCAATTGTTGCCAACCCGTCCGAGCTACTATTATCCAGTGCCCACTTAAAGAACAAACTGAAATCATCGTCATCGTAAGTTGGGACCCACCTTTTCCCTCGGAGCATCTCCACCACAGCAAATGTGCCTTCTGTCAATAGGTCGTATCTAGCGGTCGGGCTCCAAAATATGGCGCTTAGTCTATCTCCTTTTGTAAATGAGCCACCTTTAAGCGGTTCTATGTCCTGTTTCATGTCACCAAAGTTTATGCCTGGTGGAGGTGAGTTACCAGAAGGGTCCTGCACGAGTGTGAGTTGGACGGAGGAGAGATCCGGTGGCGACGGGCCTTTTTTGACAGTCTTATCACCTTTTGCCATTGATGTCGCTAATTTATTGAATTCTTGGATGTATGCTGATAAGGTATGAGGACCATAAAGTGTTGAAGTGCCTGTGCAGTGCAATTGTTTATTTTGAAGTTTCAGGAGATTAAGTACTCCTCCCTCCGTCCCAAAATGAATGTCCGAAAAAATTTAAAATTTGCTCTTGATCAAGAGCAAATTATCAAGAGCAAATATGTTTTTTTTTCGACATTCATTTTGGCACTGAGGGACTAGCAGATAAGTTAAAAAATGGACATTCACTTATGGGCCTACGCAGTCGGACGACATACAAGGCTGACTTTTACTGTAACTCTTATAGTTAGTACGTGTGTTATATTTTATCGGCTGAGATAGCATTATAGTATATGAGTGACATGTTATAGTATATAAGATGAGTTAAATTTTATTTGGATTTCTGTGCAATTGGATTGCACAGACCCCAAATCCGTAAAAGATTACCTCATATCGTTGTTGCTTGTATTCCTCGAAAGTTGCTATATATTGCGAGTAAGTATTGGTCAAGCCTGCTATTACAACTTGTGTTTGATTGTCAAATTCCCCATTACCATTACTTATGAGTGTCGCCTTAACTGACTCCCTTAGACGTCTGCCAGCCATTGTTGTGAACTCTGCAAAAATCAATTTCAGATATTTCTTCTGGAAAATTTTTAGCAAGAACCAAATGAGTCAGTGAATAGGGTACACGTAAAATGAACAAACGACAAACCTCCAGGCACGGATAGTATGACCAATTTCCCGATTCTGAGTCTTTGTATTGGCAGAATCGCGGGCTGCATGAAAAGAAGAGGCCACATTTGACAAGTCAAACTTTTTAAGCTCGTATCAGGGCGTCTACTCCAGGGCGTCTACTCAACAAAGTACATACTCCCTCCGTTCTAAAATAGGGGGCACAAAGTTGGCCTTGCACGGGAACTAAGGATAGTGTATAGTGGATTAAGTGTTGTGAATATGGTGAGGTAGGAGAGAGAAAGTGGGATAAGAAATAGTAAGTGGATAGTTATTGTGAATATGACACCTAAAAAGGAAAATTGTGCCCCCTATTATAGGACAGAGGGACTATGTGCTATCTATGAAGGCATGAAAATTGCGGCTTAGATAAATAGAGAAGTAGTTAATTGGTATTACTGCCCATGCATTGGGTACAAACATTTTGCCTGTGGACAGCAGAACAGACTTAGGTTGCTGACAATCCACTTGATATTGGCTTGGTTTCTTCAAAAAATCTCTTACTCTTTTCCAGAACGCGTTAATCTGTAATCACAAAACACTTCTCAAAATATGACTGTACGGGTCCCAAACAGAAATGGACTATTTAATTTATCGCAAAAAAGATGCAACGGAAGATCTGACCTCTGTATCACCTTGTTGAAAGCCAAAGGCACCAGGTCCATCAGTGGTTCCAGCAGCAAAACCTGATCACACGATTATTCCACCCCGACACTTTGCTGGACATGGGATAGATAAGCTTGGGCTGATTTGGGTCACTTCTTATCACTACCAATCTCGAATTACTCTTATAAGTAACGGTGAAGAAGTGGTGGAAGGCAGACTGACAAGGCTCAAAGCCTAAGCTACGACAAAGCACGATAAAGCCGGTGAGGAACCTCACGGCATTGGCACCTAGTATGGCTGGGACAGCCTGCACATCTTCTAGAAACTCATTTATGAAAGGATCTAGGGGCAGACGAAGACCTAACTGGAACTATTTGAAGAAAAAGTGAACGTGGTTCAAAGAATACATAAATTCCTCGTGGCTTCCTCGTCCTTAATGGGGGGCATGTCGGGGACATAACTGAGGCGGTACTTCTCTCTCGGCACTCCATACTTAGAGTAAATCTCTTCTAACATGGGCTCACCGGCCATAAGAACATACACCCTACCTCGGCCTGATCTACCCCGACCTCCAGATGGATCTCTCTCGGAAAATGCATCAACAATCCTTGTCGTAGAAGTACCACTTCCTCTTCCCGTCATAGCTGCACAAACAAAAGAATCAAAGGGTTATTATTTGACCAAGACATATGGAAGACGAGGAAGAGGAAGAACATCCCCCCTCGTCCTATAAACTAAAACCGAGGAGGGATCCTTACCCAACAATGGAGGACGCTCCAATAGTCAGACGTCAGATAGAACAAGTTGATGTGATCTAGGATCTCAGTCCAGCCGTTGAACAAGACAACATTTGGGGTCCCAACGTTAAGTCGATCTATCCTAAACCGACTAGGGTATCTCACATCGGTTCGAGGTACTTGATACCTCGTCAATATCTCACCAATTTCATTTAAACTCAGCATCATCCAAGGGCCATCAGTTCTCGGTTCGTTGGTAAACCCTAAGATTTTGGGTGTGATAGCAGTAGAGAACATCGAGGTTGCTCCTCCATGTTCTTGCCATCTCTAAATACGAGGGAGACACATATTGCTCAAGAAAAGCTTCAAGAACAACAATGACGGTTTTGAAGAAATCCACTATGAACACGCAAAAAACCCATAAAACCAAACCAAATGCAGAAAATAAAGAAGAAAGGAAGAAATTATACCTTAAATCGAAGTTTGATGAAGAATTAACGGACGGAATCGAGTACAATGGCACAAATCTGGGCAACGGAATCAAGAAATCAAGAACACGAAAATGCAGTTTCAACCTTGCTATTTCTCTCTCAAACTCAAAGGGTGATAAAAGATTGAAATCGTATTGGGTTTAAGCTTTTATACCCAAATCAGAAAGCGGGTATGGGTCAAAAAACCGGGTAAAGTGACGCCGTCCTTTCCAAGCATTAAATGCTATAGTGGGTTCCTAAGGCGTTGTCGGACTTCGACGAGACGCGCCCCATCATTGTACTATTGAGCCAGAGCGGAATATGAAGCGCCTCGTGACACGTGGAAAACCCGTTCGATTTCGTTTAAGCCGAGGTAGAGCACTACTTCCTCCTCAGCATAGGCCGAGCTAGGAAGTCGGGGGCCAATGGACGGTATAAACCGAGGTACGAACATGGATCCGTGGCCGGGAAAGGCCCAATGGATTGAGCCCAAAATATAATCCATTCAAGTCTCAATTACGACAGAGGGAGCGGGTCTTCCCTACCTTTGTTCGTATTGCCTCCTCGTCATTACCCTATGTCGACCTAGACATAGCAGGCGCATAATGACTAAGGCTCAACTAGGATTCTATGCCGAAGAAGCATCATCATTATCTAGGCCGAGGAAGGCATCCCTCCAAGGCCGAGTAAGGCTCCCCTTGAAGACGAGGAACCCCCTCCTCGGCTATCAACAAAGCAGAAATGGGCTTCCCATTCTCCACCTCTCCTCTTCGGCATAATCTAAGTCGACCAAACAATACAAGCCGAGGAGACTCCTTACTGGCGCACGTACAGAATACATATTCTAATCCTACTCAAATAAGGACTGTGAACAGTTATAATCCTCTTAGGATTATAACCTTATCTCACACGAATTCTCATCCAACAAGGACTGAACAGTTATAATCCTCCTTGGAGTAAAATCTTATCTCCATACATTCCTATCCAACAAAGATTATACAATGTTATGCCTATATATACAAGCTATAATTCACATTATTTTGGTAAAACATCTTTGACTCTAAACTCTTGTCAATTGATTTCTCTCTCTAAACGCAAATACTTATTCTTATGCCGGAGGACCTTTGCCGGTGAAGTCCCGGCTAAGTTTACGTGTTTGTTCATCTTTTTCAGGCTATTCAATCATCCAGGATATAACCTGCTGCTGGATTTATCATCAATTTGTATGATTCTTGGCCTTGAGATATCAGTTGTCGATTTCAGATTAAGAAAGTATGGTTTCATTACGCTTCCAATTTTTTATGCATAATATAAAATACAGGGTTCTTAATATAAAGCCATTTTTATGATTTATATGATTCTATTATATTATATGTATTTGGATTTTATATTGGCTATCAATTAATTTGATTAGAACCGAATAAAATAACAAAGGCATCAAAAATTTCTATACCAAGATTTAAAACTGTAGCGGTGTTGCATTCTCAAGACTTAATGTTCGGTCGAAACCTAACGGTTAATTTAAAATCCGCAAGCGCACGGGCTATTGAAATATAGCGGGTGCAAGTACGAGTCGATCCCACAAGGACATGGTTTACTTTGGGATGAAATTGTTTTTACTACAATTATAAAAGAGATTGGGGGAAATAAAGATTGATTTAGGAAAAGAATAGAACATACGCAGGAAAATACTTAGATAAAACTCTTATAAACGAAACATTCTCGGGATTGGAAATCATTTAGCCAAATATTCATCATATAGTCATGTCTTAGAAAATATAGGTTTTCATAAAAATCAAGGATGGTACATTAGGCTTACACTACTTCTCACGGTCAAGCAGTAGCGTTTTATCCTTCACTAATTATGCCCTATCTCTTTGAGATTTCCGTTTATGGTATTTCCGCCCTGTCACAAACGGGCATTCCGGCTTATCTCTAGATGACCATAATTAGTAAGAATCCATTAAGATCGAAAGTCAACGCACTTTCCATTCAAGGAACATTCCTAGGCCATTGAACTACTCTCGTGATCAATGAAACCTAGTTCCTTTATATGGTTCCGTCAATCGAGATTCTCCGCTAGGTACTTCTCTTGATCGACTGAATCATATAAGTTGGACGTCTCCAAAATGTAAGTCATTTTGAGATTGATATAAAGAAATTGTTTAGATGAAGATGGAAGACAAGACTTTTATAAAAGGATGATGAATAAGAGGCGTTTTGAGTTTCCAACCCAAGAACAAGGGTGATTACTCACTAGCCATTTATAAGTAAATAAACATAAATAATAAGAAAAGAGTAAGAGAACTTATGATTATAAAGAGATGATGGCTGGAAATAATACTTGAACTTTTATTGCTTCATTCCAAAGAATATTTCAAGAATAATGTACACTTGAATCTTCAAATACTTTGGAAATAATGGTAAAGAATTTGTATATAATGTATTCTCAACTTTGGTATACTATTCTCTGATGTTTCCTGATATCCTAGACTGATTACAAAAGGGTCTATTTATAATATGGAGGAGACTCTTCAAAGTGGTGCTATTGAAAGGTGCCTTTTACTTCTGCAGGTGCCATTTGCACGACCGAGCTAAGGGAGTTGCACGGCCGTGTCCCCTTGGCGCCAGAAATGGATTTGAACTGGCCATTTGGCACGGGCGCTCCGTCTTCAGCTGCACGGCCGCTCTGAGCAGATTGCTCGGCCACTCCAAGTTTTGGGGCCAAAATTGGCCTGGCATGGCAAGGGCCAAGTGCACGACCGCTCCCCTTGCAAGAGCACGGTCGCTCTGGCTGGTTTTGGCCTGTTTGCTTGATTTTGTTTGTTGTTCTTTCATGGCTTTGCACTAGGATATCCCCAAGCATCCATTGATCATAAATAAACTCTTAAAACCTGTCTAAGAGTACAACATATACCAAAAAGCGTAAAATCGAAGGTATATAACAAAAGAAGCTAAAAATAAACTAAATGCAACCTAAATGACAATAAAACTTTGAAAATGATTATGAAAATATATGATAAATGACTACTCCCTCCGTCCCACCTTAGTGTAGACTTCTTTCCTTTTTCGTCCGTCCCACCTTAGTGTAGACTGTCAAAATTAGAAAGTTTTTTATTATTTTTTATTTTTCCTACCCCACCCACTCATTCTCTCTCTTCATTTTCCACCATACAATTTATTCAACCAACCTACTATTCACTCCACTCATTCTCTCTCTTCATTTTCTACCACACATTTTCATTATCTTAATAATATTCCTTAGTTATTGTGCCCACCACCTTAGTCTACACTAAGGTGGGACGGAGGGAGTATATAATAGTCACTTATCACTTAACATATAAGACCTTTAGCTAAAGTAATCTTGATTGTGATCCCTTCTTGCATAATCTTTTCTTTTAAACTATTCCCATCGGTGACTCCCATTATTGGGCCATCAGGGTCAACACACAAAAAAAAAAGTCATGGAAATGGGCAACCTAGGGCGGCCAGCCAACCCCCAAACCCTCAGGTTGGGTCACCAAATTGTTCCCATATTTTGTACACATGTCACCCTTTCATTAGGTGGCATGTGTTTATATAAATATATTTTTAAAATTAGTATATTTTATATAATTATATAAAATAATAAAATAAAAAATATATCAAAATTCATATTTTTTTTTTATAATTGTATGGGTAATTATTTTTAATAATTGTACGGGTAATTTTTGAAATATTATTACTAATTCATTATTTAAAAAAATAAAATGATAAGTATTTTAGGTAAGTTGGAGTAAAGAAAAATAAAATTTTTATTAAAAGGTTGGATTGGGTCACTGATGGGAGTATAAATTATACTGTATAAGGTTGGGAGTTGTGTATATGGAAGTGAGAGAAATTAATATTTTATTTGAGGTTGGGTTGGGTTGGGTTGGGTCACTGATACTGATGGGGATAGTCTTACAATTTATTGGAGACTACACTCATTCTCTAACTTATTTTATTTCCACACTCGCAAACACCTACTCCCACTAATTATTTTTCCTATTTTTTAAAAATTATTGTGCCGCATTTTCATTTTTTTTGTTTCCACTCACGTAAACAAGGAGGGAATATGTTTTTCTTTTGCAATTTTGGACCCTTGTATTTAGTTTATTTCATATTTTTATTGTAGACAATAATTTTCTTTATCTTAATCATCATATGACCATATTATCTAATTTTTATTGGGACAGAAGATTACTCCCTACGTCCAATTCGACTTAAGATAATTTGTCATTTTGGACGTTTCAATTGACTTAAAACATCCTGAAATGACAAGTTTATATTATTTTTATGTTCAATAAGACTAACTTGTTATACTCACAACAACAATCCCTTTACTATTCATTCTACTCATTATCTCTCATATTTTACTTTTCATACTCATTATTCCTCTTACACTCATTTTCTCTCCTTTTATTATAATACACCCTCCGTTCCACTTCAAAGGTTCTAGGGTAGTATTTCACGCTTTTTAAGATTTTTTTTTTTTAAAAATGAATAAAGAATTGCAAGTGGGTAGAAGATTAGAGGAGAGGGAATGTAAAAGTTAAAACATTTATGATAAAACCTCTTTTGATTTTTTTTTTTGTAAATATGTTAACATTATAAGGGCATAATGAATGATTTTTTTGTAAATATATTTATATTATAAGGGTATAAATGTTCGAAACACTGTTCAAAATTTGCCATTTATGAAATGAGATTTTTAGTCTGGAACGGATCAAAAAGGAAAGAAGAACTCTTGAAGTGGGACGGAGGGAGTAGTATTTATTAATCCCAGTGCCGGGTGAGAAATCCTGAGTTGGGTGGGACGAAAGGGAGTATATTTGTAATAATATATTGATAATAGTTTTAAAATTTGAGTTGGTCTTACAAAAAACGTGTTTTTTTTTCTAAGCTTAGGAAAAATCATTTTTACACTGGCACTTAATAACACTAACACTATCACTTTTTTACATTGGCATTTTGTTACACTAACACTGACACTTTTTATACTGGCACTTAATATATATGCACTGACACTTTTTTACACTGACACTTTGTTAAACTAACAGTGACACTTTGTTACACTAACACTTGCACTTTTTACACTGACACTTAATATACATGCACTGACACTTTTTTACACTGGCACATTGTTACACTAACACCGACACTTTGTTACACTAACACTTGCACTTTTTACACTGACACTTAATATACATGCACTGACACCTTTTTACACTGGCATTTTGTTACACTAACACTGACACTTTTTACACCGACACTTGTTACCGACACCGACAATAGCGGGGAAACAAAACACGTTTTTTCTAAGTTTAAGAAAAAATGCGTTTTTTTTTTGTAAGATTTTGTTAAAATTTATAAAATAAATAAATTATCATAAATATATAACTAAAAATAGACAATTTTTTTTTTTGACATTTTCATTTTAAAGGAGGCAACATTACTGAATGATTACTTGTTCCACTCAACTTTGTCAACTTATTTGTCTTTTACTACAACCAACCATTGTCATCCACCGGATCAATCTCTATCCTATCATTTCAATATTTTTCAACTATTTTAATCAAATTATTAAGAAAAAATCAGACATCAATCAATCTCCAATTTCCCATTTTCAAACCGCATTTTTTCCTACTCCAATCTCATCAGCTCCCACACAGTGACTGTGTGTGACAATGGAGAAGAAGCAATCGAGCAAATTTGCAGGGAAACCCATTAGATGCAAAGGTACTAATTCTCTTTACATTCAATAGTTTTTGGTGGCAACTCAATTCAATTTTACCCATTTTTTTTAATGAAAATTTGATAATTTCACTATATTCAAAAAATTGTTATTGATGAATTATAAATAATAATATTATTTTTTTAAAATTTCATAAAAAAATTGCTCTAATATTTTTTTTTTTATAAATAATTGTTCAAAATTCATCTATCTATATCTTAATTTTTGGAATAGCTGCGGTGGCGCGGGAGGCAGGGGCACCGCTGGTAATAGAGGAGGTGATGGCTCCGCCTAACCCTCGTGAAGTCCGAATCAAAATCATTTGTACTTCTCTTTGTTTTAGTGACGTCCACTATTGGAAATTGAATGTAGGTACTTTTTAGTATTTGTCTAGAGTAATGTTCTACTCCCTCCGTCCCAAGAGTCCGAAAATAAATCTTGGGGTGGAGGTAGTACGGATTTTGAACTACTATAGTGGAGTTTCCGTTGTTCCATTGTAGCCTACATTTTCTTGTTCGAGATTGGGATTAAAACGAGACCATATATAGGATCCAATGTATCTGAGTTAAATTAATCTCAATCATTGATCTAATAACTGAGAAAATTGGCTACAACGGAGGAGTGGATCCTCCCTTGCAACATTCCCTTTATTGTACATAAAATTTTATGTACATAATTGAACGAAAAATGTTTTAGAGTGTTGTACTATAAAACACTTAAATGCATTTGAATGCTCTAGCACAACACTCTAAAGCTTTAGAACATTACTCCATCCATAAGATACAACAAATATTGAGATTTTGACTAATTTTTCATTTTCAATTCTATTATTTTCTTGTTTACTTGAAGGTTCCTCCTGCAATTTTCCCAAGTATTCTTGGACATGAGGCTATGGGGTAACTTCTCTTTAATAACTCAAACTTGTCAATTATTTCATGACCATTTTCAATGTTGTTTCTAACTGAGTTTATATGGTGTCCCATCAAAGACATTTGGAAAATAATAATTTTATTTGTAACTGTTTTTTGGATTTTTCAAGACATTCCTAACCTTTTGATTTTGTGCAATCAAGAATTGTGGAGAGCGTGGGAGAGGGAGTAGACGAGGTACAAGAAGGAGACAGTGTTATTCCAATTTTTTTGCCAGATTGCGGTGAATGTAGGGATTGCACATCCAAGAAGAGCAACCTTTGCTCAAAGTTCCCTTTCCAAGTGTCTCCTTGGATGGAAAGAGATGAAACGAGCAGATTCACGGATCTAAATGGGGAAACCTTGTACCATTTCTTGTTTGTATCGAGTTTTAGCGAGTACACAGTTGTGGATATTGCTCACATAACTAAAATCGATCCCACAATTCCTCCTGAAAGAGCTTGCCTCTTTAGCTGTGGAGTATCAACCGGTAATGCTCACTTTTCTTCACTATTGAGTCGCTTTCCGCCCGAATTATCACATTTTTGAGCCACTGTACTTTTATGAAATTCCGATTAATCATTCTACTTTGATACACATTAACTATCCCCCCCAAAAAAAAATAAATAAATAAATAAATAAAAAAAAATAATAAACAAATAAATAATAAGTACATATTTTTAGCAACTTTTTTGGGAATAATGAGTGCGTAACTAAAATATAATGGTTAAAAGTGCTTAAAAAGTACACCAGTGATTAAAAGTTTAAAACCGAAGCTTCATCAAAGTATAGTGGGTTAAAAATGTGATAGGCCGTTTCCACATCATTGAAATGAAAGTTTTTACATATAATTTCATAACTAAAGACGAGCTAGAACTGTTCAGGGGTAGGTGCAGCTTGGAGAACTGCAAATGTGGAAGCGGGGTCCACTGTTGTAATCTTTGGACTCGGAGCAATTGGCTTGGCTGTATGATCTGCATTTCTCTATCCCACTTTCAGAGGCGTCTAGGATTTTAGGATGTTTCCAAAGAGGACCCCCATCTAAGAAATTTAACAAGTTTATTAACATAATTTTAGGTTGCGGAAGGTGCTAGGCTTTGTGGAGCTGAAAGAATTATTGGTGTAGATGTGAACCCTGACAAATTTGAGACAGGTAAAACAATCTTATATATATATATATATATATATATATATATATATATATATAATATTTTCTTTTCTTTTCTTTTCGTGATATACTGTAAGTTGGAAATTTGCGTTGTGATGAGATGATAGGGTACCGTTTTTGAGGGAAACATGTTCATTATATTCCTGCGCAGAGGTAAACTTGTAGATTTTACTATATACTGCCTGTTTTCTTATAACATTGTCCTTTTCATCTTCAACACAGGCAAAATATTTGGATTCACGGAGTTTGTCAATTCCCTTAGCTGTGGGGAAAAATCTGTAAGCAAGGTAGAAAAATATTTGGAATCACGGAGTTTGTCAATTCCCTTATTCTATAGTGTTATAGATATGTAAGATGTTAGAAAATGTCACGAAGCAGTATATATGAAATAAGCACGAAACTCATGATACTCGGTCCAAGTTTCTAATTTGTGGGGATTTTATGGTAGCAGGTGATAAACGAGATGACTGATGGGGGTGCAGATTATTGCTTTGAGTGTGTTGGCTCGCCATTCGTGGTTCAAGAAGCATATGCTTGCTGCAGAAAGGTATTTCTCTCTCTCTCTCTCTCTCTCTCTCTCTCTCTCTCTCTCACACACACACACACACACACACACACACCCATTCAAACATGGTTCACATTTTGGTTCTGTTCATATTAAGGTGAAGCTATGGATATATGGATAGGTATAATTAAGAACTAACACGAGTGTAGAAGTACTTTATGCTGAAAATAACATGGGTGCACGTGCACCCATCACCCATGTAGGAGTACTTGTGTCCACCTATGCTAGTGAATGATTGTCGATTTCAAAAGATTATTCCAATTTTATTTGTTTATCACTGAATTTATTATAACAATTCATTTGAGTGACTATTTTATCTTCCCCTCATCAGTATTACACAACTTTCGTAACATTTGTATTTTTGAACACATAACTTCAGGGATGGGGGAAGACGATTGTGTTGGGAGTTGGCAAGCCGGATGCAACACTGACCTTCAATTACTTTGGTCTTCTTAATAACGGAATTACCCTTAAGGGAGCTCTATTTGGTGGTGTCAAACCAAAATCTGATGTTCCGCTCCTTCTTAAACGTTACATGGACAAGGTAATCCATTAAACTTTTGACATTGTTCTCGTATTTCATTTCCTAGTAATTGAACTAATATGCAATACACACACACACACACACACATATATGCAACCAATTGATGGAGAGGGATGGATTATGGATATATATGCAAATTATATAACAAAAAAGTTGTCTTGATCCTTATATGTGTCTATATTAGGAGCTGAAAGTGGATGAATTTGTGACGCATGAGGTCAACTTTGAAGACATCAACAAGGCGTTTGATTTACTTATAGAAGGGAAAAGCTTGCGGTGTGTGATTTGGATGGATAAGAAATGAAGTTCAGCTATATAACGGTGCATTTTTTTTTTTCAGCTCGGAAAATTGAAAATGCTAGGCAACCAGGAATAAACATGATGAGTGTTTATATATACACCTACAACTTGTATGTTAATGAGTTATTGTTTGTTGTTTGTTATTGTTGTTGTTGTTGTAATATTAAACATGATGAGTGTTTATATATGCACCTATCCTATCATTTCAAAACTTTACTCTTAACTATTTGAAGCAAAACACAATAAGAAAGCAAATCAAGCATCAATCTTGATTGGCTAAATTCTGAGTTGATGATGGCAAAGAAGCAGTCCAGCCAATTTGCCAGGAAACCCATTAGATGCAAAGGTACTATCTCTCCTTTGAGGGGTTTATTTTTTTTTTTGTCTGTCATGGGGCTATGCCCCTTCGCTTTTGTCTGTCTCGAAAGAGCTTTGATTTGATAATACAGTGTATTATCAAATCAAGAAAAAGCAAGATAAAAATTTATAATCAAGGGCTTATTGCGAAAAATGTTAAAAATTTCAAAACATGAAAATCAAGATCTAAAGATTAAAATACTAGTAATTAAGGGCTTATTGCGAAAAATGTTAAAAATTTCAGTTAAATATTCATGTGCGGAGTATGTACAACTCAAACAGAGATTAAATGAAAATATTAAAATTTAAAGGGCTAAAATTAATTTTTAAAATAAACCTTTAGTTAAAAACCCCAATATTTAACCCAAAATTTAACAAAGATTACCTGGTTCCCGCGGTCGAATAAACTCGAATTTGTGATTGATTGGGTGCCGGAAACGTTGTCGATGAACCCTCGGGAGCCGGAGCGGGATCGAGGGTGTTGACATTGAGATGAAATTTGAAAATTGGAAGAGGAAAATCGTGATCTGTGAAGGTAAGGAACCTCCGCCATTTATGATTTGAACAAAGATTCAATTTTTCGTTTTAAATTTCTTACCACCGTTCTGTGTGTGTCTGTGGTGGGAAAAGATGCATCTCTTTCTTTCTCAATTCATCAAGTGTAGCCACTTGATTTGGATTCTACCGCTGTCTCGAAATGAATGGCCATTTTTTTTTTTAAATATGTTCTTGATCAAGAGCAAATTAGATTTATTTTTTTGGTCATTTTATTTTGGGACGGACGAAGTATTTTTATTTTAAAAACCCAGATTTTGAAATGGGAAGAAAGTTTGGATTTGCTTTTGATATTGGTGTATTGATGTTGTTGAGTTTTGGTGAAATACCCAGACTTTGAATTTGACTGAGCAAGACGAAAATTGCGTGAAAAATCCAGATTTCAAATTAATTGGTGGTCTAGGTGTCGGTAGTTTTGGCGTTGGTGGTTATAGAGGTGGTATTGGTGGTGGTTGATTTTGACAGTGATGATGGGGTAGGTTTTGACAGTGGTGGTCATGGGTGGTAAGATTGGAATTGACTGGAGGTGGCAGGTGGGTGGTAGTATTGGGTTTGACAGTGGTAGTGGTGTTGGATTTTTGTCTCAAATTCCTTATTCTAATTGGTTTGTGCAAGTGGTAAACTGGGAAGATATTGAATCCTAATGTATCAAGGATTCTTGGCACGGAAGTTACCACAATTTGTAGGGATTTGGCTTGTGCTGCAAGGTGAAAGAATCCTTATACTATTAGGAAATGTAATTAGGGTTTTTGGTGTGGCTATATAAAGGGTATGTGGTTATTGTTTTGGGTGTGCCTTGGTGGTACCAAAGGGCTCCCCTCGGGGAGATGGGTTGATTAGAAATGTGTGAAACTATGAGGGAGAGTTGTACATTGATTGCGAGTGTATTAAAAAATGTTGAGACGGATGAGAATACCTCCATTCTTATAATACCGGGTTTGTGGCGAGTGGCGAGTTTCTTGATTACTACTTGCGTTCTTGTAATTTCATGATGATATAGTGAAAGTTATTGATCGACCCGTGGATGTAGCCCATTGATGCTTGGTGAACCACAAAATATTTTGTTATATATTTTTCTTGTTATATTGTGTGGTTGTCCAAATTGATGTGAGTGTTGCATAACCTAAATTGTTGTGATACGCTTCCGCCTACACCCAAGGCGCATGGTAGGATCGGTGATGGATGTTGGTTTTGAGGTTAGTCTGAAACTATAATAACGGGGAAAGGTTGTTTTTAGGGTTAAAATTAACAATCAAACTATAAGAATGAGTTTCAAATCACTAAAATACCCTAACAAAAGTCGCACGTGTTCATCACATGCCAATTTAACTTAGATTTCTATCATTTTCGTCAAAGGCCCTTGATTGCTAATATTTGTGATCTTTAGATACTGATTTGCGAGTTTTGAAACATCGGACCCGTTTTTATGAACAACCCCCAAAATTCAGGCCTTATTTGTCATTTACCCATAAATGAATGATGTAAACGAGTTGCAGCGAAAATTAAAAAAGGATAGGCAAATAATTGAATCAACAACTATTTGACCCAATTCGAATTGAATCAACAATTGAATTAGGGTTTGAAGAGGTAAACATCAAGAAGATGAGAACCTTCACAAGGAATTCAAAGAACTCCAACAAGAATCTCTTGCGATAGTCTTCTGCAAGTCAATTTAGACCCAAAGGGAAAACCCACAATTGCAAAGCATACAATTAAAAACTTAATAATTCAATCATCCCTAAACAAACAATGAAAGAGAGTATTTATACCCTAAACAAAACCCTAAAACAACTTGGAAAAGGAAAAGAAAAACAATCCTAATTAAACATGTCAAAATAGGAAACAAATCGAACGGGATCCGCCAAAACCGCCTTGAGCACGAGTCGTGCCCGACATCACGACTCGTTCCAACGCTTGGGAGTCGTGCCACGAATCGTGAAGAAACAGTCATTCGTGCGGCTTCTCAGCACGAGTCATGCTCCTTCCTGGAGCTCGTCTTTTCTTCCTGCGCCATGGTTTGTATCTCAAACTTGCTTCATTTTGTGATACATCAATGAATTATAGAATGACTTCAACGTTTAACCAACTTAAAACTAAAAAGCAAAGCACTCAAAATAAACTCGATGATTACAATAAAAACACAACCAAACAAATACTCCAATGCCAAGTTTACTTCTTTAACTGCAACCACACTCTTTTTTCTTTTCCTTTTCCTTTTCCTTCTTCTCTTTGTCACCATGTTTTTCCTTCTTCTCTTTGTCACCATGTTTTTCCTTCTTCTCTCTATCACCATGCTTTTCCCTCTTCTCTTTATCATTATGTTTTTCCTTTTCCTTTTCCTTTCCCTTTCCCTTCTTCTCTTTATCGCCATGCTTTTCCTTCTTCTCTTCATCACAATGTTTTTCCTTCTTTTCTTTATCATCATGCTTTTCCTTCTTCTCTTCATCACAATGTTTTTCCTTCTTTTCTTTATCATCATGTTTTTCCTTCTCTTTATCACCACGTTTTTCCTTCTTGATCTTCTCTTTCAAACCACCCTTCTTTTCCTTCTCTTCAACACCTTGTTTTTTCTTCTTGCTCTTCTCCTTTAGTTCCTTCTTCTTGTTTTTGTTTTTCTTCCCACCTTCTTCCTTATCATTACTAGACTACATGAACAAGAAAAGAAAATGAGATTATTGATATGGTGATACCATGTCAATGATTATATTGCTCTCCCTTCACATATAGGGTTAATTCGATAGGAGTGATAGATAATTTCAATCAGTATTGAAAAATAAATTTATTTATCCAAGATTAAATTATTTTAGAAAATATTATCTAACACAGATCATGGATAAATAAGGCTAAATTATCTTAACAAATGGCAATTCTAGAGTGAAACAAGCTATCAAATTTGTTTTTGTAACCCAAGATTAATTTGACATATTGTCTAATCTCCGGTAAGGGGTTGATCTGCTCATCTCTTTTTTATCCTTAACCATAAAATGTGCTAAAACACATCACATTAGGATAATTTAATACTATTTGCCTACCAAATGAACCCATAGTGTATTATACGGAGTAATATCTTAATCCCACATTGAACAGATGTGGTGGCTGAGTGTGTGTTGTTAGTAACATAACCTAACACTAAGCACCAACACCATTCATCGACTTTTGGGTTTACCTAGTTGACTAAGTGTCCAGTGGGTTAGTTTGTGCATATAAAAATTTAAAACAACGATTTTAAAAATCAATTCATGTAAAAAACTTACGGAGGAGCTGCTAGAACTAGAGCTGCTTGAACTGCTACTAGAGCGATGAAGTTTCATACTACACTTTCCTTTCTTTTCTTCTTTCTTCTTGTTTTTCATTTTCTTCCCGCCTTCTTCCTCACCATCACTAGACTGCATGAACAAGAAAATTAAAATGAGATTATTGATTAGGTGATACCGTGTCAATGATTATTTTGCTCTCGATTCATATATAGGGTTAATTTGATAGGAATGCTAGATAATATTAATATATGCTGAAAAATAAATTTAATTTATCCAATTTTAAATTAATTTAGACACTATTATCGAACACGTGGGAGATCATGGATAAATCAGATCTAATTATCTCACCAAATGACTGCTGGCATGGAACAAAGTGTTTTCCGGGACAAAGCGCTAGGGTGAGAACCACCTCTTGGATCGATCCTATTCGGTACAGAGTACGGATTTTAGTTCTTCCTTTGACGAGGATGTCACACTTGGTCAAGGGTTAAAGTGCAGATGCTTATAAAATACCCTACTCCCACATTTTATAGATGTGGAAATCGAGTGTCCCATGTTAGTAAACATAAACTACCACTAAGCACCAACGCCATTTATACAATTTTGGGTTTATTTAGTTGACTAAGTGCCTTGTGGGTCAGTTTTGTGCATATAAGAAATTAAAACAACAATTGTATAAATCAATTCATGGATATACTTACTGCGGAGCTGCTTGAACTTGAGCTGCTGCTAGAGCTGCTTGAACTGCTACTAGAGCGATGAAGTTTCACACTACACTTTCCTTCCTTACTTTTTTTCTTCTTAGGTTCACACACTTGAACCTTTTCCTTGAATTCTGAATCACAACTGGATTGAGGACATTTTGCTAGTCCACTTTCCTTCTTTTCTATTTTCTTAGGCTCGCACACTCGAACCTTTTCCTTGAACTCTGAATCACTATCGGATTGATGATGTTTCTCTATTACACTTTCCTTCTTTTCTTTCTTCATAGGCTCGCACACTTGAACCTTTTCCTTGAACTCTGAACCACTATTGGATCGATGATGTTTCTCTATTACAACTTTCTTCTTTTCTTTCTTAGGCTCGCACACTTGAACCTTTTCCTTGAACTCTGAAACACTATCGGATTGATGATGTTTCTCTTTTACACTTTCCTTCTTAGGCTCGCACACTTGGACCTTTTTTTTGAACTCTAAATCACTATTAGATTGGTGATGTTTTTCTAATACACTTTCCTTCCTTTCTTTCTTCTTAGGCTCGCACACTTGAACCTTTTCCTTGAACTCTGAACTGTCACCAGAGCCATGAAGTTCCACTAATAAATTATCCTTCATTTCTTCCTTCTTAGACTCGCACTCTTGAACCTTTTCCTTGAACTCTAACTCAGTTCTCGAGCCATGGAGTATCGCTTGTACACTTTCCTTTGTTTCTTCCTTCTTAGGCTCGTGCGCTTGAACCTTTTCCTTGAACTCTGACCCGCTACCAAAGCCATGAAGTTCCGCTATTAAGTTATCCTTCCTTTCTTCCTTTGACTCGCACACTTGAACCTTTTCCTCAAACCCCGACCCGCTTCTACCGCTCCTAGAGCCATGAAGTTTCGCCAGTACACTTTTTTTTCTTTCTTCCTTCTTAGGCTCGCACAGTTGAACATTTTCTTCTGAACCGCTACTAGAGTGATGGAATTTTTTTGGTAAACTTTCCTCCCTTTCTTCCTTCATAAACTGGCACACTTGAACATTTTCCTCGAACTCCGTGACAATCACCGACTCCTGTGCACCATAATAAGTAGTAGTCCCTTCTTCGCTCTTCAAGAAATTGGACATCCCACGATCAGTCTTCTCAATAGTGACGACACCGGTGGGTTTCCCGGCAGAGTAATGTGCTTCTTCGGCCATTTTCGATCAGTTCAACAACGAAAGTACTTGTGGAAAATCAGGGAGTACAATATAACTAAGAAATGATCGAGAGTGATTACTATTTAAAACTGTATTTATGAATGAGTTGGGAGATTTGTATAGATTAATAGACGGTCATTATGATATCATGGCTTTTTATAGGGCTCGGTATAGCAGACTCACTGGACCTGATAATACAATTTACTTTTTAATACCTACTTTCAATTTTATTTGAAATGCTAATATAAGATTAACCACGAGATTGTTCATTAATGATTTCAGTTTACATGAAAGCATCTTTAAATTACGTGTATGATTTATCTTCTACCCTAAAGAATGCACCAGACATCATTAACTCTATAGTTTAATGGTACATTTGTTGGTCTCGACATTTTGGATGTTCCCATTGCATATTAAAAATGCTGAGCAATCAATGGTGGGAAATGATTATACCTCTAAATAAATGTTATTGTAGCGTTTATAAATCTTGATTCAACATCGATTAGATTTGGAACATGAGTGCACTTTATACATCAACATCATTCCTAAAACTTTAAGCGAGTTTGCTGGATCAACTAGGAAATTGGAAGTGCTTTGGCGCAACTTTTGTATCTCCATTGCTGCGGACCACTACATCAGTGATGTGTGATATGGGGAGCCGAAATGAAGGTGCTCCGTTTTAATCATTTGCAGTGAGTCAGTCACTCAACTTGATCCGTGCGCTTTTTGTAGTAAGTGAGCCTTGTCGATCTATGGGATTTGGGGCTTAAGTAGTTTGATGGCTAAACATTCCAATAATCCGTTAAGGGCTTTTTGTAGTATTTTAGCTATTATGACTGATTTTTGCTTAGAACTTCATAAAAAAGGCATGGTTCAACAAAAATTTGCTGGATTCTAACAATTTGTAAGAGTAGCTAGATGTTGAAATATTAAAGCACATAAGAAAGAGATAGAGAGAGATGGAAAAGCCAACAAATAGAAGTTGAGGACGAATATCTTGCGTTAGAGAGACAAACATGGCAGAGTAGTGAGAGAAAGAAACACTTAGGGTTAGAAATAGGGAAAAAGTTTGGAGCGCTAATTTGTGCACACTGATTGGTAAGGGAAAAACATAGACCGTGTTGATTGGTTTGAGTTTTGAAGTGCATTTTTGTGGAAAGCATTATCCCACAATGGAACTGATAAGCCTTGCCTTCAATATATAAAGATCCTAGGCTACTCCTCTCATTGCCAATTGATTATAAATTTGAACCCCAAACTTTATCATTTTTTTTTGCTTCTCGAGAATAGAACACCCATGCAGTATTGCCTTTTCTTGTGAGGAGCTCTTTTGAACTAGAGATAGAAGCTTTTTTGTTGGTTGTAAGCGTGCATGTGTTGAAATAGTTCAGAATCATCAGGAATTAGTATGTAATGATCTGTTTGACAATGCATTCTAATTAGTTACAGTTATATATGTAGATCATATACTCCCTCCGTCCCAGAAAGTTTGTCCCACTTTGACTTTCATGATCAACTCAATGAAACTTTGACCACAACTTTATGAAAATCTAGCTATTCCTATGCAATTCTAAAAATTGTTATTGTTTCACCGTAATGAAGACTATCGGTAACAATTTTTAGAGTTGCATAAGGATAATTAAGTTCTCATTAAATTATGATCAAAGTTTGATTGAGTTGAACATGAAAGTCAAAATGAGACAAACTTTCCGGGGCGGAGGGAGTATGTGCTTTGAAATCTCGCATTCTTGGTGCATAGAACTTATTATTGCTCCCCAAATGTCTCCCTCTCTCACACTGGTGTACACATCTACATACTCCCCCTGTCCGGCTTCCTACTTTTTTTGGCGTTGTTATTAATGAACTTTGAGCAGTAATTTTAGATTAATTTAATTATCCTATTGAAAATCTAAAAATTGTCATTTGATAGTATTTTTAATGGTGTATCAATAACAAGTTTTAGATTTTGATTAGGATAATTAAATTAACCTAAAATTGTTGTTCAAAGTTCATTCATAGTAACACCAAAAAAAGTAGGAAGATCATTCCGGGACGGAGGGAGTATATGATTTCGTATGTCCGAAGGTCAAACATTCCACACCTCACAGATATGCAACTTTATTGTGTTTGTTGAAGATATGATTGTTCTTGCATTGCTTTATTAGTGAAATGAGGCTAAACATTGGTGATCTTATTTTCAGGAAGTACAAGCTGATGAAGCGAGTTCTGCATATGTACAAGTGATGAAGCTTTTCTCATGTTCTTGTATGCGTACCTCCACCTGTATATATCTCGTCTTATTTCAGTAAGTTCTTACTAATTCTTGAACTTAACATGGACTCACAAATGTACTTATTTATGTTTTTATCTGGAAAAGATAACATTGATCAGACTAAATACTTACTTTATGAAACCATAAATCCACTAGATGCACCAGTGAAGTACTTTGTAGGAGATTTTATGGTTTTCTTCGATGATCCAAAGTGCCTGAGTCGGTAAACTCCTGTACTAGCCTCATCAGGCACTTGCCATTCAATTGTTGCCAACCCGTACGAGCTACTATTATCCAGTGCCCACTTAAAGAACAAACTGAAATCATCGTCATCGTAAGTTGGGACCCACCTTTTCCCTCGGAGCATCTCCACCACAGCAAATGTGCCTTCTGTCAATAGGTCGTATCTAGGGGTCGGGCTCCAAAATATGGCGCTTGGTCTATCTCCTTTTGTAAATGAGCCACCTTTAGGCGGTTCTATGTCCTGTTTCATGTCACCAAAGTTTATGCCTGGTGGAGGTGAGTTACCAGAAGGGTCCTGCACGAGCGTGAGTTGGACGGAGGAGAGATCCGGTGGCGACGGGCCTTTTTTGACAGTCTTATCACCTTTTGCCATTGATGTCGCCAATTTATTGAATTCTTGGATGTATGCTGATAAAGTATGAGGACCATAAAGTGTTGAAGCTGCCTGTGCAGTGCAATTGTTTAGTTTGAAGTTTCAGGAGATTAAGTACTCCTCCCTCCGTCCCAAAATGAATGTCCGAAAAATTTTAAAATTTGCTCTTGATCAAGAGCAAATTATCAAGAGCAAATATGATTTTTTTTCCGACATTCATTTTGGGACTGAGGGACTAGTAGATAAGTTAAAAAATGGACATTCACTTATGGGCCTACGCAGTCGGACGGCATACAAGGCTGACTTTTACAGTAACTCTTATAGTTAGTACGTGTGTTATATTTTATCGGTTGAGATAGCATTATAGTATATGAGTGACATGTTATAGTATATAAGATGAGTTAAATTTTATTTGGACTTCTGCGCAATTGGACTGCACAACCCCAAATCCGTAAAAGATTACCTCATATCGTTGTTGCTTGTATTCCTCGAAAGTTGCTATATATTGCGAGTAAGTATTGGTCAAGCCTGCTATTACAACTTGTGTTTGATTGTCAAATTCCCCATTACCATTACTTATGAGTGTCGCCTTAACTGACTCCCTTAGACGTCTGCCAGCCATTGTTGTGAACTCTGCAAAAATCAATTTCAGATATTTCTTCTGGAAAATGTTTAGCAAGAACCAAATGAGTCAGTGAATAGGGTACACGTGAAATGAACAAACGACAAACCTCCTGGCACGGATAGTATGACCAATTTCCCGATTCTGAGTATTTGTATTGGCAGAATCGCGGGCTGCATGAAAAGAAGAGGCCACATTTGACAAGTCAAAACTTTTTAAACTCTATCGGGGCGTCTACTCAACAAAGTACATACTCCCTCCGTTCTAAAATAGGGGGCACAAAGTTGGCCTTACACGGGAACTCTGGAGAGTATATAGTGGAGTAAGTGTTGTGAATATGGTGAGGTAGGAGCAGTGGCGGACCTAGAGCATTTTTGAAGGGGGTGCACAAATACAATATAAAACTTTGTATGAAAAAATTAATGTCTAATATGAGACTCGAACCCACAACCTTCAACTCAAAGTCCTAACATCTTAGCAGGGGCGGAGCCAGGGGGGCATGGGGGGGGGGGGCACTTGCCCCCCCAGCGGCGGAAGTGCAGTGGAATTTTTTTTTTTGCCCCCCCCCCATATTTTTTTGTTATATACTCCCTCCGTCCCGGCCGACTTAGGATTTTTTGAAATGGCACGGGGATTAAGGAAAAGGTAAATGTTGTGAGTGTAATTTAAAAATAGGAGAGAGAATGAGTGGAGGGAATAGTAAATTATAATGGTGTTGTGAGTATTAAAATAATGTAGGAGAGAGAATGAGTGGAGAGAATAGTGATTTAAGATTTCCATTTTGGGCCGTCCTAAGTCGGGTGGGACGCCCAAAATGGCAAAAAGTCCTAAGTCGGCCGGGACGGAGGGAGTATAATTAACTTCAAGATTAACACTAGTGAGTGGTGCAGTTCAGCTGTAGAAGGGGTGAAGTTAAAGCCTTTGGTGTTTCCTTTCAAATCCATGTTCGAGCCCTGTTACCTACATTTTCAATTAATTTTATTTGTCCTCCATCTTTGCTATTCTCTCTCTCTCTCCATTTCTTTCTCTTAACAGTTTTGTTTTTCTCTTTCTCCTAATTTCCTCACATTTTTTCAATCTTAATTAATTAGTTAGGCTTTTTCCATTTTTTTTGTTTTTGGTCTTTCTTCCTATTATCCCAAGTTTAATTAGCAAATTTGAATTTCTTTTTTGTACGAGTAATATATTTTAATAAATTGTTTGCGTTAAATACTTCAACATTATTTCAATCGTTCTTTGAATTACTTACTTTTATCATTTTTGTTAACTTTCTTAATTCTTTATATTTTTAACTAAAATACATTGTATTTCATGGATCCGACCCATTTTTTACTTGTCCGACCCGAATTTTTTTTCCAAACCCCCGTGTAATCTTGCGCCCCCCCCCCCTCGGGCAATTCCTGGCTCCGCCCCTGCATCTTAGCCACTAAACCACACACATTATTTGATTAGGAGGTTCACTACCACCCCTTTAACTTGCCTTATGTCCGCCCCTGGGTAGGAGAGAGAAAGTGGGGTACGAAATAGTAAGTGGATAGTTATTGTGAGTATGACAAGTGGGTCCTATGAATAAAAAAGTATTAAAAAGTTTTCCATTTTGGGAGTGTTTTTTTAAATGAGACACCTAAAAAGGAAAATTGTGCCCCCTATTATAGGACGGAGGGACTATGTGCTATCTATGAAGGCATGAAAATTGCGGCTTCGATAAATAGAGAAGTAGTTAATTGGTATTACCGCCCATGCATAGGGTACAAACATTTCGCCTGTGGACAGCAGAACAGACTTAGGTTGCTGACAATCCACTTGATATTGGCTTGGTTTCTTCAAAAAATCTCTTACTCTTTTCCAGAACGCGTTAATCTGTAATCACAAAACACTTCTCAAAATCTGACTGTACAGGTCCCAAACAGAAATGGACTATTTAATTTATCGCAAAAAAGATGCAACGAAAGATCTGACCTCTGTATCACCTTGTTGAAAGCCAAAGGCACCAGGTCCATCAGTGGTTCCAGCAGCAAAGCCTGGTCCGAGTGCTGCTGGGCATGTTTTAACAGTCTTTTTTCCATCCAATTCAACTTCAATATCTGTAAAGTTTAGATAGATATGGCGATAGTCAATTTTTCCGGTTACTTGTTCTGTAGCCGAGGTAAATAGATCAACCGCCTTTTGGAACTGCCTCTCTCCTATAATTTTCGTGCTCTTTATTTCATCAGGATACCTGTTACACGAATCATCAAAAGCCCATGTCAGATGCTTTATATCAAGTAATTTTTTTGAAGAAACCTAGTTTATGTAAGAGTAGATATTGAGCATAATGGTGACAGCTTGTCATTGCCTCCACATAAGCAGCAACGTGCTGATGTGTCAGCAACGCTGCTGATGTGCTTGCCTCCACATCAGCAATGTCACTGTTACATATTCGCTCCGTCCCGGAAAGATAGTCCCATTTAACTTTTGATGGTTAACACAAGTTAACATTGACCAAACATTAATGTCAATCTAATCATCTCAATAAAATTGTAAAAATTACTTTTGATAAATCACTAAATGATTTATCAATCACAAGTTTTAGAATTTCACTAGGATGATAAGATTGACATCAATATTTGGTCAAAGTTCACTTGTGTTACCATAAAAAGTCATATGAGACTATCTTTTTTGGGACGAAGGAAGTACATGTAGAGCGAGTGGACTAAGTACCCGGGCCCACGACCGACACAGAGCTGGTCATTGCCATAGCACGATGAATGATTGAAATCACAAGGCAAACCACTATCTGTGCAAAAGGCACCGAGCACATTTGGGCTAACATCACCAACATTTGACTGACAAAATGCTCCAACAAATCGTATATCGTTGTTCTTCCTCACTTTAGAACTTTGACTGGTTTTCTGACCACAAGATTGACCTCCCGTGGCTTTGACTTTCGACACTTTCTCCACTAAGGCTGTTTTAGAGGCACTTTTGACTGGTATTGACTTATTTGTGGAAGTGGAAGTGAACCAGTCCTCAAAGAATCTGGCAGCAGCTCCCTTGTTGTCACCACTAATAAGCTTGTTGTCTTTGCTCATAGAGGTTCCATGAGTTGCAAACCAGCTAAAAGCTCCAATGCTTTTCTTGCTATTCCCATCCACAAATTTGAGGAGAGTCATAAGGGTGTCTATATCACGGAGATATCGAGCTCTTTCTTCTGGAGGGTTGAATAGGTACGCGCTAGGACTTCTGTTTATTCCTGCATTCTCCAAATCCCCTACACAACCATTTCTCGACTGATCAGTAAACCAAAGTTAGTTAACAAGTGTAAAAACGAGTGGGACTCGACTTGGCTTTTAACTAAAGGATTCATTCATACTACCTCAAGTGATTATCACGGTGGGCTCTTATCTGGGTCTGTGTAGTCGAACTGAACAACAGTCCAACTTATACAGTACATGAGTTACATCTTATAGTACCAGTATCTGAGTTTCATTTTATAATATGAGTTACTTTTTGTCGACATTAGATAATTTTTACTCCCTCCGCCCCAAAATGATTTTCCCACTTTTTTTGCCATTACAACAAAGGAACTTTGACTAATAATAGTTTTTAGGTTGATTTAATAACTTGTTATTGATACACCATCAACAATACTATCAATAACAAGTTTTAGATTTTCATTAGGATAGTTAAATCAATCTAAAATTATTGCTCAAAGTTCATTCGTAGCAATGACAAAAAAAGTGGGAAGATAATTTTGGGGCAGAGGGGTATAGTAATATGAGTTACACGCTATGCTATAGTAAGGTTTGCCAGACTGATTCATGCATTCAACCCGAAGTGATTACCACGGTGGGCTCGTATCTTGGGCCATGCAGTACGACTGCACAACAGTCCGACTTGCAGAGTACATGAGTTGGATCGTATAGTAACATGAATTGCATTCTATGATATATATCGGTGTGAGATAATATTATAGTAACATGAGTTACATGCTATAGTAAGGTTTGTCGGACTGATGAGCAGTCCGACTGCATAGGCCCCCCAAATTTCGGTGGGCTCACCTGTGTTGATGAAAATGGAACCCGGCTTGAGACTGTTATGAGCTTGAACAATGCTCATCTCAATTGCAGTGACAATGGCATCAAATGACTGAGGAACAAATCCCAGAGAAGTTACAGAGTAAACCACATACTGCAAATATCCCCCTGGACCAGCATGAGTATGGGTCCCACTAATCGCCACATTATCTTCACTGTATAAATTTCCATACCTACAAAACCCAAATAACTCTAATTTTGATATATTTTATTGGATAAAAAATATTGAAACTAAACTGAAATGTACAACCTTTTTTGTAGTCTCTGAAGAACTTTGATGGTTACGAGCTGGGAAGCCATGCCAGCATCAAGGTTGACAAAGGCAAACCTTGTTCTATTATCAGCTACTATAAACGCTCTTGCTCTGAGCCTAAAATGTATGCCTGCAGTGTTCTGGTTCAAATTGGCGTAGCCCATCATGTTGACATCTGCAGCTGGACCGGTCATATCGTAGCTCCCTACTCCGATCAGGTAATTTCCATCATCATTAGCACTACAAACACAAATACAAGAACCAAGTAGAATTAGAAGTAAAAAAATAGATGGATTTGGGTGCATTTTGCTGATTAGTCGTCTGTGGAATTAGTTTTGATTTAGGATATGTTATGAGGTGGATATTATATACTCCCTCCGTCCCAATTTCCAATGTTATGGTAACTAAATCTGAATGCACGGATATTAAGAAAAAAAATAAGTGTTAGTGACTATAAAAAGTAAAGTATGAGAGAGAAAATGGGGTAGAGAATTTTTTGTTGTGAGTGTGCTTCTCATTGACTATTTTAGGTAAGAAACCACAACATTAAGATGCCCCAAAAGGAAATAAGTAACTAGAACACTGGGACGGAGGGAGTATGCGGGTTGATGGATAGATGGAGGGAGTATGCGGGTTGATGGATAGACGGAGGGAGTATGCGGGTTGATGGATACTGTAAGTAGCAAGCGATGTTTGTTAGTGAAGTTATTAGGCGTAAGTGATTGCGTTTGCAAGTGTTTTCCGAGGGAAATGAGGTGGAAAAAATAAGAAAAAGAGAATCTAACTTTGTGGGTTTCTCAGAATTTGTTAGAATTGAGGATTATTCTTGTCTAGTAGTTGTCTTGAATTATTCTGCTAGTTCGGCTGGATTGGTTGCTTGTTGTCTAGAGATTGAGGTTTCTTGTTGTACAACTGATGAACTGGCTGCATAGTAGTGGGGGTGATAAAGATTATCAATAAACGCTTATATTGCTCGGTATGGGGGTGTTCTAACTTAATCAGAGGGCTGTTGAGGTTCGCTAAAAATAAATGCTCAAAAAAAATTCAGATTTGTTATTGATTAAAAGTAAATTTAGAAAACATTTTGAACATTTATTTTTGGATGGGAAAGGGGGAGTATTCAAAAACTTTCAAGTTGTCATTGGAATGGATCTTTTTCTTTTATTTTTATTTTTATTTTTATTTTTATTTTTATTTTTATTTTTATTTTTATTTTTATTTTTATTTTTATTTTTATTTTTATTTTTATTTTTATTGTTTACACGGGGAGATGCGGGGAAATAATGAGACAAAATGTTATGTACCATTTTTGTGTAGTACCACAAGTGATCTGTTGATTTAATTAGGGACATCATAAAACACATAATACATGAGTGACATATAAAATGGTATTCAGTTTCAAAATAAATATTCATTTTTTTTTTTTTTACCCTTTGATCAAGAGTAATTTTTTTTAAAAAAAATTGTACATTCATTTTTGAGAGGTGGGAGTACATGAAATTTCGTCTAGAGAATAAAGCGGCAAGAGAATTGGTGTATTACTCTTACTCTCTCTGTACCAAAATTCTTGCAGTTCCGGAAGAGAGTTTTTGTTCCAAAATATTTAGTGTTACATTTTTCTATAAATTTTGACATACTTTGCCTAAATTACCCTTATTTATGATTAGATAATTGTCATTGTAAAAATATTTAATTGTCTAGGTATTTGAAATATTCGGATAATTTAATTTAGTTAATATGTATTAATTTTTTTCTTAATATATGCAAAATATTCTAAAACTACAAATATTTTGAGACAAAAAAAGTTATAGTCAACTATATAAAGAGAACTGTGTGAATAATAAAATTGTCATTGGTGACCAAGAAGAATTTCCTTCTATACTGATTCACCAAAGACAAAAACTTGGGTGAGAACAGCATGACCCGTCTCATCCATGAGACGGGTCGGTTCCATACCCATCACCCGCCCAACAAAGCCAACCCACGCCTCCGCCCAAGCTGGAATCAGCGGCCGCCCAAGCTGGAATCAGCCCACATTTGCCTTGGCCCAATCCTTCAGCCAACATAAAGTAATAGTTTGTATACATTAAAGTAATAGTTTGTATACATTAAAGTAATACATATATACAGAAAAGTAATAATGTTTTTTCCTATGTTTTCTTCGTTTGGCAAAAGTAATACTTATTATAACTAAAATGTAACAAACATGTTATTTATATATAATAGTATTTGTACATAATTGTAACACATATGTATAGGTATCTATATGTTTTCATGTAAAAGTATTACATTATCTATAGAAATATGTTACAATTTCATCTATCAAAGTGGTACATTTACTTGTATAAACTATTACATTCATATACATAAGTTATTACATTTCAAAAATAATACATATAGTTTGTATTACATTTGAAAAAAATGGGTAAAAACGAGCTTTTATTTTTTTAAAACAGGTATTACGTTTACTTATGACCAATGTTACTTTATATGTATACAGTCATTACATTAAGAGATGGTAACTATTACTTTTGCTCTGAAAAAAATAATATAAAAAAAAAAAAAAATTGGCCTATAAAAGGCTGCCACGTGGCGGGTCATGCCCCATGAGTCATGGGTCGACCCGTCTCATGCATGAGACGGATCCCATGTTCTCACAGGAGACCGGCTCTTCACCAAATGCACATACATATTTTTGTGCATTTTCAAACGGAGACAAGATATATCATTTTTGTATATCATCTATCTCTCTATACTATATTAAAAGCAAGAAAGTGGCCAAAATGGAAATTTGAAGCCCAAAAATGTCACTATCAAGGGGCTAAAAATGTAAAGTGATTCAACACATGATTTTAGCAAATGATTTTAACAAATGGTTTTGGAACATGAGTGGAGAGAAAGTGGAAAAATGATCTATACTACTCACACTCTTTGAAAACTTTTGGAAATGTGCAATTTTTTTCCTTTTTATTAATTAATCAACACTAGGTGTCTAGACTAGGTTGCAATATTTGAATGTTTTCTAATTATTTTTTTTAAAATAATTGTTTAATGAGCATTAAAATTTATTGTTTTTAATTCAGAAAAATTGAAAAAAATATTTCATTTTTAGTCTAATAAACACATTAAACAGTTATAATCTAAATATATATTCTTAAATTTTAGACTAAATTTATTGTTTTCTAATTATTAATTAATAACGGTTTTTTTGTATTAACGATAATTTTTAAATTTAGATGTGGATATTTAATTTGTTTTTTTCACTTTTAGTCTAAAATTTAAGAATATATATTTAGATTATAACTAATTTTCTTATGTTTTCGAGATAGATGATCATTAGTTAGACATTTTTTTATTTTACTTTTGTCAAAAAAAGAAAAAGATTTTATTTTAAAAAAATAAAAAATTGAAGAATGTGGAGATAATATAGGTGACTATAGGGAGGGCCAATGTGGGTAAGGGAAGTTTTGGAGGCAAAAATTGTATACTTTTTATTTAAAAAATAAATTCATTATGTTATATAGTAATTACTATTAATGCATGTTTGTAGGCTTATAGATCCGGATTATCTATACTATATTAAAAGCAAGAAAGTGGCCAAAATGTAAATTTGGCGCTAAAATGTCATCATCAAGTGGTTAAATATGTAAATCTGTCAAGGGTATTTTAGTCATTTACGTTCATGACATTAATGTAGATATTAGACATTGAAATTGACGTGGCGAACTCTGATTGGGGATTGATTGGCACGTGTGGGACAGGAAACCTTTTTTTTTTTTAAATGGCGACACTTGGCTTCTTTTGATTGGATGCTTGATTTTACGAATTTTTTTTCCCTCAATTCTTTGACCTCAATTATTTTATAATAAATTAAATAAAAAAAAAATTACACCAAAATTCATAATTTTTTTCGCTACAATTAGAGATTTTTTTCATTTGATTCGGATACAAAAAAAATCCCTATTTTTTAAATATAAATTTCCTAATTAACTATGTAAATTTTCCTTTTTAAATTTTCAATATACTTTAAGATAAAATGCATTAAGTGTGAAGTTTTTTTTTTAATTATAAATGATATTGATATTGATAGTAATAATAAGTATTTTTTTTAATTATAAATGATATTGATAGTAATAATAATAATTATACTAACCATAAAAATAAAGAGTATAAAATAAAATACAAGTGGTGGGGTCTAGGGTGATTAATACAAAATAAAAATAAAGAATATAAAATAAAAATATTATACTATCCGTTTGAAAAAAATTAGTATTTATAAAGACCAATATTGGGAAAGGTGGGCATCATTTTTAAAATTTTGACCGAAGTGCATGTAAATATTCTAGAAAATAAAGATAGCATGAATTGGTATTTTGAAAGAGGGAGAGGAATAAGTGGGTTGGGTTTGATGAGGGAGTGGATTGTTTGGGAAAAAAAATTTCATTTAACACAATTGTTAGTTTTTTTAAGATTTTGATTTTTCTTCTGAAAATTAAATAAGTTAAATTGGAAATGAATATCATAATTATGTTCATGATGAGTTAATGTAAATAAATATGATATTTATGTATTATTACTATAGTTCGTATATTAATAAATGATATTTATTTTTTTGTTTACAAAATTAATTATTTGGTTGTTACATTGATGGAATGATGTTTTTCTGAATTGTGATATATATATATATATATATATATATATATATTGTTGAAATTAAATATCTCTATATATATAGAGTTTCAATCATTCGAAATAAAAAAAATATTTACTTTTTTATTTATTTAAGTCATTATTAGATTTATACATAATATATTTTTCTTTTCAAATGATTAAGATAATTATGTATGTATAATTGATTAAGTGGGAAAGAGATATGAATATTTTAGGGGTGAAATGAGATTACTCTGTACATATATTAAGAAGATAAAGTCTATTAGGTGATATTTTTTTTTTCCTTTAATTGATTGTAATAATCTTTGTTTACAAAATTAATTATTTGGTTGTTACATTGATGTGTTTTTCTGAATTGTGACATATATATAGAGAGTTGAAATTAAATATCTCTACATACATAGAGTTTCAATCATTCGAAATAAAAAAATATTTACTTATTTATTTATTTAAGTCACTATTAGATTTATACATAATATATTTTTCTTCTCAAATGATTAAGATAATTATATATGTATAATTGATTAAGTGGGGAAGAGATATGAAATATTTTAGAGGTGAAATGAGATTACTCTGTACATATATTAAGAAGATAAAGTTTATTAGGTGATGTTTTTTTTCCTTTAATTGATTGTAATAATCTTTGTTGTAAGTTAAAAGATAGAACTACTATTGATGTTTGAGTTGAGCTTTCGACGTTTGTGTAGTGTCGTCTATTATATTATTGTGAATACAGTTTATTTGTTGTTTGATAAAGAAAATTATTAACAAAAAGTGGATATAATTTTTCAGTAAAATATGTGAGATGAGAGACGCATTTGCAAATTTTAGGGAGATAGATGAATTTGTGATAGGTGAATGGGGGTGGGGTACGGGAGGTGGAGAGATGTGAAGTTAACAATTTAATATTTGCACCTTCTTTTTATTAACATCTCTCCATATATAGAGTTGCAATCATTTAAAAGAAAACTTTATTTATTTAATTATTTAAGTCATTATTAGATTTAGCCATAATTTACTTTTCTACATAGGGATAAAGTTGTAATATTTTGAATATGTTACAAAGAAATTAAAACTTTTAATTTACGAAATAAAAATTGGTGTTTACTGGGGATGTGAAAATTGGGGTTTTGAGTTGTCTAAAAAAATTGGGTTCTCTTTTTCGTTTATTATTTCTAAACTAATACGGATTGGTTTAATATATATGTATTTAATGTCTTTAATTATTTTCGATTCAAGATGTTATTTGGTTAAGAAAAATTGTTCACATAATCGTATTCTTTGTTGTTCTCTGTGTTATTTCTCCTCTATTTACGTTAAATATCACTATCTTATATTACATTATTTAACTTTAATCGATATTTAATTAGATATATTGTTGTACTAATTTTGGTTAGAAAAATTGTTTACATAATCGTATTTGTTGTTGTTTTCTTTGTTGTTTACTTTCCTATATTTACGTTAAATATCACTATTTCATATTATATTTTTTTAATTTTAATTGGTATTTGATTATATATATTGTTATACTAATTTTGATTTAAGATAAATTATACTATTTTCGTGCATTGCACGAATGTACCGCTAGCATTGTGTATTACAGTGATTTGATGCTAGAATATGTAACAAGTGTAATATGCCCACTAGAACATTCTTCATCCTCAACCCAAGGATGGGTTAAGGCTGTCAGTAGCTGGCCCCAATGATCATGAGCCTTCTATACATTGATTTTTTTTGCAAAATTTTGGAACAGCCACAAGATATCAGAGTTGATGATTCACTCATTATATGAAAATTTATCAAAAACTGAAGGAATTTTTACCAATAAAATCTTGAGATGGGGTATAATTTATCAATAAAAACAGACATTTTCAAAACTCGTCAATAAATCCCTATTACTATTATGATGAAATAAAGTAAACCTAAAAATTGTCTAGCTGCCACTTATTTTTGTTTCAATAGATAATCAATACAAAAGCTTTTGTAGACTAGTAGCAAAGTTTTAGCAAAGCATGAGCTTTCATATTTCTACAACAAGGGTAAGTTAGGAAATTAAACCTCCTCGGTCCCTAAATGTCCTAATTAAATTATTTTTGTCCCAAAATGATTTTATTATAAAAAACTTTCTCCCTGTTACTATGATGAAATTAATTTTTATAATAACAAAAATATTTATGCATCTTTACTATTAAAATATACTAGCAATATACTTGTGCTACGCACAATGACAATTTTATTTTTTTCATATTAGTAGTTGACCATTAATAAAAACGCTTCATATAACAAACATTGAATAAAATCTATATTTTCAACAAAAATATATTTTCATTTTTAATATTTTTCAATTTTTTTGTAAAAAATATTTAAAACTTATCTCTTCACATATTTGTTGGCATATCTATCCACCAAATTATGTTTATCAATTATTACCTTAATTATTAATTAGATCAAAAAAAAAAAAGTAAGTTAGCAATTATTGTTTTCAATTATTAAGCATAAAAACACGTATCATGCTATTTTAGCCATTCAATTTTCTTATCTTGAATTTTGAAAATAACAAAAAACAAAAACAAGGAAGATACCATTTTAAATTTCATTTGAAATAACTGTGATGTGTATTTCACATTTATTTTGCTTAAATAACTGATAAATTTTTGAAATGTGGTGTGCATTTCACAGTTATGGTGTAAATAATTGTGAATTCTATTTCACAGTTATTTAAATAACTGTGAAATAAAATTGGTTTATGTTATAACTGTGTTGATTTATGTTATAAACTGAGAATTCTATTTCATATTAATGTTTTATAGGTTTTCATAGCTGTTCATCCTCATGCATTGTTTGTGAAATAACTGTGATGCGTATTTCACAGTTATTTTGCTTAAACAACTGATAGATTTTTGAAATGTGATGTGTATTGGGAAAATTACCGGTGAACCCTTCATCCTAATTCAAACGACCAATTAAGACATGAATTTTGAAATTTAACCAATTAATCCGGCTTCATAATCAAAATTTCACCTAGTCCTTCTTACCCAAAAATATAAAACTAACCCCCTCTCTCTCTCTTCTCTCACTTTCTCTCTCTACCAACCCTTCCCCTTCCTCTTCCCGGCGACCCTTCCCTCCCCTCCGGTTCCGGCGACTCCTCTCCGGCGACCATCCCTGTGAGGACCCCAACCCGGAACCTACACGAGTCCCAAGCTGGAGCGTCCTCAAACTAACCCAATTTTCAAAAACTTTTAAAACTTTTATCTATCTTTCAAAAATAAATACAATTATTATGACCATTTCGAAAATAAGTCTACACCTTTTTACCAAGGGGAAATAGCTGACAAACTTAGAAAGGAAGAAACGGTTTTAGTTACAAAAAGTCTCGGTTATAACATAAAATGAAGATTTATAAATACAATTCTGTAACTGAATTATACCAAAGTACACTTTCTATACCAACCTAATCATAACCCGACAAATCCCACACTATAACTTCCAAACTCCTCCCCGCCCTTACTTGGCTGGTCCACCTGTCGGAATCTAAAAACAAGAAAGGGAGAGGGGTGAGAATAAATCTCGAAGCTATTATGAATGCAGCAATATGCCATATAAGATGTAACACATCAAAAGACATATCCACAAAATCCGAGAGGCTCCCTGCCGCCAACCGTCCCATACCGGTTGGAAACAACGACCAGCTCAGCATGAATATATCACAACACATAAGTACGATAAAGTAACACTTAGAAGGATACTGAGCCAAGGTTTTATCTCCAAAAGGATATACACATCCGAGCAGCAGCAACAGTTGAAGAAGCGGTTCCGGAACCATGAACAATAACAGTACCATAGGGATTCTGACACACAGTCATATCCCCGGTGAAACTAGACCATCTACCTCAAAAGGAGATGCTAGCCCACAAATCCCACACAAGGGGGACAATTGGGTTACCAATGTGTAACGATGTGTTGCCTTTTTCGCGGGAAAAATTCGATTTTTGCGTTTCTTTGAAAAACCAAATAAAACCGGAAAAAACGGAGTCGCCACGCCATTTTAATTTTGAAGGGCAAAACTTTGAAAAAAGCCCGAGATCAGAGATTTAGGTTCGGAGGTCATGTTACGCGTCGGGAAGGACGTTAGTGTGCACCCGACGCGCCTCGTAAAAACGAGTCTTCCAAGCTGAAAATCATTTTGTGTGTGTGTGTGTGTGTGTGTGTTTTGGCCAAAATAAGTTGAAACTGGAAAAAGTAAAAATTGGGATGTCTTTTTAAGACTTTAAACTGATCCCATGATTTTTTGGAGAATTTTTGGTTTGAGATTTGGTACTCAAAAAACCTTTTGAAGTTGAGAAGTCACTTCTGCCAGAAGAAAATGGCAGCAGACACCTGATTTTGAAATAGATTCAAGGGTCCTAAAACTTCATAATCTGGATGAACTCAGAGAATGAAAGTTTCTCTAGACTCCTCGAATAAACTTTGTGTGAAAGAAATTTCCATTTTGGAGAAGATTTGAGTGGTCAAAACCTTCTGGAAACCTCAGATATGAGATCTGGATTCCCAGAAGCTGATGAACTAGCCTCTGAAAGAAAAATTGAAAAGAGGAGTTTTACTCACCCAAAAAATAAGGTAAAAATATGTCTGGAAAGCTCTGGATGTTGGCTACAAAAAGTGTTTTGTAGTCAACACCAAATTCCAAGTTCATCTGTGTCCAAAAATTAAGACCATGGACTGAGGTCTGAGAAATTTGCTACTGGACAGCAACTTCTCAAGAAAGAAAATATGATTTTAAGGGGGTTTTGCATCCATGCTTGTCCCCATTTCCCTAGGTTTTGGTTAGTGATCACTTGCCATTTTAGTGGTGAATCAGCTATACCAAACCATCCTTGGGTACATTAGGACTAAGCATTTCATTTGCTTGGGGAGGGGATTTTACCCTTTGAAATCAAGATTTAGTGCTTGAAAATGGTTTTTAGGGTTTTTGAAAGTGCATTTTTGCAAGTAAACAAGAAAAGCTTTGAAAATAATGTTGATCTTTGTAGAAGATCATCCATGGAAGATGGTCTTCCATGGTGATCTTCTTAGATCTAGAGAAAGAAGATGAAAGAACTACATTTTGTAGTTTGAAGATGCATGCATGGATGAGATTTAGGGTTAGGAAGAAGAGGGTTTACCAATCTTCCTTGTGTTCTTGAGTGTTTGGCTTGAGTGTATGAGTGTTTAGGGCTTTAATATGAGAGTGAGTGGATGAGTATGAGTTGGGAAAGATTGGAAAGAAAAAGGTGACACTTCTTGAGAATTCTCATTTGTTTTCTCTCTATATTTCGCGAACCGTTGCTATTGTGTTCTTCCTCTTATTTTTGTATTTGGAGGGCTCAATTTATAGCCCTCCTGAAAATACAAACATGTCCGCGCGGATGGATCCGATCGCGTGCGTGCTTGTTCATTAATTCTTTGCTTCGGGCTTTGGACACGAGGAATAATCTTTTTCAAAATTCAAATTGACCGGCCAGATTATGTTTCCAGCATTGCTATATTTGGTTTTCTTCATTTGTTTTTCTTTTTTGAGATTCTTTTTAAGGTTTAACCTTAAATAACAATGCCCATTTTACCCTTACTTTGTTAGAAATGTTAGGATAGTTAGGAATTGTTGGAAATGTTATAACTTTCGTTAATTTTCTAACGAAAATTCTAACAAGCTCAAATTGGAGCACTTACAGTAGCCCCTCGGCGACGGCGCTTTCGAAGGACGCGGGGTCGTCGATAAAATAAGGCTCCATATTTGGCGGGATGATCGAGTGATCGGGTGGGTGAACCTAGCGATAGGCTACCTACGTATCCTTAAGAGGAATCAAGCCGATCGTAGTTCGGGTCTTTGACCCGGAGATGATGGCGTTTTAGGTGCCTCGAACACGGTGAGCGAGTTCTACGGTCGTTTCTTTGGAAAGAAACTTCTGCTTGGGGATAAGAGATGACCATTTTTGGTTTGATGGGTATCCGCTCTGCTGGGGATAGGAATGACCATTTTCGGTCTCTTTGGGGATGATTGCGATTTATCGCTTTCTAGTGATAGCGTCTTAGGTGCCTCGAACCTTGAAGATGGCGTCTTAGGTGCCTCGAACCTTGGAGATGGCGTTTTAGGTGCCTCGAACCTTGATGATGATGGCTTTTTAGGTGCCTCGGACCTTGAAGGTGGCTTTTAGGCGCCTCGGACCTTGATGATGGCGTTTTAGGTGCCTCGGACCTTGATGTGAAATGCCACTTTCGGTGGACTTTGTCTGCTGCTTAGAAGGAGAGGGTGACCGTTTTGGTCGAGGGTTTGGACCTAATGATAGGCTACCTACGTATCCCTAGTGGGAATCGAAGCCCTTTCGTAGTTCGAATACTACTCGAGATCTCGTTGGCTTTTGGGATTCCGTTAACTTTCTTTGGGGATTTTGTTAGCCTTTCTTTGGGGAAAATCGAGACGTATTCGTGCAGGAAATCGGTCTTACGTTTGGCTGCCGTTGGATGATTTTGATGAAAGATACGGGATCTCGTTATCTTTCTCGGGGCACTCGGTCTTACGTTTGGCTAGGGGATGATTTTGATGAAAGATACGGGATCTCGTTATCTTTCTCGGGTTACTCGGTCTTACGTTTTTCTTTAGGGGTAATTTTGATGAAAGATACGGGATCTCGTTATCTTTCTCGGGGCACTCGGTCTTACGTTTGGCTATAGGGGTAATTTTGATGAAAGATACGGGATCTCGTTATCTTTCTCGGGGCACTCGGTCTTACGTTTGACTAGGGGTAATTTTGATGAAAGATACGGGATCTCGTTATCTTTCTCGGGGCACTCGGTCTTACGTTTGAAGGGGTAATTTTGATGAAAGATACGGGATCTCGTTATCTTTCTCGGGGCACTCGGTCTTACGTTTGGCTAGGGGTAATTTTGATGAAAGATACGGGATCTCGTTATCTTTCTCGGGGCACTCGGTCTTACGTTTGACTGCTTAGGGGTAATTTTGATGAAAGATACGGGATCTCGTTATCTTTCTCGGGGCACTCGGTCTTACGTTTGGCTATAGGGGTAATTTTGATGAAAGATACGGGATCTCGTTATCTTTCTCGGGGCACTCGGTCTTACGTTTGGCTAGGGGTAATTTTGATGAAAGATACGGGATCTCGTTATCTTTCTCGGGGCACTCGGTCTTACGTTTGGCTTGCAGGGTAATTTTGATGAAAGATACGGGATCTCGTTATCTTTCTCGGGGCACTCGGTCTTACGTTTGACTGGCGGGGGTAATTTTGATGAAAGATACGGGATCTCGTTATCTTTCTCGGGGCACTCGGTCTTACGTTTGGCTTTGCTTAGGGGAAGATTTTGATGAAAGATACGGGATCTCGTTATCTTTCTCGGGGCACTCGGTCTTACGTTTGGCTAGGGGTAATTTTGATGAAAGATACGGGATCTCGTTATCTTTCTCGGGGCACTCGGTCTTACGTTTGTTGCCAGGGAAGATTTTGATGAAAGATACGGGATCTCGTTATCTTTCTCGGGGCACTCGGTCTTACGTTTGGCTGCTTAGGGGAAGATTTTGATGAAAGATACGGGATCTCGTTATCTTTCTCGGGGCACTCGGTCTTACGTTTGGCTATAGGGGTAATTTTGATGAAAGATACGGGATCTCGTTATCTTTCTCGGGGCACTCGGTCTTACGTTTGGCTTAGGGGTAATTTTGATGAAAGATACGGGATCTCGTTATCTTTCTCGGGGCACTCGGTCTTACGTTTGACTGAGGGGTAATTTTGATGAAAGATACGGGATCTCGTTATCTTTCTCGGGGCACTCGGTCTTACGTTTCTAGCTTAGGGGTAATTTTGATGAAAGATACGGGATCTCGTTATCTTTCTCGGGGCACTCGGTCTTACGTTTGGCTAGGGAAGATTTTGATGAAAGATACGGGATCTCGTTATCTTTCTAGGGGCACTCGGTCTTACGTTTGGCTAGGGATGATTTTGATGAAAGATACGGGATCTCGTTATCTTTCTCGGGGCACTCGGTCTTACGTTTCTTCTTAGGGGATGATTTTCTTGACAAGGGGCGACTTTGGTTAACTTTGGTTAACTTTGTCAAGTTAAGGCGAATTGCGAGTCTGAAATTTTAAGGGGCAAAAGGGTCATTTTGACCCTTGCAATCTCATCCGCGCGGATAGGGATGGAAAGTCGAGGGGTATTTAATGGGGACGCCCTTCTTCTTCCTCGAGTCCAATTTTTGCGATTCTTAGAGAGAGGGAGACGAAGCGAGGAGAACGGCCATTTTTGGCCTTAGAAGCTTCAAAATTCGTCAGATTTTCTTGATTTTCGAGCAATGGAACACGGGAAGGCGCTTTTCAAGGCCAAGGACGTGGTCCGGTAGCGGAGAGGCGGTGGAGCTCGTCGGATGAGGAGGCATTACAATCTTTCGCAATCGGTCGAGGAGGAGCATTACCCCGTGCTTGGCAACATTGGGCCTCGGATCCGCATCTCGAACGGTATATTTCGAATCCTCTTGATCCTCTTGTCGATTTCTTGCTTGAAATTTTTGGGTGATTTTTGAAATTTTTTTTTTGAATATTGAATATTGATATTGATGCTATGCAATGTTGCAATGAATTTGTGAGTGTCCCAAAAATGTGCATTTTGCTTGGGAAAAGAATTGGCATTTTCGCCACATTTTTTTTATTCGAAAATTTCATGTGAAAATTCGAAGAATTGTGATTTTTTTTTTTGGAGTTGAATATTGCATGTTCTTGATGATGATGATTTTTTTTTTTTGAAATTGAATTTTGATATTGATGAATGATGATGCAATGCATGCATTTTGTTTGGAAAGAATGGGCATTTTGCCAATATGAGATGTATGTATGTTTAGGATTTTTTTTTTTTGAAAAGTGGGACGGATTTTTCCTCCCGTTGTATGTAAGATGGATGATATGCATTTCTTTTTTTGAAAATGGGACGGAGTTTTTTTTACTTCCGTAGGAATGCATCCTCTCTTTTTTTTTGAATGCATTGGGACTTGCTGAAAATTGTTTTATTTCATGCGAGAAAAATGGGGCTATGCTCATTGTATCTTTGTTATCTTTGTCGAATTTTTTTTTAATGCAAATGCAATCTTTTGACATTTTCTCTCTTTTTTTTTTTTTTACGGGCGGAAACCGTTTTGTGACGGAGCTGGTGAACAAAATGAAGACTCGAGGATCGGTGGAGTACGTGATTGACTTGTGGGACCGGCTTAGAATGCGGGCCGAGGAGCTTTGCGAGTCAGAGACGGATCGTTGTCGAGACGGGGCTCTGGGAGTTCGTCGAGTGCTTGAGGGGCTGGTCAAGTTCCCTAAGTGCAAGGGCTTGATGTTTGCTCTGGCGCGGCATTGGTGGGACGCGACCCGCACCTTCCACTTCTTACGGGGCGAGCGGCATTACGCCTTCGGCTATCTTTGCGATCACGGGGCTGTCCTTTAATGGACGCGGCATCGAGTGGAGAGATGGCTACGGCGATGCGTCTGCGAGCTCTTCTTGGATTTTCCCCTATTCCCAAAGGGGATGGGGATGGAGTATGCCGTGGTCTACGGCAAGATCGTGGAGACCATGCGAGCGAGTTATGAGGTGGGGAGGAGAGGATAGGCGCCGATCAGGATTGCCGGGGCCTTCCTGTGGTTTACTTTCTCGAGCACGCTCTTTGGTCATCTTTGAGGGACGGCGGTCTTTGCCTTCTTTGAGGTCCTTAGAGGACATGGAGACGGTTGGAGATATTTCTGGGGAGGCCGGGTGGTGAGTTGTACTTCGCTCTTGATAGATACGGCGGAAGAGGCTGTGAGCTCCTGTCTTGCTTCGAGTTTGCTCACGGAGGTATAAGCTCTCTTTTTGCTTTCCCTCTTTCCTTTGAGCACGCACTTTTATTTGCCTTTGGATTGATTGGATTTTTACCTTTCGCGGTATGGGCGTTGGAGTTTTCCACGTCACGGTGTGGAGCGGCTGAGGCGTACGTCGGGCGTATCCGGCCATGCGGTCTTGGTCCAAGCATGCCGGGAGAAGATAAGCTCCGGGGCGTACGACTCTTAGGTACGCGGATTGCCTTCCTTTGACGGAGGCCGAGACGGATGAGGGATGATATTCTTCCCACAGGATCGCTTTGAGGTAGCGCGGTGAAGGGCGCGAGATACGGGCGGTGCGGCGGAGGATTTTGAGGGCACGACTTGCGACGTCTACTATGCGGGAGAGAGGGTGACGCGCCGGCATGGCGTGAACTCGCCTTTGAGGACACCGGTGGAGCCTCCCGGCGACATGATGCACCGAGCGATCGGTCAGTGACTGGGACGATTACTGACGAGCCGGCACTTCTCGGACTTCGTGGCGATCGAGCCATATGCGACGTTCGTCTTGAGGAGGCGAGGATGCCTCGGGTTTTGGAGAGGGAGGGGCTTGGGATCCGCGGTACCCTCGGACGGATTTTTCCTACATTCGGGATGGGGTCCGATTGAGGGTGCGAGATCCCTCGGCCGAGCGGCTTCCACGAGCTTTCGGCCTCGTCAGGAGTATGAAGGTATGGTTTCACCTTTTCCCCTTCTTTTCTTTCTTTTGTTTCATCATCTTTAGCATCACTTCTTTTTTTTTTTGACGCTTTTGCTTTTGTGCGGTTTTCGGAGGTGGTCGTCGAGACAGCGCGAAGCAAGTGATCGGGGCTAAGAGATTCATACGGAGGATGGTTGCTTGCGGGGCACCTCGAGGCTAGGGCACGGAGACCACGGCCGGCACTGTCAGACGGGAGGCTTCTCCTATTCCCTCGGAGACTTCTTAGAGACCCCTCTTTCTCCTCTCATTGATCACCGCGCGCAGCCTTTGCCTTCGGATCACGTCATTCTTGGGGATCCGCACGGGCGAGGACACGTGCAGCGGCATGGTGGGTCGTCTCCGTATGTTCGGGAGTCGGACGCCTTCACCTTCGGGTACGACTTCTTCGGGGATGCAGGTTTTACCCTATCGAGTGTGCCGGTTGGTCCCGACGAGCCTCTTTACGGAGATGAGGACGATTACGAGCCGAGACTTTCGGGGCTCTGACGAGGCGGGCCGAGTCGCAAGAGGGCGGGGAGACATCGGGTCTTTGGAGACTCCGATTGATTTCTTTTTTTTTTGAGATTTAGATTTGTACGAGATCATGCACATTTTTTTGATGTAATAATTTAGGATTTTATTTATGTTTGTTTGTTGTTTTTTTTTTTGTGTACACTCTCTTTTTTTTTTTGGAATGTAATAATTTAGGATTTTATTTATGAATGCAATGCAATATGAATGCAGTGTTGCGTGAGCCTTGTTTTTTTTTGCAAGGGTGTTTGGTATATGGGTGGTTTGGGGAGGGTTTTTGCACAAGTTTCGAGCAACGGGACGGAATATTCCTTTTTTGGTGTAGCGGCTTGGGTACATTGCGAGAATTTTTAGGGGAAGCAATCCCATCCGCGCGGATGGGGACGGCATCGACCTTTGTCCTTTGATTTTGCTTTAAATACGGCTTTGCTTTATTTCAAATTCAAATATCTTCTTCAACCTCCGGTCAAACTTGACCATTTTCGGGGAGGAAGAGAGAAAAAACCATGGAAAGCCTTAGAAAAGCTCCCTCAAAATTGTCCCAAGAGTCCCAAATGTCATTTTTCAACAAGTTCGAGGATTGGTCTAGGGAAATTATGCATGAGAGAAGGTCTTTCTTTGAAGAACGGTACAAGGTACGATGCTTGTGGTCTCTCGAAGAATTGGTTCCGGATTATGACCTCTTAAGGGCTTCTTCTTCGTTTTGGGATACTAGAAGGCATGTCTTTTGCCTTTCCTTCAACGAGATTGTTCCTTGTGGAAGAATTTCGGGCCTTGCTTGGAGGTCCGGAGGTGGAGGAGATAGCAATTCCTTGGTCAGGAGGAGCTTCTTTTGTTGACAAGTTGTGCAACCTTCTTCATCTTTCCGGAGGAAGCACGAGGCATGATCCGCGGTCCCGACCATTTTGATATTTCCGGTCTTCCCGACGGATTTAGGGGCTTAGGCTTGGTGGATGACGCCTATTGGGATGCCTTTGCACTTTGCATGTTCGGCACTTTGTTCATGGTCTATTCCTTCGGGATTTGCCATCGATCTACTGTTGGATGTTGTCGTCCATTGTCGCACAGGCGAGAGATGTCGTTCCTTTGATTCTTGGGGAGACTTTTCATGCTCTCGACAGTTAGCTACCGGACGGCGGTACATGCGCGGGGGCAGCCCGTTTCTCTTGACCACTGTGGGCGATGGAGCGTTTGGGGGTTCTTCGGAAACCTACGATATGATCGGGCCTTGGACTTTTGCCGGGAGAGGTGTTGATGTAGATTTTGATGATCGGGGCTCGTGGGAGCGTTGGATGGCGGGTCGCGGGCTGAAGATATCGAGATGGTCGGTGCCTCGTTGGCGGGTGGAGACTCGAAGAGTGCTTCGGGATGGGTCTCCGTGGTTATGCTTAGGGGCTTTCTCGGTCCGGCTTTTATATCCGGCTTTGGTCTGAGACAGTTTGGCTTGGAAGCGAGGTTCCTTTGGAGGGTTTTGATGATATAGCTACCGGGGTGGTGGCTCCTGTTTCCATGGATGATCCCTCGGTGTTTCCATTTCTTTCCGAGTATGGAGGTACGATGCCTTTCCTCCTCGGGTCATTCTCGAGCGTCAGAGGCCGGTGTTCTGACCACTTGGTACTGGATTGGTACGAGGGGCATCTAGGAGAGACTCGAGGTGGCTATTTTGAGACGGCGTGAGGCCATTGTAGGTGCGGAGGACCGGCGTTTACGAGAGGAGGAGGGCGGCGAGGCCAATCCTCATGACGGGAGCGGAGACGGCGCGGACCGATTATGAGGCTTACGTCGAGACGGGGAGAGGAGGGCTCCTATGTTACCGGCTAGGTTACGAGGAGATGAGGGATGACGCTAGGGCTACTAAGGCCACGACGGAGGCGGTTTGATAGACCTGTTCCTATACGAGCTTGGTAGGAGGAATACAGAGCATTTTCCGGTTCGAAGAGAAAGACTCGGAGGGGAAGAAGAAGGGAGAGACCGATGCGAGTGGCTTGGAGTGACTACGAGGTTTCCAAGTATCCCTTTCTTGCCATGTGAGACACATTAGTTTGATTATGTATCTTAGTTTTCCTTTAGCGAGGTTGCCGGTTGTAGGAATGAATCGGGCTTAGACTCATCAAAGAGCTTTTAACTTGTAATGAATATTTGAATTGCTTTAGAGTTTTTCGAGACGCTTTCATGGTCGATCAATTGTATTGATGCCAAAGTATGGCTTTTATTTGTGCTTTAGACCGAACCGTTTCCTGCCTACGTTCCCCTCATTTTGAGGAGCTCGGGTCTTCGTAGTTCAAGCTGGTGAACTCTTTTTTGTTTTTTTTGTTTGTTTTTTTTTGGTGCAACCTGTTTTTACCTAGGCCGCCCTTTTCGGGTTTCTAACCTAGTTGGGTATTACTCTTTTAGCACTCTTTTTTTGTTTTTTTTTTTTTTGTTTTTTTGTTTGTTTTTTTGGTGCAACCACATTTTTACCTAGGCCGCCCTTTTCGGGTTTCTAACCTAGTTGGGTATTACTCTTTTAGCACTCTTTTTTTTTGTTTTTTTTTTTTTTTTTTTTTTTTGTTTTTTTTGTTTTTTTTTTTTGTTTTTTTATGCGTAGTATCTGCGCGGCTTGTCACCATTCCTTTGGGTGTACAAAGGGATTCCGTCGAGGTGCCAAGTTGCATGGCTCCTCAGGAGAAGATCTTACGGACTACATATGGCCCGACCCATACGAGGCTCCCATTTGCGAGGGGTTGATACGGGTGGGGGCTTTTCTTTTAGAACGAGATCACCTTCTCGGATCTCCCGATGCTTTACTTTCTTGTCGAAGGCTCTGGCCATTCTTCCTTGATAGGCCGGATGTGTTCCATGGCCTTCGGTCGGCGTTCGTCTAGTAGGGCCAATTCGTTATGGCGACTGCGGAGCCATTCGACCTCGTTGATTTGGCTTTCCGGCGGTATACGGAGCGAGGTATTTCCGGCTCGATTGGGAGTACGGCTTCCATTCCGTATGTGAGGGCAAAGGTGTTTCCCCGGATTGCCGTTCGGCGATGTTACGTAGCCCCCGAGTGCCAGTGTAACTTCTCGGGCCAATCTCTACCTTGGACGGCCATTTTCCGGATGATATTTTCGAGTCTTGTTTCTTTGCTTGACGGCTCCGTTGGTTTGGGGCACATGTAGGGTGATGACTTGTGACGGGTTATTCGGAATTACGCCGGCAACTTTGTCACATTCCCCTTCGAAGTGGGATCCATTATACGAAATGATTTCGGCGGCAACCCGTATCGGCACATGATGTTTTCTTTGATGAAGAGGGCAACTTTCTTTGAATTGAGGATTTTGTAGGACTTTGCGAGCATCCTTTTCGATTCCTTGAAGAAATCGCCAATCTGCGTCTCTTTAGGCTCTTTGCAGTTCCCAAATTCACACTTGTCAAAATCTCCTCGGCGGCTTGGGCTCGATTTTCCTCTTCGGACAACTGCTTAAAGATTTTTTTTTGTTGTTTGATTTTTTTTTGTTTAATGTGTACGCTTCTTTATCTAATGAATTATTATTAAAAAAAAATTTTTATTAATTAATTCATCATTAGTTAAAGTGGCAATCAAGGGATACTCGAAAGGTTCGTCATTTCATTGAAAACGAAAGGGAATACGGTGCTTGCTACGGACTCGTAGTCTTCGGGCGTAAGGCCGTGGACGACCACTAGAGACTCGATCTTAACGAGAGAGGCTGGGAGGACTTGTCCTAGATTGACACAAAGGGACGGGGGACCAATCCAAGCTTGGTGATCATTTCCTCCTTGGTCGCGGACGGGCACGAGAGAGTTTCCCAATTCTTTAGCGGCATCGTTGTTGGTGGCCTCATGACTCGGGAAGCTGTCTTTGTTTTGTTCTCCTTTCTCAATTGCCGCTATCATCTCTTGGGTGAGCCGAGATCAATCGGGTCGGCACTGGACTTCTTCTTCGAACAATTCTTTGCATAACCGAGACCATCCCAATCATCGAGGGAAATTCCGTGGCCTTAGCTTTTGGCCTTTGTCAATTCGAACTCGGGTTTCGGGTCTCCTGGGCGGGAGGAATAGTGGTTGTGAGTTTCTCGGCTGTTCCACCGGAGTCGAGCACGCCTCTGAAGGTATACTCGCTCTTCGTGGTAGTGGTAGCCCCGGAGTATCTTGGGTAGGTCCGGGAACATTCTACGGACCGGGTTAGCCTTGGTTCCCCTGAACTTGTTGAGGCTATCCTGTAGCTTTAGCCATCCTTAGTAGGAGTGGGCTCTGTGATGTTTCTGGTTGTGTGGGACCCTTTACAAAGTAGTCGGCCAAATTAGGGCGAAGGGGAGAGATTTAGGGTTGTCGGCGGGATCTTTCTGTGGCGGCTTCAAATCTCTTTCCCTTTGCGGTGTCAGAGGAGGCCTCATATCCCGGGCCGTGGCGAGTATTTTGTCCTTTCACTTCGATGAGTTTGAAAGTTCCTTGTTGGCGCTTCCCAGGACCAGAGGCCGGGTAGATAGCTCATTTTTCTCATCATTTTCAAGGCCGGTGGGATTTTATCCCAGTGGCCGTCGGATCTATGTTGCACACTTGGGCCTTGGGAGGCTCGGCCATGAAGCCCGTTAGCATGTGACCTTCCTCGTCATGTTTGATTTCGAATAGGTATTCCGCCGTATCTGTGCCCTCTAAAGTGACTAAATCCCGTAAATGGTCGTCGAGATCCCCATTCGAGGCAATTTCACACCTTTGGTGGAGGCTTGAGGCGACCCGCTTTGACTTGGTGCGGCCAAGGTCTTCCCAGCCGGGGCATTGAAAGTAATCGGGATGTCGATAACCTGGAATTCCACAGGTATCAATTTACTGTCCAAACCGGAGGTCTAAAGTAGCAACTCAGGAATTTGCTCGGGATGTTGAGTCGTAAGCTTTTATTTGTGAGAGAAGAAGGCTTCAAGTACGTAGTCTTGATATCAAGCAAGCTCATGATCTTTCTTTGGAAGAATGTTCATTAGGACCCATTATCAACCGGGACCCGAGGAGCGTCGTTCATCCAGTGGGTGTGATGAAGAGAGGCTCATTATGATCGGCCCCAAATTGAGGGAGGTCGAGATGCGTGAAAGTGATTATGTTCCCGTAGTGGATGTTTCCAATCAGTGTACCACATCATCGGGAGTAGCATCAATAGGCACGAGTGCGAGCCGGGCTTTCTTCCGGCTTCGGCTTATGGGGATAAGACGAAGTGAGTAGAGACCGAGAGGAAATGTTGGCTGTGTTTGCTTCAATTTGGGTGAGCACGGGATCCTCTTTTCGAGTGCAGGTTTGTTGTCTTAGCATAGGGCGGCGATCTTCTTTTGGTGCTTGATGCGTGGCCTTCTTATACGCTTTAGGATTTCCCTTGGAAAATTTGCCGGATCGGGTCAGCAGATTAACTTCCTCATCGGTCGTCTCTTGGTGGATTTCTTGAGTGCCAACGTTAACGGGGGAGCTGTTTGGCTATTGGCCATTGGTTACGGCGGAGCACAGCAGCGGTGCGGGGCGAGCTTGGCCTATGCTTGGCCTCTTCTGGGCGGCCCTTATAAGCGCTTCCCAAGTCACGAGGCTTTTGGGTTTGGGGTTGTGTTGTTGCCCCTTGGATGGCCCGCGAGCTAGGGCGTCCTCGATTCACTCTCATGGCCGGCCTTGCTCATTGTCATCATGCAACAAGTCGCTATTGTCGGGACTCGGCGGCTTTTCGATCTCATCCCGGTATAGTGCGGCCATTCCGGTTCCTTTACTGTAATATTCGAGTTGGAGATGATTATAGCGTTACGTGTGGGAGGCGCATCCGGTATTATGCCGGTTTCTAGGACTTCTACGAAAGGCGACATACATTCGGGAAGGTGATCTCTTCTTGGGTAACCACGACAAGGAGTGTTACTTTGTTACGGGGTGGATTTGATCTAACCATGGTTATTTTCTCATTTGGGCGGATGGGAGTTAATTTTCCTCTTTCGATCGGATCTTCGACTATCGGCTGGATCGGACACACGAAAACCCTTTCCCCAAAGCATGGTATGCGGTGTTGAATTCTAAGACATCCACGTGCTCGAGATCCATGAAACTTCATGGCCTTCATGTCCTCGGTCTCGTATTCGTCTTCCGAAGTTTCTTCGTCATCGCTTGCGATAACCGGCCATTGTGCACAGCTCCCGTGGGCTCATTTCGGGCATGATTGTTCCAGTTGTTTCCGGATGCGGGGCCTCGGTTGACTCTTCGCTCTCGTCATCATCATCGTCATCGTCATCATCGTCGTCGGAATCTTCTTCCCATACTACCGGGATTTCGGGTGAGAGGAGCGACGGTCAAATCTGTTAGGGGAAGAGGGGTGCGTGCGGCCGCGAAGTTGTCATATGCTCCCATTCCGGAAGTGATGGTAGCTGCGATTCGGCTTCTCCTCCCGAAATTGCGGGGGAAGAGTGAGAGGGGTGGCACGTATTTGACACCGGGTAGGATATAGAAGGAATCCTCCTCTTAGATTCTTATTTGTTCTCGGGATCATATTCGGGCTCTCCCAGAGCCAATTTGCGAAGTGTACTAGCTCCGGATGTTCTTCGGCCTCTTTCTTTGATAAGCCCGATACGAGTGCTCGCCGGAAGCTTTCTTGTTCAATCTTTCTTATTGTTCTAACCATCTTGTATAAATAGTTCTTTCATGTTACGAGCGGAACGGCCCGGTTCTTCGGTATCGGCCTTCCCTTCACGAAAAATAGCGGGCCTCGTATTCTTGCAAGGAGTCTACGACATGAGACCAAGATGGGTCGATTCGTTCGATATCCTCGAGGGCGAGGGAATCCGAATTCGGGATCCTCGACGAGGTTGGCCACGGGTATTTGGGGACCTTCATCGGCATCTTCTGGGCGTGTGAAGATTCTCCGCATTCAATCATATTCACGATTATGGTTAGTGGCGGCGGATTTTTGGCTTGTGTTGGGCCCCTCGGGGCCTTCCAACTTTCCTTGCTCTATTAGCCTGGATTGCCTTTTTCGAGTAAAGCGGTGTCGGTCGGATGTCAGTGAGCTTGATGAAAGGCACAATACTTTGTAGTATCCACGGGAGCATTCGGATTTACGGGTTGGAAATTCTCCAGAGCGCGGCAAGCCTTCTTTCACCGAGTCCCTAAAGATGTCATTCGGGGGCATTCCAAAGTTTTCGAGATTTATGACTCGCGATGCAGGCTCGGCCGGTTTCTGGGAGCAAAAGGAGTCGTGTTATTACATTCTGTCCCGCATAGTTAATCATTTCTTTGCCTTTAGCGGGAGGCGAGGCGGTGTTTGCGGGAGGAGCCCGATATACGTAGGCGGAGTGCGGCGGCCAGGTTGCGGTGTAGGCCTTTTCAAACTTAGGCTGCGAGTTAACCATGGCCCGTAAGTCGAGTATGGGAAGTGGCGAGGAGGCTCTCGAGATGTGGTTTCAAGCATGGCTGGAAGATGTCCGGTTGTTCCTCTTCGGAAGGAGGGATGGCCATTTCAGAGTTTCGGGATTCCACCGCTTGTAAAAGTCCCAACATTCTCATCGGGGCCATTTGCTTGTTGTTTGTAGGTCAACCCTATTTGTTTCCCATTCCAAGTTGGCCTTATATTTTTACGTGAAGGCATTGGTAATTTGGTCCCATGTAGCCACGGCCGGGTTTCAAACGGAAGAACCACTTTAAGGCCTTTGGACTTCAAGGATAGGCGAAATAGTCGGCCAGCTGGCGATTGGTACATCCTTTGGCTTTCATCGCCAAGGTATACGTGTCCAAATGGGTTTTCGGACATGCGGTTCCATCAAAGAGATCCAGATTTGGCATCACGAATTTGTGGGGCGGGGAACAATGGAGTCAGTGCATAGGCGGAAGGCGGGCTTTACAGCGGTCGGTTCGGCAATCTGCGCTTTCATTTCCTTGTGTTGTTCCATGAACCGGGCCGGATGAGGGTCTTGTGGCGGAACCATGGCATTCAAGCTAGTGGCTGAGCTAGAGAGGAGCTACCCGGAGCGGGCGGGTGGAGGAACGGCCGGTCGGGGACGTAGGTGAAAACTGTCTGGGGGTGAGTTACCACTGGGGAGCATGAGTAGGAGCACTGAGCAAAGGGTAGAACCTTGCGGCTTCTTTGTGGATTTTCAGCGGCAAAGTAGGTGGGGGCAGCCCCGATGTGGCCGGATAACTTGGATTTCAGTGGGGCCCGTAAGTAGGCTTGAGTGCGAGGGCTGCTTGTCCGGATTGTTGAATTGCATGGGTGCTTGTGGTGAAGGTGTGTAACCCGGAATGCTGCGGTCTGGTGATTCGGATGACAGGGATGGAGGCTTGGTAACCCGTAGAAGTCCCAGTGAGGAATGGATTTGTGTGAGGAGCTTGGTGAACTAGTGCGTTACGAGGAGGGGCTCTGGCGTAGTGGCCCGAGAACCAAGTTGTGGCGGCATTCGAGCTGTAGGCTATTCTTTGTGAAGGTCCGGATTGATCGGTTCCGGGCGAGGAGGGATCCCGATCAGGCGTGGCATTCGAGATAGCCCCAACCATGAGAAGACATTCCGTGCGATTTTGCCCCCCGGATTTGTGCCGTCGGGCTGCATGGATCCGGTGGTACGTGGTTGGGGGAGGCTGGTGACCCGAAAATCGAGGAGCATGGGTTACGGTAGTGGCACCATAGGAGGTGGGTGGCGGCATCTGGTGTAATCGGGCGGCGAGAGTGGGGTTGGCATCCTCGTCTTCTTCCACGGTGAAGGTGCCATCCGGATTGAGGCTGGCGGCCGAGACCGTGACTCTTAATAGCCTCCATAAAGGCATTTGTTTATTTGTGCTTCTGTCGTAACCTCATACGTTACGCTAGCGATTCCCTTTGTTGCTCTGTACGAGGGGTCCGGGAGGCGGAGTGACGTTATCCCCATCATTACCGGGCGATGCGAGACATTACGAAACCCGGAGTTGGAACAAACGGCGAAGGCGACGATGCGCTTGACTCTTCCCAGCGATCAAACGGTGACCCGGTGCCCGAAACCAAGCTTTGTGCGGAGGCTGCGGGGAAAGGACATGAAGGTTCGAGATGTGCAGGAATGGAAGGAGGGTAGGTGTTTGGGCTTTTGGCTCATGCAACATGCGATTATTTGTTCACGTTTACTTAAAACATGTTTTATTAACCTAATCGGTTGGAAAAGATTGCTCTTCTTTTTCGCAAACTACTCGATTCTGGATCGGTGGGCCCCGTCACTACGTCTATAAGCCCCTCGTATTCCACATGTATTTCGACCTCCCGGGGTGGACGGCCCGGGCGAGGGTCTATAGGGCAAGCGGGTCCCACCGGCCGAAAGAAAAACGATCCTAGAAGTACGGCGGGTAATCGAGTCTTAACGAGCATTCGATGTAAATTACGGACAAAGGCGACGTCGAAAGTCAAGATCATGTCAGGGCTCGACAAAAAGTCGGCATGATTTGGGCGATAAATGTCCACAGATTGATCTTGACTTGTCGTCGGTTAAGCCGTAATTAGGCATGGAATAACCATTAATCCTTGATGACTCGGTGTCAATCTTTGGGAGTCGAGTGTATAATTTGTGCCGGTCGAGCCGAAGTCAAGGCGCCGGTCAATATCTTGGTCAAAGTCTGCGGCGGAAAACCGGCGAGAACTTCGGCGATTAGCGGCGATTAGGGACCCGAGAGATATTGAGTCGGTATGCCGACAAAGGCTTGAAAGGAAAGGTCTATACACGGACGGGGCATGACACGGACCGGACTAAAAACCAGCGGGTCTCGGACAAAGTGTGTCACGGACAAGTGCGTAGTCGGCCACGAGGCTCCATGGGATGTTTGGGTAGTCTGTGCTCATCGAGAGGCGTAATAAGACCAAACGGACCGCGACAAGGATTTCCCCGGGTTAAGGACGTAGTGTGCGGTGTACGGTCACGTGCGCGTAGTGTGCAAACGATCTATATTCTTTTTCTGAGTAAAATAGAGATTTTTTTTATGTGTCTTAAAAATATGATGCATGATTTTTTTTTTTGGAAATTTTCTTTTTTTTTTGAAAATCTTTTTTTTTTTGAATTTTTTTTATGAGCACATAAGCACGTAAGCATGAAAATTCCGACAGTTAGGGACATTATTCCGGCACGAGTCAAAAATTTTGACTTTCTCGAGGCGGCCAAAACAACATGAAAAGCGTGCAAAAATCAACACACACCCAAAAATGATTTTCAAAGCCGGGACGGAAGCTTGACCCTCAAAAGCTTTTTTTTTTGAAAACGGTGATACCGGCACGTGGGATTGTTAGACCACAATTTATCCCCGACTCGTGTTAGGAGGCGATAACGGGAAATTTAGTGGTTTCCACCAATATACCGAATACCATTTTTTTTAAAAGCTTAGTCCCAGCGGAGTCGCCCTTGTAACGATGTGTTGCCTTTTCGCGGGAAAAATTCGATTTTTGCGTTTCTTTGAAAAACCAAATAAAACCGGAAAAACGGAGTCGCCACGCCATTTTAATTTTGAAGGGCCAAAACTTTGAAAAAGCCCGAGATCAGAGATTTAGGTTCGGAGGTCATGTTACGCGTCGGGAAGGACGTTAGTGTGCACCCGGACGCGCCTCGTAAACGAATCTTCCAAGCTGAAAATCATTTGTGTGTGTGTGTGTGTGTGTTTTGGCCAAAATAAGTTGAAACTGGAAAAAGTAAAAATTGGGATGTCTTTTTAAGACTTTAAACTGATCCCATGATTTTTTGGAGAATTTTTGGTTTGAGATTTGGTACTCAAAAAACCCTTTGAAGTTGAGAAGTCACTTCTGCCAGAAGAAAATGGCAGCAGACACCTGATTTTGAAATGGATTCAAGGGTCCTAAAACTTCATAATCTGGATGAACTCAGAGAATGAAAGTTTCTCTAGACTCCTTGAATAAACTTTGTGTGAAAGAAATTTCCATTTTGGAGAAGATTTGAGGGGTCAAAACCTTCTGGAAACCTCAGATATGAGATCTGGATTCCCAGAAGCTGATGAACTAGCCTCTGAAAGAAAAATTGAAAAGAGGAGTTTTACTCACCCAAAAAATAAAGTAAAAATATTTCTGGAAAGCTCTGGATGTTGGCTACAAAAAGTGTTTTGTAGTCAACACCAAATTCCAAGTTCATCTGTGTCCAAAAATTAAGACCATGGACTGAGGTCTGAGAAAATTGCTACTGGACAGCAACTTCTCAAGAAAGAAAATATGATTTTAAGGGGGGTTTTGCATCCATGCTTGTCCCCATTTCCCTAGGTTTTGGTTAGTGATCACTAGACATTTTAGTGGTGAATCAACTATACCAAACCATCCTTAAGTACATTAGGACTAAGCATTTCATTTGCTTGGGGAGGGGGATTTTACCCTTTGAAATCAAGATTTAATGCTTGAAAATGGTTTTTTAGGGTTTTGAAAGTGCATTTTTGCAAGTAAGAAAGAAAAGCTTTGAAAATAATGTTGATCTTTGTAGAAGATCATCCATGGAGATGGTCTTCCATGGTGATCTTGTGAGCACCCCAACCCGGGACCTAACACGTGTCCCGAGCTAAGGGAGCTCAAACTAAGACAATCCATCTAGATTTTTAAAACATTTATTTGCCTTTAAAGGAAAACTACTTTTCAAACTTCCAAGTAAGAATTGATTAATAATATCTCTACTAAAAGGAGATCCAACTACAACTTTAACAATCCGAAATCTGATTAATTACACAAAACTCTGAATAACATTGTTTAATAAAAGTGTTTTCCAAACAATTTAAAAAAGGGGAATACTTAATGAATACTCCTAAACAACCCACTCCTATACTTAACTTGTCAAGCCCCAAAAGCAAAAGTCCACAATGAAATCCCCGGCCTCACTGGTTCGGGTCACCTGTCTCGGAATCTAAAACAGTAAAGGGAGAGGGGTGAGAATAAATCTCAATGAGCTATTATGATATGCAGCAAGATGCCATACAAAATGCAACATGTAGCATGGCAACATTTAACACATTAGGAAAGCGGTAAACACCTTACGTTACCTCATTTTACCTTTTCCCGTCTGAACAATAAGTCGTACAACGTGGGAGTAAAACTCCACTCTTTGGTGAATTGCCTCCAGCACATTCACCTCTTATAGGACTCATACCCCAGAGATCCATATAAGAAAAGATATCTATAATATAGAGTATCCAACCATAACATCGTCCCTCCTTACAACGGTTGCAACAGAACTGTAAAGGCTACTTATCACTCAGTACAGTCGTTAGCACGGCCCCACCCCGTGGCCACAGAGTGGGGAAGGGTCACCGGTATGATGTACCTTCAATCACTTATTGAACAAATCAATAATTGATTGGCATCCATCATACCCACCCGAACATAATACGCCCAAGCACATGATAGTTACTTGAGATAAATCCACAAAACGGGATAAACAATATAGCAACATGGTAAAATATACTCATGTTCAATCCAACATCATAATGCAACTTTTAAGTAATACACTATGCATAGCATCATCAGTAAATATGAATGATAACAATTAAATCCACCAATGGGATAGCAATAAACTCAACATGCCACATAATCCACAACTGGGATATCACACCACCATATAACACATAATCCACACATTGGGATGTCACATAACAACTTGCCAAATAGTCCATACTTAGGATATTAAGGTAATCATATAATTAGTAATTCCACAACTTGGACACAATGCCATAAGGTGGTATATACCCATTACTAATTAGCTTAATTGTGAAACCTATAGCTTCTACACCAATTCGAACTACTCACCAAAGACATGGAGTAAGTAAGGACACTATATATCATAAACCATTCCTACATATTCCTTATATAACATCGAATAACCTAAATGAAAGTTCAAGATCCATTTCCCAAGTTGGAACTATTTTGGTGAAGTCACAAATCAAGCCTCTCAACCATTTTCGGAACAATGTTTAAACTACTTCCACAATTCCATTTTGATCATTTAAGATGTCCTTATGTAGCCAAGGTATTCTATTTTAATCTAGGTTAAAGAGATTTCATTTTGGTTCTAGTTTGGTTAGGTTTGAATGGCTATAAAGTTGAGGTGAGAAAATCTGGCCAGGGGACGACTCGTCCCCAAGGGCACGACTCGTCCCCAATTTACCCCCCACTGAACCTGGCGTCCCTCTAATGGTCACGACTTCCCTTTATCCAAGGCACGACTCGTGACCTTCACATGGCACGACTCGTGCCTGAGGTCACGACTCGTGCCCCCAGCCCAGAAATGGCAAAACAGCAACAATCAATAATAACTTCTCAAAATCCCAAAATTCCAACCCAATACATCCTAAGTCATGAACCAAAAAGGGCATTTCCAACTTCATAGCTCTCATACTACATCCCTTTAAACTCCCAAAATGATATAAACCTAAACCATTTACTATTTGATTCCAACCCATTTAACTTCCATATCTCAATTTAACTTCTTTAAATCTACTCATTCCATTTTCTTACACTTTTAACACTTTCATAATTGACAACATTTTTCTAAAACATTAACCACTTCCTCAACCCAAGTAGATCTCACAAAGTATCAAATAATCATTTTACACTATAACAACCTTAAACAATCCATGAACATTTAAAGGAAAGGAAGGGTCATAATAACTCACTTTTGGATTTTATAAGGAAAGATTGATCTTGATGGGTTCCTCTAGGTGGTTGAACTTCAATGGTACTCTTGGACTTGATTTTGGTGAAGAAATGCCTTGAACTCAAACTTGGGAGAAGGGAGCTTCCATGGAGGTTTCTTAGATTTCTCTAGGAAGAAGAAGAAGTAAAATGAAGGAGGAGGAAGAAGTAGTGTGAGGAGGAGTAGAAAAGGGGGGGGGCCGGTTGGAGGAGGTAAGGGGGAGAGGAGGGAAACACTTGGAGGATTTGGAGTGAAAGAGGGAATTGGCCCCCCCCTCTTCAAAAGGCTTTCAACACAATTTAAATCCTTCCCCTAAATATTTATTCTACTCATTTTAACCTCCTTGCACTATTTATCATTTTTTCCATTTTTATTATTCCCCAATCTTCTTTATTTAATAACCAATAAATTCTCAAGAGGTTCCAAGTTCACTTCTCACCCAATTTATCTTAAATTAAGAATTTAAAGACATAATTGATCACATAAAATAAATAAAATATTAAAAGCATTTAATATAATATTAAAAATTGATGCCTAGGGTTGGGGTCGTTACACTCACTCCCCCTTAAAGAAAATTCGTCCCGAATTTGATTGTCACTTACCCTACGGTTCAAAAGGTAAAGGTTATCTTTCACACATTCTAACTTAATACTTTTCCATTAGATTTCTCAATGGCATAATTCTATTATATACTTTCTTAACCCGAATACTCTAGGACTTCAATTCTCAATTAGTCTCTTCACTTCTATGATTCTTCCCAAGATTCCTAATTTCATTAATAACACGATTTTACGATGCAACACCCCAAGAATACCATACAATTATTACTACCCGAATTTCCACGACCTCAAGAAAGTACAATTACATAAAGGTATTACAACTTAAGTCACCAAATACATTACGATATTATATTTAAAACTTCAAATACCCTATAAGCGGTCCCAAGTCAGTCTATAAGTCGAATCACCAACATTTTCTAAAACTTCACTTGGATTAACAAACCTTGGTGCTAAATTACCTTAGGCCTAACTTTACTAATTCCATCCCGATAAATTGGGGATCGATAATATCCCTCCCGAACTAAGCTTCATACGGTTTCATCTCAAAGCTAGAATGTAAACTTGCTAAGGTTACTTAAACTTCTCAAGTTGAAAGGAAAATCCGCCACACAACCCACCTATTCTTCCGGAAATTGGATAGTCTTCAAACCTTTTCCTTTCGACTAACTAAATCCTCCAACTCCTAGGATCGGTAACAACTCTCAAAGGAAACTTCAAAAGATAAGGTTCCTATTTAAATCACACAACCAATTGTAACCATTCTCGATAAATGATAAGAAAATTCCGCTCTATCTAAATTAACTTTCTCGAACATACGCTATCACCTTCCCAATTTGCACAACACTACACCTTGATCTTCCGGTAATATATACTTAAAATTTCACAAGATCCCCACATCCACTAGGTAAGGTAAGGATCGGGTCCACAGCCAACCTAATTTCCATTACTAACAATATGATTCATCCTTATTACATCCTACACCAATTATACGCCCTTTAGAGTCAACCAACGCAACGACTCTACAATTCTCAAGAATTCCTTAAATCTCTTCGATAGCACTTGCCAATTCCAAGATCACGGACTCAACCCTCACAAGATCCATGGTAACATCCGAGTTTGAAACCACATAACCCAAAATTTGCAATCTTCTCGAGCCAACTCACACTGGTCAAACTTTGCATATAGGGACTCCTCACAAGGAAATCATTAGCCCAACTCTCAAATTATTTTCACGATCTTCCCGAAACTTTAATTAACAAGGAGGTCATAAATTCTAATCACCCTAAAGCCATCAAAATAAGGATTACTATTCCGCTTATCCAACTCAGAACCAACACATGAAATATACCGATAGGAGCACATTTACCACTTACTCACGACGAGCACATAAAATTTTTGGAAAAGACTCCTTATGCAAGTCTAGCATATACCAATTACTCTTCACACCTTCATTTAAAAGTTCCACCTTAAATGCACGTAAATAACAAGAATTTCACATTACAGTCTACCTATATCAAATACCAATACAAGCAGTTTAGGCATAGAAAAGGAGACTCACTTTTTGTGATAGTCTACCAATACACAATAACTACTTAACCCTCCAGGTCAAGTATAACTCAAAATCATAAATTAATAATCGTACCAAACCAACTGGCAATACATGCTCAGTCATAACCACATCACCATCGTGGCAAACCCAAGAAGGTTCGAGGTAATCTCTCATAAGAGCAGAATCCTCTAACAATAAAACAAATTCTCAACAATGTATGTCACATATAAGCAAAATGTGATGCCAAACATAAATGATATGCAACAGGATACATAAAATATGACCCCTAACTTCTGAGACAGGGAATTTACCTCTAGCGACCTCTGAGGGACCTATCTCTCCTGAAACCAAAACACACACTTGACCTTGGACCTTCTCTTTTGGTTCCCCTTTGTTATCTCTCTTGATACCACCTCTTTGACCCTTTGGACCGGTACCCGAAGCTAACCTCTGACGAAATGCAGGACAATTTTTCTTGTAGTGCCCCGCTCCTCCACAATTCAAACATTTCCCTTGCTTACTCCAACACCTGTCTTCAGTGTGACCCATCTTCTTGCAATATTTACACATCATCCCATACTGTTTGGGTACTGGCCTAGACGAAGAAGCCACCACAAGTTTCTCTCTCATCCTTCCTGAAGTTAAAGCCCTTGGCTGATCTCCAATCTCACCTTCCAATTTCCCACTATTTTCCTCAATATTTTTCTCGATCTTATAAGCTCTCTCTAAGGCTGTCTGATAATTGGTGAAGCTATCAATCCCAAATTTCTTCCTAAACTCAGTCCTCAATCCTTTTATAAACCTATGAACTCTTTTCGCTTCATACGATACCAAATGAGGGCAACTTCTAGCTAATTCCTCAAACCTGATTACATACCTATTCACCGTCATGATCCCTTGTTCTAGTCCTAAGAATTCGATTTCCTTCTTGTCCCTTGTAACCATCGAAACAGAAATAATCCTCGAAATGTTTGGTGAAATTATCCCAAGTCTAGGCGTATGATCCCGCTCCCAACTTCCTTTCAATATTTGCCACCACTGATCAGCTAAACCTTCAAGTTTGAACACGGCATACCTACCTTTCTCCTTGTTGGGACTTTCTATAACCTCGAAAATCCTATTCATTTACGCTAACCATTCTTACGCCTTTAACGGGTTCGGACCTCCGTTAAAGTTCGGTGGGTTCATCTTCACAAATCTTTCCAATCTATCACCTTGACATCCTTCATGTTGATTCGAAACTGATCCTCTCGTCTCCATACCTTGTACAAACTCCCTGAATAATTTCATCATCTCTTCATTCTGAATTCCACCTATACCCATATCTACTTCCTTTCCTAGCACCTTTCGCTGATCATCCTTGCTTCCGGCCATTAGAACGAACTCCTGCATAAAACACTCGGCGTCAATTTCCACACATTCCCACTTAGTCTAGACATCTACCCTTGACCTCTAAACTAAGCTCTGATACCAACTGTGAGCACCCCAACCCGGGACCTAACACGTGTCCCGAGCTAAGGGAGCTCAAACTAAGACAATCCATCTAGATTTTTAAAACATTTATTTGCCTTTAAAGGAAAACTACTTTTCAAACTTCCAAGTAAGAATTGATTAATAATATCTCTACTAAAAGGAGATCCAACTACAACTTTAACAATCCGAAATCTGATTAATTACACAAAACTCTGAATAACATTGTTTAATAAAAGTGTTTTCCAAACAATTTACAAAAGGGGAATACTTAATGAATACTCCTAAACAACCCACTCCTATACTTAACTTGTCAAGCCCCAAAAGCAAAAGTCCACAATGAAATCCCCGGCCTCACTGGTTCGGGTCACTGTCTCGGAATCTAAACAGTAAAGGGAGAGGGGTGAGAATAAATCTCAATGAGCTATTATGATATGCAAAGCAAGATGCCATACAAAATGCAACATGTAGCATGGCAACATTTAACACATTAGGAAAGCGGTAAACACCTTACGTTACCTCATTTTACCTTTTCCCGTCGAACAATAAGTCGTACAACGTGGGAGTAAAACTCCACTCTTTGGTGAATTGCCTCCCGCACATTCACCTCTTATAGGACTCATACCCCAGAGATCCATATAAGAAAAGATATCTATAATATAGAGTATCCAACCATAACATCGTCCCTCCTTACAACGGTTGCAACAGCGTAAAGGCTACTTATCACTCGGTCACGGTCGTTAGCACGGCCCCACCCGTGGCCACAGTAGTGGGGAAGGGTCACCGGTATGATGTACCTTCAATCACTTATTGAACAAATCAATAATTGATTGGCATCCATCATACCCACCCGAACATAATACGCCCAAGCACATGATAGTTACTTGAGATAAATCCACAAAACGGGATAAACAATATAGCAACATGGTAAAATATACTCATGTTCAATCCAACATCATAATGCAAATTTTAAGTAATACACTATGCATAGCATCATCAGTAAATATGAATGATAACAATTAAATCCACCAATGGGATAGCAATAAACTCAACATGCCACATAATCCACAACTGGGATATCACACCACCATATAACACATAATCCACACATTGGGATGTCACATAACAACTTGCCAAATAGTCCATACTTAGGATATTAAGGTAATCATATAATTAGTAATTCCACAACTTGGACACAATGCCATAAGGTGGTATATACCCATTACTAATTAGCTTAATTGTGAAACCTATAGCTTCTACACCAATTCGAACTACTCACCAAAGACATGGAGTAAGTAAGGACACTATATATCATAAACCATTCCTACATATTCCTTATATAACATCGAATAACCTAAATGAAAGTTCAAGATCCATTTCCCAAGTTGGAACTATTTTGGTGAAGTCACAAATCAAGCCTCTCAACCATTTTCTAACAATGTTTAAACTACTTCCACAATTCCATTTTGATCATTTAAGATGTCCTTATGTAGCCAAGGTATTCTATTTTAATCTAGGTTAAAGAGATTTCATTTTGGTTCTAGTTTGGTTAGGTTTGAATGGCTATAAAGTTGAGGTGAGAAAATGCGCCGGGGACGACTCGTCCCCAGGGCACGACTCGTCCCAATTTACCCCCACCGAACACAGCGTCCCTCTAAAGGTCACGACTTCCCTTTATCCAAGGCACGACTCGTGACCTTCACATGGCACGACTCGTGCCTGAGGTCACGACTCGTGCCCCCAGCCCAGAAATGGCAAAACAGCAACAATCAATAATAACTTCTCAAAATCCCAAAATTCCAACCCAATACATCCTAAGTCATGAACCAAAAAGGGCATTTCCAACTTCATAGCTCTCATACTACATCCCTTTAAACTCCCAAAATGATATAAACCTAAACCATTTACTATTTGATTCCAACCCATTTAACTTCCATATCTCAATTTAACTTCTTTAAATCTACTCATTCCATTTTCTTACACTTTTAACACTTTCATAATTGACAACATTTTTCTAAAACATTAACCACTTCCTCAACCCAAGTAGATCTCACAAAGTATCAAATAATCATTTTACACTATAACAACCTTAAACAATCCATGAACATTTAAAGGAAAGGAAGGGTCATAATAACTCACTTTTGGATTTTATAAGGAAAGATTGATCTTGATGGGTTCCTCTAGGTGGTTGAACTTCAATGGTACTCTTGGACTTGATTTTGGTGAAGAAATGCCTTGAACTCAAACTTGGGAGAAGGGAGCTTCCATGGAGGTTTCTTAGATTTCTCTAGGAAGAAGAAGAAGTAAAATGAAGGAGGAGGAAGAAGTAGTGTGAGGAGGAGTAGAAAGGGGGGCGGTTGGAGGAGGTAAGGGGGAGAGGAGAGGGAAACACTTGGAGGATTTGGAGTGAAGAGGGAATTGGCCCCCCTCTTCAAAAGGCTTTCAACACAATTTAAATCCTTCCCCCTAAATATTTATTCTACTCATTTTAACCTCCTCTCACTATTTATCTATTTCTATTTTTATTACTCCCCAATATTCTTTATTTAACAACCAATAAATTCTCAAGAGGTTCCAAGTTCACTTCTCACCCAATTTATCTTAAATTAAGAATTTAAAGACATAATTGATCACATAAAATAAATAAAATATTAAAAGCATTTAATATAATATTAAAAATTGATGCCTAGGGTTGGGGTCGTTACAGATCTTCTTAGATCTAGAGAAAGAAGATGAAAGAACTACATTTTGTAGTTTGAAGATGCATGCATGGATGAGATTTAGGGTTAGGAAGAGGAGGGTTTACCAATCTTCCTTGTGTTCTTGAGTGTTTGGCTTGAGTGTATGAGTGTTTAGGGCTTGAATATGAGAGTGAGTGGATGAGTATGAGTTGGGAAAGATTGGAGAGAAAAAGGTGACAATTCTTGAGAATTCTCACTGTTTTCTCTCTATATTTCGCCAGAGGTTCGTTGCATTTCTGTTCTTCCTCCTTTATTTTTGTGACTGGAGGGCTCAATTTATAGCCCTCTGAAAATTACATACTTGTCCGCGCGGATAGGATCAGGCAGCGTGCACTGTTCATTAAATGCAGCTTCAGCTTTGGACAAGAAGAATAATCTTTTTCAAAATTCAAATTAAACAGCCAGATTATGTTCCAGCCATTGCCATTTTTGGTTTTCTTCTTTTGTTTTGCTTTTTGAGATTCTTTTTAAGGTTTAACCTTAAATAACAATGCCCATTTTACCCTCACTTTGTTAGAAATGTTAGGATAGTTAGGAATTGTTAGAAATGTTATAACTTTCGTTAATTTTCTAACGAAAATTCTAACAAGCTCAAATTGGAGCACTTACACCGAGGGGCTCTGTAGACACCCCATTCTGAACCAATAATTTCATGATTACACTACTCTTCGTCTCTCTTTTGTATTTTGATGAAAGCATATTAGTTTCGTCATGTTTCGTTAAGTTTCTAACCTTGTTAGTTTTGGACCTAACTGACTAACGGAATAACTGAAGTGGACAAAATAGTCGAATGACTAGTTGTCCCGCGCGAAACAGGCGTGTCTCGCATGAGACAATCCCTCTGCAGAATATGCAGCTTTACTTTCCTTCTCCGTCTCAACCCCTTTTCTTGATAAACTCTTATCCAATCCGGGTCTCTACTGATTTGAGAGTTCTGGAACATTCCTTGGGTGGAATCCTATCTGGTGACCAAGTAATTCAACCCCTATAAACACTTGATGACTTTTAGTATTTCGGGGGGACGGTCGACAGACAATTTACTGGTTTCTCTCCTTGAAAGATTCATGTAAATCACTCATAAACAAACACCCAAAACTCGTCCATCAACCTTGTTGATTGAAGAACATCAAGGCTCAAGCCTAAAATCAAGACAAAACTCTGTCCAAATCCTTTCTCGATCGATAAGGAGGAGAAAACACTTAGAACCACGTTCTAAACCAAATACTCCCTAGACACAAGGTAAAATCCTATATATTTACTTTCTTCTTCTCAATCCCTCTAATTGCTTTTAAAGTAGTGTAATCCCGTAAAAAGGGTTAGCCTAGAGTCCGTTCAATCCGTGGAGGCGATCTTGAAGCATACAATCCGACATTCCTAATTAAGAAATTAATTAGGATTTTCTTATTTAAATATTCTTTTAATTGATAATTCCCCTTTAGCAAGACCGATCTTCGAATTGGGTGGATGCGGTGCTCCCTGACCTTCCAAATCCATCAATTAAGTCCCGAACCCAAATATTTTTAAAAAGGTTTTTCTTATTGTTTTTCTAAATAAATAATAAGTGGCGACTCTGTTATTCATTAAAAATCGCATCGCTACAGACAACATCAACCTTCATGCAATGTTTGCAGTCACTCTTCATGCTCTTCATCTTCACCATCTTCTTCTTCCTGTTCTTCCACATCATCATCTCCAGCATCTATGGCAACACCTGCTCTAGCAGACTAGCACCTTCAGTAACATCTGCAGCAACACCACTAGCATCTATACCACCACTTGTACCAACATCAGCACTATCTCCCCCAGTTAGGGAAGAAACTTTCCTGATGAACTCATTAGTTATATCTTTGAGCCTTGTCCAACCTTGCACTATCTCGGCAATAGTAGCAGTTTCCTTGTGTAGAAATGCCAAAATTGTGGTCTTTGGAATTATTGGTGAAGCATTACCCAACAAGATATACACATTGGCCAACACATGGGCTGCATCTGTACCTGAAAAAAGACCTGGAAAACTCGAGGTAACATCAGGGATAACATTATGAGTAACATCTTGATCTGGTAACACACCACTTGACTTAGTTTCATTCGACTTTTTCAAGGAAGATCACCAGTGTATCTCACACTCTTAGTGTTCTTCTTAGTCAACCGAGCATCAACTTCATAGGGGTCAAGATTGGGAGTGTACTAATCCGAATCCTCAATGGGCATTTTCTGAGCTTTCAAAATTTGAAAAATCAAGAAGGGTTAAGGAAACATTGTTATATCCTTTCTTCTACCCTACGTAGCCAAATGCTTGAAAATTACTCTACCCATATTCACCCTTTGATTCTTCCCTAGCTTGTACAATATCTCGGCTTGTTGTAAAGTCACATATTGTTCATTTGCTGTAAGGACCCAATTAAAAATGCACAATTTATGCAATACGGCAAAAAGTAAAATGGGGCGGGAAGCAAGAAAGTGAACCTTAGTCTTTTTTTTGTTATTTTTTTGAGGCTTGCCCATCTCGAGTCAAGCCCCATTTTTTGTGTAAGTCAATTTACTAACAAGTCCATCAATTCTCTGAAATTTCCTTAAAATCCCCCCTAGAGGCGCCTAATATTAACTAGGGAGGGATAATCATCCACTCTAACCACTGGGGGGATGCCATGTGCCCATTTCCTCTTCATATGTTATTGAGGTTAATTTTACTGTCTATCTCTAAAATTTGGACTAATTTTATTTTATTCTTGAAAATTTTGATTTCATTTTACTTTACTCTCCCTTTCTGTAAACTTCATATAAATTAAATAATTACTTTATCCTTAAAATTCTAAAGTGACTAATTTGGTTCTTAAACTTTTAATGAGGAGATTTAAGCATAAAATAGTTATTCCTTTTAAGTTATCGATATAAAAAAATATATTTTATAAATTATATTATTAAAAAAAATCTAAATCTTGTATTAGTTACTTTTTAATAGAATTATTATTAGCAGCAAATCCGTGCGATGCACGACGATTATATATAGCCATGTATGTACTGAAATAGTAAATCGAAAGACTAAAGTGTGAATACTAGTTAAACATTTCGAAATAATTCCTGAAACAAAACATTCGTAGTAGATTTAGCGCTCGAAGAACTATCATCTCCACCTATAACAGTTTTTTCATCAAATAGTGTTTCAATTCTACTCGAATCAATACTTTTCAAGATATCTTTCAATAAAAAATAAATAAAATCCACATAGTAATTTATTCTCTTCAAAAGTATGTATGCAAACCTTTTTAAATCTCTAAAATGAATGTTCAATAATTTTTCAAATTTGCTATTTAATTAAGAGAAAATCTAATTTTCTTTATATTTATTTTAAAATAGAGAGAGTAAAAATAAAGACTTACTCGAAGAAATTGAAGCTTATAAAATAGAATCACATATCACCTTTTATAATTTTTTAAAACATTTTTTCACTTTCTTTTTAACCAACCTTTTTCTTTGTCCCCTATACTAATTGGGTAATAGTAAGGACACAAAATAATTACAAAAATTTGCTTATAAAATCGTAAATGTAATAATTTTATTATTATTTTTAATTAGAGTGTATTGAGTCCATTACAGATGCTATTATAAATATCGTCAATTAATTTCGTTAGCAAAATTTTGTGGACAACTTTCAATCTGCTACCCAAAAATCCCAAATCAGCTTCAAATAAATTATCTTCACATTTAATGATACTTTTTACTTCCAACACGAAGAGAAATTTAACTTCTTTCTCATAGTCAACCCATTACCCTTAAATTATATCTATAAACTAAAAAATAGAGTCATGGCTCCATCCCCCCATTTAGTTTTCTCGATTCATCGATTTTCACATTAAAAATACCACTTTTACTTTAAAATATTATTTATATTAGTAACCATTTTAAAAAAATAATGCACCATTTTAAAAATTATTAATCTATATTTAAATTTTATTTAATTTTATGATAACAAAACATTGAATGAAGTTACAAAATAAAAAAATGAAATACTCTATTTCTATAAAAAAAATTATGTCATCATAAATTAAAAAATAATGATGAAGTAATAAAGAATTTTATTTTTTTTAAAAAGTAGCTAAAAATTGTTAAAAAAAAAAAACACAAAACAAAGTAACTAAGTTCAAAGAATAAAAAAGTAGCTTTCAATTTTAAGCCTAGAAATTCGCCAATTTCCAGAAATAAGTTCGTTTAATGAAATTTATAATTTTCAAAGTAAGAAGGTTTTGATTAAAAAAATGTGAAGGAAAATCTTTTGATAATATTAGAAAATAATTTTTTATTTCTTGAAAGATAATATTAGAAAGCAGTTAAGGCAGACACTTATCACCATTTTAGTTGTATGACTTTTATTGAAAAGAACAGTTATCTCCTTATCTTTTTTTTTTCAATTAAATTATCTTCTTACATCAAACAAATAAATAAATGAATAAATCTCAATCATCTTATTTGCTTAAATTTGAAATCATGAACATTTTTATTTTTTTTTTCAATCATTCATATTTATTTTTGAAAGTAAAAATTCATATACTTTTTTTTTTTGAAAAAAGAAAGGATTATTATTTATAGTAGTAGCGGTATTTTTTTAAGGGGTTTTTACCAATAAATTCTTGAGATAGGGTTATATTTACTAATAAAAATATAACATTTCAAATTTTATCTTAGGATCTCAGGGTTTAAATCAAAACCCCCGTAGAGTCCCTGACCTTCTTTATTATAATTATAAATGTCAAAACTGCCCCCACCTCCCCCACTCAAAGGCACGCCATCACTCTCCCCGGCTTCTTAAATAGTGTCGGTAAATCGTCTCCTCCGACACCATCTCTTCTGTTCCCGCATGAGCTGTGAAATTAAGAGAGACAACAAAAATCAATCGAATTAATAACCAACCTATTAAACCCATGAACACCAAAGGAAGAAGATCAAAAAACAGTCATTATTTTCGCCTGGGTTCACAAGTGAGAACGGCGGCCAAAACAGACAAATCAGGTGCGGCTGACTTTGTGCCGACGAGGAGTGATTTCGATAGTCTCGAGGAACAAACCAATGAAGAAGATGGAAGATTAATTGTTGATTTACGTTTTGTCCGATGAAATTGAAGTACAAGATTTAAGAAATTGGGTTTTGAAATGAGGGTATGGGTAGTTTTTCAATTTTTTGTTTTAGTTGGTAAAATTGACAGAAATTGAAGAAGTGAGCTTTGGATGATGATGACGGAGAAGAAAGCAATGTGATATAGAGAGAGAAAGAGATTACGCGTAGAGAGAGAATGGTAGGGATATTTATTATAAAAAGGCGTCAGAGGATTTATTGGTAAATTGAATAAATGTGAAATGTTTTTCACACTTTTAAAACTGTGAGGTCAGTTTCACAGTTATTTATGAATGTGAAATGGTTTGGTTTTTGACCTTTCTAAACTGAGAACTGTGAGGTCAATTTCACAGTTAATTTGGTACTTAGTATGTTTGGTTTACCCGTTATTTATTAGTTGTTGATGATTGTTTGTGCACAACTGTGAGGTCAATTTCTCAGTTATAGTTATGAATGTTATTTTTGTGTCATTCCTTTAGGACAACTGTAGAACAAGTTTCACGGTTGTTGGGTTTGATGTAAATAACTGTGTAATGATTTTCACAGTTATTGTGCATAACTGTGAATTCCATTTCACAGTTATTTTTATGTCATTCCTTTAGGACAACTGTAGAACAAGTTTCACGGTTGTTGGGTTTGATGTAAATAACTGTGTAATGATTTTCACAGTTATTGTGCATAACTGTGAATTTCATTTCACGGTTATTTTTATGTCATTCCTTTAGGACAACTGTAGAACAACTTTCACGATTGTTGGGTTTGATGTAAATAACTGTGTAATGATTTTCACAGTTATTGTGCATAACTGTGTAATGATTTGCACATTTCTAAGCTGAGAATTATGTTTGTGCACAACTGTGAGGTCAATTTCTCAGTTATAGTTATGTGTGTTGAGGTCACTTTCTCAGTTATTGTGCATAACTGTGTGATAAATTTCTCTGTTTTTATGTCATTCTTTTATAAAACAAAAGTGAGATCTATTTTACAGTTGTTGAAAAATAAATATCGTGTTTCTAAGTAAGATATATGTTTATGACCTAAGTTAGATTTTTATAAGTGAAATAATTTTAGTGAAATATTGAATAAGTTAGATTTTTGATTTCTAGATTTTGGGATATTGCATTTTACAATTTTGATGAAAAAAATAAGGAAAAAGAGAAAGAGGAGAGAGAAAATGAGGAGAGAGTTTATTTCTTAAAATGTGGGATATTGCATTTTAAAATCACATGTTGGAGATAACAGGAGGATACAAAAAGCCTTCTCCAACTGACTTTTTTTTCTCTAATTCTGCTTAGTTGTTAAACACAGATGGGGAAGGAGGAGCTGCCATGTTTGTTTATTTGTATGAGAACCATACGCATAGAATGTATTCACATTAAATTTTTTTAGTAACGTGCGTGCACCACCAGGGGTAGTTTGGACAAAAAAAATTGAAGGACTTATTGGCGAGTTTTAAAAATGTCTGTCCTTATTGTTTGTTTTCATTTGGCTGAGGGGCTTATTGGTCAAAGCCTCTTTTTTTAAAGCAAAATGAGATTTTTAACTATTAATCCTAATAATCCGGATCTATAAGCCTACAAACATGCATTAATAGTAATTACTATTCAACATAATGAATTTATTTTTTAAATAAAAAGTACCCAATTTTTGCCTCCAAAACTTCCCTTGCCCCCCCCCCCCCTCGGCCCTCCCTATAGTCACCTATATTATCTTCACATTCTTCAATTTTTTATTTAAAAAAAAAATAAATTCTTCTTCTTTTTTGGACAAAAGTAAAATTAAAAAATGTCTAACTAATGATCATCTATCTCGAAAATATAAGAAAAGTAATTATAATCTAAATATATATTCTTAAACTTTAGACTAAAATTGAAAAAAAAAACAAATTTAATATCCACGTCTAAATTTAAAAATTATCGTTGATACAAAAAAAAACTATTATTAATTAATAATTAGAAAACAATAAATTTAGTCTAAAATTTAAGAATATATATTTAGATTATAACTGTTTAATGAGTTTATTAGACTAAAAATGAGGTATTTTTTTCAATTTTTCTGAATTAAAAACAATAAATTTTAAAGCTCATTAAACAATTATTTTTTAAAGAAATAATTAGAAAATGTTCAAATATTGCAACCTAGTCTAGACACATAGTGTTGATTAATTAATGAAAAAGAAAAAAAAATTGCACATTTCCAAAAGTTTTCAAAGAGTGTGAGTAGTATAGATCATTTTTCCACTTTCTCTCCACCCATGTTCCAAAATCATTTGCTAAAATCATGTGTTGAATCAATTTTCATTTTCATCCCCTTGATAGTGACATATTTGGACTCCAACTTGTCAAATATAGGAACGACTTTGCTTTAATATATTTATTGATTGTATAATTTCGTTATTCGATGTAACTGAATAGCTTGGCAAGCACTCCTCCGCATGTACAAATATATACCTTTTGTTATTAATAAAATTGAGTAATCCAACTAATACCACTACCATCCGCTCAACCCCTATACTGAAACTCCTCCTTCTCCAAACTCCACCTCAAAACACAACCCTATTCTATTAAACTCTCTTTGTTGAAACCCCTTGCTTGCACCATCACCAAAAGTCTCTCCTCTAACCCTCCACCCTCGACACAACCCAAAGTCGAAAACCCTTCTCCACCCTCTATATATCACAAAACCTAACAATACATACCTCTCCTCCATAACCACCCACCATCAAAACTCCATACTCTTAAATTATACCACCCTCGGCATATGCCAAAACCCACTAACTAACACCACCCTTGACATCTTATGACCTCCACACCACATGATCGACAACATGTTCAAAAAATCCGCTCACCAACCTGTTACACAACCTGCCCTGCCCCACACGTAGCCTTCTTTGGTCTCAAAACGAACATCCTAACACCACAACCTGCTCCACCCCGCCCTTGGCCTCCTTTGTTCTCAAAGCCGAAAAACCTAACACCAGAACTTGCTTCTGCCACCCACCATCAAAGCTCTACCCTTCTAAAACCACCACCACCCTTAGCTTAGCCGAAACTCATTCACACAAACACATCTTCTCAAACACCTCCACCACCCTTCTCAAATAGGCGTATCAACAACCCACCCCTCATAAATTCTTTTCTAGCCTACACCCAAACACAACAACCCCATCGACATAACCCAATTGCCAAAACTCTATAACGATTCTCAGTTGAAACCTTCTTTTTCTAGCAACACAATATTATTTGCCGTCCCACCCTGATACCTTCAACTTAAACCCTTATTCTAGGTCTTTTCTATCGCCCCACCACAAAGCACCACCACCTTTCTTCTTTTATGGCTTCCATAAGGTGCTCACCACCTTTGGCACAACCCTAATTGTCAAGTTCCTTCACCAACCTTGGCCTCTTTTGGTGCCTTCAATGGAAACACTGCCTCCAATGGCAACAACCCTATTTGCCGCCACACCCTAGCACCACCACCCTTGGCCTCGTCTAGCCTCAACCCAAGTTGCATCACTACCCTTTGCCTCTTATGGTCTCCACTTACCACCTATTCAACAACCTCTTACACTACATGATGATCAACCCTTGTTGAAACACCTGCTCACCCACCTATTTCACAACCTATTTCACAATCTACCTCACAACCTGTCTCACAACTTACCTCACAATTTATCTCACAACATGCCTAACAACGTGCCTCACAACCTGTCTCACAACTTACCTCACAATCTGCCTCACAACATGCCTAACATCTAGTCTCGCATCCACTGCCACATCTACACTCTATATCACAATCTATGCCTCTCCTACATAAACACACCGAATACATATTCCACTTCATCCGCTCAATAGAGCCCGGCTCATCTCATCACTTTTCAAGATTTGACTTTTTCAATGATCGTTCATTTTGCGAGAACATATAAGAAATATATTCGCATACATTTTATTATTAAAGATTCTCATAGATTTTGTATTAGTTATTTTTTCTAATAATATTACTATTGTATAGTTTCTTTATAAATAGATTGATAAGCACTCGTGCTCTTATATAAATATTTACCTCTTGTTGTTAATAAAATTGAGTCATTAATATCAATTCTCTTTTTCCCATTTATGAATTGAATTCATATAAACTATCATTTATTTTATTAATCGAAGGGCACAATGAGATACAATAAAACCTTAAGGAGTCTTGTTAGTGGCGGATCTAAACTCCCCTAGATTTTTCTTTTAAAGAAGGTGAATATTATAAATTCGAAAATTGCAAAAGATCAATTTGTAAAAATTACAAAAGCCAGAGGAGGGAATGAACCCTGCTCAACGGTTCTAGTTTCGCGCATGAATCTTGTAAAATTTATGTAAACTCCCAGAGTGAACAATGAATTAACCCTATAATATTGAGTAGAGCTGTCAAAATTGAGCCCGGCTCATAGGCCCGGTCCAGCCCATCCGATTTTTAAGGTCTGGGCCTCAAATTAGAAGGCCCGAAAAAAATCGGCCCGTGGATTCATGCGGCCCGAACATGAAAAGCCCGAAAAAGTCCGGCCCGGCCCGATCAAACAGTTGACAAAGTCAACACACTCAAACTTAATTAAAAAATTTTAAATAAAAAACCCGGTGGATTGTGTAATTGTGTAACAACACCAATCAACTTACTATTCCTCCCACTCATTTTCTCTGCTATTTTATTTTTCGTCTTCACTTAACTATTTTATTTTTCGTCTTCACTCCTAGGATGGAGGGAGTATATGGATGAGGGAGTATATATTAGCAGTGGGGCAAGCAAAGGACAATAATCAGTAATGTACATTAACTTACCAAGATTAATAATGTTTCCTTCGCTTTAAAATAAATATTCAAAAAAAAATTAATTATTTTTTTTTTAACAAAATAAAAAATTTATGTAAATTTAATTTTTTTTAACATTTATTTGAGAGAAAGATAATACCAATATTGTGTTTGTGTTTGACTCACAGCAGCACAGCTACAACAGTCAAAGTCAAGTTCAAGTTACCAGCTGGAGAGGTCAAGCTAGCCTAATTAAACGGTGGACTTTAGATACTTTTTGTAGAGGCTATAAAAATTTAAAACGTAAATCGTGAAGAAAAAATGGCTGATACTTAAAGGTGCCTGAAAAATTAGGTTTTTTTTATAGCACTTTTGCTTTGTAATTGTGTAAGTTAGACTTGTAAATAAGTGTGTTTTAAACTTTGAATGTGTCATATAATTTTTATTAGTTAATTTTTGAGTTTTTTGAATAAAAAAATTAGTTACTTTTTTGGTCCATAGGCCCGAAGGCCCGATGTTCACATGGGATGGACTTGACTTTTACTAGGCCCACTAATGTTTAGGACCGACTTGATCCGTTATTAAGTGAAATTTGATGAGTTTGGGCCGAACTTACTCAGACCTGTTTGACAATGCTAATAATGATTGATATTTATTTGGTGCTTTATTGTTGAGTAACGATAATTAGGTTTCATGTTTAGGTCAACTTCTTTTGTTGCACCCATCCATGCATCTTCTGAAAAGACAACAACTTTTTGTCAGGCAATTAAGATTTTAAGGGGTCGTTTGGTAGTCTTTATTAGGCTGAATATGATTATTAATTCAATAAATTTGATGTTTGGTACATTAAATGCAATCACTGTATTATTTTTAATAACCTGGATAGTCCCCTCTTATTCCCTCTTATCCCCTTGTTATTAATTCAAAAAAAAAGGGTGGTATTATTAATCCCCTGATTAATAATCCCCTCACTATTAATACAGGCTAATCATATCGGCCTACCAAACGAGCCCTAAAAGTTTTTTATTTATTACTTCTACTCCCTCCGTGTTTATGAAACAACGTTGTTTTAGCACAAAACACATATATTAATGACATATTCAAAATACTCCCTCCGTCCCAAAATGTTTGTCCCATTTGACTTTTTTGTTGAACTTTGACCACAAATTTATGAGAGATCAATCATGTTCATGAAATTCTAAAAGTTGTTGTTGATAATATTATTAATGGTTAATCAATAGGAATTTTTAGAATTTCATGAACATAATTAAATTGTCATATATTTGTGATCAAAGTTCAATAAAAAAGTCAAATGGGACAAACATTTTGGGACGGAGGGAGTACTATATTATCGTTAATTACTTCTCTATTTAATGTGATTGAAGTTTGTTATCAAAGAATACTAAATTTCAAGTGAATATAGGCTAGGGATAAATCTGAAAAAATAATTAAAATGTCGCTGGATCCCATAAAATGGCAATATTTTTAAAATATTTTTTTTCTTTTTAAACGAAAATGTTTTAAAAACGAAGAGAGTATTGTTATTATAATATTTTTCTTTTCAACTAAAGCACTGAATTCACGTGCATTTGAGTCTTGAGATGCAGATATATGATTTTAACCATGATTAATAAAATAAATTCTTTGAACGAACTAAGGGAATATAAATCGTCAAAAGTTTTAGGATAAATATGTGTCGAAGTAATAGGATTGGGGGGTTTTGAGGATTTCGGGTGTATGTTGTTCTACTGCACATAATCGCTCCAATTAGATGACCGGAATTGCGCACAAGCTTGATAAATGATGAAGATGAACGATCTGAGCAAAATGATGCCTTTGAGGCTAGAGATTTATTATCGAATTTAGAACGAAACAAGATTTGAAAAAAAGCTGCTATCTTTTCTTATTAATTCTTCAAATCATAAAAATCTGCTTAATCAAAGTTTTAAACGAGTTTAAATACTCTCCAAAACCCTAAACGAATTGCAATATAAAGTACCAAAATACCCTAGCTTAATTAAACCCCAAAACATCAGCAAACAGAAACGAAACAGAAAAAGGAAACTTGGATTCTCGACAGTGAGGCGGGCTCCTGGCCAAGCTTCATGTGACCGCCTGGTTGGCAGTGGCCTGCTACTCCTTCGGCCATTGGTGAGGCGTGCGCCTGGCCTTGCTTGATGCGGCCGCCTGGAAGGCCGTGGCTTGCTGCTGCATTGGTCCCAACAGAGGCGTGCGCCTGGAGTCGATTGGGGCGGCCCTCAGTTGCTGGCACACCATGTTGACCTGCATCATCCTCCCCTTCTTGAGAAAGACTCGACCACGAGTCGACATCATCCTCACCGTCGCCATGGTATGCGGACAGATCAGAAACGTTGAACGTAGCCGAAACGTTGTAATCACCGGGCAAGTCAATCTTGTACGCATTGTCATTAATCCGCTCCACCACTCGAAATGGTCCATCCGCCCTCGGTTTTAGTTTGCCAAAACGTCCAGCTGGGAATCTTTCTTTATGTAAGTGAATCCAAACCAAGTCACCCACCTGGAACACAACTCTCTTGCGATGCTTGTCAACTCGCTGCTTGTACTTGCTGTTTTGCTCAACGATACGTAGACGAACCTGTTCATGAAGTTCTTTAATCTGTTTGGCACGTTCATCAGCATCCGAACTGTATTGACTAGAAATAGGGATGGGTATCAGGTCAAGGGGGCTGATGGGGTTACGTCCGTAAACAATCTGAAATGGGCTTTTACCCGTGGTGCGGTTCTGTGAATGATTGTAAGCGAATTCAGCTTGTGCTAACGTTAAATCCCATTGGCGTGGGCTGTCCCCAACTAAGCTTCGTAATAGATTTCCCAAACTACGGTTAACATTTCAGTTTGTCCGTCCGTCTGTGGATGATAAGAACTACTGAATTGTAATCGAGAACCCAACTTCCACCACAACGTACGCCAAAAATGACTGATGAATTTGACATCTCGATCAGAAGTAAGGGATTTAGGAACACCATGCAATTTGAAAATCTTCTTAAAGTACAAATCCACCACCTGTGTTGCATCAAAAGTCTTGCTGCATGAGACGAAATGGGCCATTTTAGAGAAACGATCGACAACAACCATAATTGAATCCTTTTGGCACTACGTTCTTGGCAAACCCAAAACAAAATCTAGATTGATATCTTCCCATGGTGCTGCAGGAACTGGTAACGAAGTGTAAAGACCCGCATTAGTTTTGCGAGTTTTGGCCACATGACAAACGCGGCATCTCTCCACGAATCTAGCAACATCCTGCCCCAACTTTGGCCAAAAAAACTGATCTACCACGAGTGCTAATGTTTTATCTTTTTCGAAGTGCCTAGCAAGTCCTCCCTCATGGCTCTCTGATATAATGAAGTCACGCAACGAACATAAGGGAATGCAAAGTTTGTTTCCCTTAAACAAATATCCATCATGGATAACAAACTGAAGGAAGATACCCATGGAACATTTTTCCCACACCTCCTGAAAATATGGATCTTCCCGATACAAATCACGAAAAGTGTCACACCCAACCACCTCACAACGCATAGTAGTAAGCAGTAGGTGGCAACGGCTTAGGGCATCAGTAACCCGATTCTGAACTCCCGCCTTGTGCTTGATAACAAACGTGAAAATCTGAATAAACTCCACCCATTTGGCATGACGTAGGTTGAGTTTATGATGTCCTTGAATGTACTTAAGTGCCTCATGATCAGAAAACAATACAAATTCCTTCGACAGGAGATAATGTTCCCAATGTTCCAAGGTACGAACAATAGCGTAAAACTCCTTATCATAGGTCGAGTAATTCCTCCGTGTATCATTCAACTTTTCACTAAAGAAGGCTATGGGTCTCTGATTTTGGCTGAGAACACCCCTAACACCAACATTAGAAGCATCGCAATGTACCTAAAAAACACCATCAAAATCAGGTAGCGTCAAAACAGGAGCAGGCGTGACCATGGATTTCAAAAGATGGAAAGCACCCTCGGCCTCTTTTGTCCACACAAACCCACTACCCTTCAAACATTCAATAATCAGAGAAATAATGCTGCTAAAGTTTCGAATGAAGCGACGGTAGAAAGAAGCCAAATCATGAAAGCGCCGAATATCATGAACATTCGTTGGTGTTGGCCAACTAGTAATTGCCTCCACCTTCGAATCATCCATCTTAATACCCTCCTTCGTAACAACATAACCCAAGAACGTTACTTGTTCAGTTAGAAAATGACACTTCTTACGATTAGCATATAATTTCTGCGCTCTCAACACATCAAAAATTTGCTTTAAATGATCTAAGTGTTGTTCTACAGACCGACTATAAACCAGAATATCATGAAAGTAAACAACAACAAACGTACCGATGAAAGGCCGAAAAATCTGGTTCATAAGCCGCATGAAAGTGCTTGGAGCATTGGATTACCCAAACGGCATCACCATCCACTCATTCAACCAATCTCGAGTTTTAAAGGCCGTCTTCCATTCATCACCTGGTCTGACGTGAATCGACAGTGAGGCGGGCGCCTGGCCAAGCTTCATGCGGCCGCCTGGTTAGCAGTGGCCTGCTACTCCTTCGGCCATTGGTGAGGCGTGCGCCTGGCCTTGCTTGATGCGGCCGCCTGGAAGGCTGTGGCTTGCTGCTGCGTTGGTCCCAGCTGAGGCGTGCGCCTGGAGTGGATTGGGGCGGCCGCCTGGCCCTCAGTTGCTGGCACACCATGTTGACCTGCATCACAAAATGTCTAAATATCTTCAAATAATTCCATGAATGTAGACCGTTGAAATTTGAATAAAGGTCCAAGATTGAGTGCGTGTCAAATTGCTGTACAAATCTCATATCCGGGTTTTGGGGAGGGGTGAGTGAAGTCAATTTCATGGTCAACGTTTTTGTGCTGCAGATAATTGTGGTAAAGGGCTTATTCAATCAGTTAATTCCTACACGCTAATTGAGTCTCTTGTGAAACAAGAAGATTGAAAAAATCTTCAAATTTATGTCATTGCTGATGAGGGTTCTTCTACCTTTGAATATCATCAAAGAAATGATTGACCAGGGGCAGGGGGTATACTTATACTTGGTTCAAATTTACTTACCAATCTACTATCAAGGATACCAAAATGTCTTCTCTAGACATAATTGAGTTGACTAAAATTACCCCGTTAGCGGATTTTATTACGTACCATAGAATTGTTACAATATGATTGCCTGTTTTGTGTGATTCAACTGAGCTAGCAAACTTGTGAAATGAATAACAAATGCTCGTTCTTAGTACTATGCAAGTCGATAAATAATAGAATTTTTTTGAATATTTATTTTAGAACGGAAAAAATAGACGTTGACAGAGATGGTGTGCCTAAGCAATTATATATGGATACATTACATATATAGAAAATAATAGGGAATTAAAGTTGCATTGCTAGGTGGGATAAATTGGTGCTTCATTTTGTCATTCTATGACTTGTCTTTGATTCACTTTCTTATTTATATGACTTGGTCTAAGAAACCTTTTGTCTTTTACAAAAATTAAACTACCTAATCTCTCCACTTGAATTTCTTTTTTGACTTTTTTTTTTCTAAATTATTTAGCATCTTCATTTATTATATTATATTCTTTTCTTGTATTATTTAAACCAGAAATTTCCAAAACCAATGACTAAAATGAAAGCTAAATCTATGAAAGGGTTGATGCTTAATTATTTGAAGGCATCTGTATTCTGTCCTCTCCTTTGCTTACCTCTTCAAAGGTTCTAAATTCTTATGCTCCTTTTGTTAGGGCTTGACCAGCTATCATTTCAATTATTTAGCAATCATTTTAAGTGCTTAATTTATGGCACATGTATTTGAATATTTTTCAAATTATTCACTTAATTTTGGATGAAAATTTGTTAATGATTATATTTATTCCAATTGAATGTGAGTTTAAGGGTATATATGCGTCTAAAATGGAATCGGATGCCATATTTCCTTCTAATTCCTAAATATCAAGATTCTAAAAAGCGCCCAGGCGGATCTTGGCGGCGGGAGCGGGCACAGCGCTGGCGGGACAGTCGGGGACTAATCGGGATTAGTCGAGATTAGTCGGGGACCTGGCGGGAACAGGCGTTGGAGAAGGGCCTAGCGCCTAGGCGGGACCTAGGCGCCCTTAGGCGGGGTCTTTTAGAACAGAGCTAAATATAGGGGCCGTTTGGTAGCACTTCTTAGGCTGGATAGGATTATTAATTCAATAAGTTTAAGTTTGATACATTAAATGCAATCACTGTATTATTTTTAACAACCTGGATAGTAACCTCTTATCCCTTCTTATTCCCTCTTATCCCCTTCTTATTAATCCCAAAAAAAGATCACTATTAATACAGGCTAATCCTATCGACTTATCAAACGAGCCCATAGAGTTATAAATATCATATAGGAGTATTCAATTTATTAAATTGACTAACATACCCCTTCAAGTAAATAAAACTAAAAACTCATGATTTAATTTCTTAAAGCCCCCTAAGCTCAAACCAAAACTTATAAAAAAAACATACTCCCTCCGTTCCAAAATAGTTGTTCCATTTGACTTTTTTGTTGAATTTTGATCACGAATTTATGAGAGATTAATCATGTTCATGAAATTCTAAAAATTGTTGTTGATAATATTATTAATGGTGAATCAATAGGAATTTTTTAAATTTCATGAACATAATTAAATTGTCATATATTTGTGGTCAAAGTTCAACAAAAAAATCAAATAAGACAAACATTTTGGAACGGAGGGAGTATAATTTATTATTGCCCATATACATTCGAGATTCAAATCAAAATACCTTATAAACTCAACATCCCTTTTACCCTCTCTTATACCTTAGGTTTAGAAGTATATTGGTTAATAATTTTTATATTAAAAAAATATGTTCTTAAAAAATATTTATATATATATATATATATATATATATATATATATATATATATATATATATATATATATATATATATATATATATATATATATATATATATATATTTATTTATTTATTTTTCTAGTCTTATAACATAGGTATAGGATCGGACTAAAATATGAGACCTTTTGTTATATTTTAAGAAAATGTGAAAATTTTAAAAAGAAATATTGTTATGCCTTGTTAGTGTAAAACGCAGATGATATCCTAAGTGATTTCAGCACTTTTCAAATGATTTCCCAAATGATTTTCTGTGCTGAAATTTATATAGTTGCACATTTCTTAATTAATTGTTTATGTACTAATGTGCTAATATGATCTGTTTAGTATATGTTGTAAGTCCATATTTCAGGATATAATATGATGGAGGAATGAGCTAAAAACGTGGAGATATGTGAAAAAGAAATTTATACATAAAAGGAGTTTTATGCATGAACTTTAACCAAGTCCTTGTTGGTGTCAACAACTTCAAAACGTGTGAAGACCTTGTCAAGGTTGTTGCTGCTGACTAAGCGGCATCCTCAAGTTATATAATTTATATAACTTGAGAAAAACAATTTTGGTGTTATTTTCCGCTGCTATCTCTTTACAAAATTGTTTTTCATTTTGAAGTGTGTGTGTGATATCTCAAGTGCTATCGTTGGTGCTGTTATCACCTTGGATATCACTTGTGTTTCTGACAGTGACAATTTCAATTGGTATCAGAGCCTATCACTTGACATACTAAGTGCTAGATCATGTGTCGTGGTCTTTGATCCTGCAAATCCAAACAAAAAACGTCTTCATGTTTTAGATAGTTCGAATTATGCATATTGGATGATCCGTCTTCGCTCGCATATCAAATCAATTGATCTTCGAGCTTAGCGATCTGTAGTTAATGGATACTCTCTTCCATTGTTACCACCGAATGAGGATTGTGACATTTAAGCCAAACCTGAAGCCGAGTGGACAAATGAAGAGATTGTCTTAGCTAACTACAATGAGAAAGCTCTTAATGCTATCTTTTAGTGGGTTGACATGCACATTTTAAAACTAGTTCAAAATAGTTCCACAGCTAAGAAAGCTTGGGATATTTTACAAAAGTTTTGTGAAGGTGATTCTAGTGTGCGTGAAAACAAACTTAGAGGTCTTACTAGCAAGTTTGAAAGATTGAGAATGGGTGAAAATGATACCATTTCCTCTTATTTTGAAAATTTGTTTGACATTGCTAATGAGTGTCAACTCTTAGGTGAACCTTTTACAAATAAATCAATTGGTTTCAAAGGCTATTAGAACTCTCCCTGAGCGTTTTAATATGAAGTTTTTATCTATAGAAGAGGCTCACAACCTTTCTACTATGGACATCAATTTCTTAATGAGCATTTTGAAAAATTTTGAGTCAAACCTTGCTGAGCAAAGTGAAGCTTCTAAAGGCAAGAGTGTTGCTTTAAAGTTCAATCCTCAAGTTTATCAAATGATGAGGATGAAGAAATTTTTGAGAAATTAGGTGAAAATGCTAGTGTTGCCTTGCTTGCTAGGAAATATAATTCTATGTTAAGAAAGTTTAACAAAGAAAATGTGCAGGTTAAGGCTAAAGAGCAACAAACCAAGGTGTACAATTCAATGCCGAAGAGGACATTTCCATCTACTCAGAAAGGTGGTCCCATAAGAAGAGCGTCATCAGATCAATCTAGATTTTATTCGAAGTACCTTGAGTCAATCCAATGTCACACATGCTCTAGGTGGGGTCATTACTCAAACGAGTGTGCTAACACTCTAAGGAAGATGGGGATGAACCTATGGGTATCCCTCAGTTATAATGAAGATGAGGAGACCAATCAATATGAAGATTCAGATCAAACAGCAATGATGGTCACAAATTGTGACTCGGACACTGATAGTGTTATCTCAAGTGATATCCAAATTGGGATAGCACCTGAGATATCATCCAGCAGGTATACCAATTTGTGTTTAACAAATTTTGTTTATTTTGTGTGTTCTGTTAACATGGATGCAGGTAGTTCACAAGAGGGTGAATAAAGTAATGAGTTTCAGCAAGGATGAACTCATTTGTGGTCTTAAGAACCTTGGCAAAGAATTGCTTGACGAATGGAAGAAAGAGAACAAAAAGGTGTTGTTCTTGTCCAAAGAGGTTCAAGACCTGACGGATGGCATGACTATGTTAGAAGTCCAACTCACAAAAAAGAATGCAGAGCTGGACAAAGTCAAGGCCAAACTGACTCTAGCCGAGGCCACGTTTAAAAAACTCAACACGGGTTCTTCCAAGTTGGATGAGATCCTTGGGTTGAGCAAACCACTCGAGGCATGTATGGTTTTTCAAGAGTCTTTAAATGCTATTACATCTACTTTGGCTAATAAAGAAGATAAAATGGTTTTTGTTAAAGAAAGGGATAATGTTAAACTTCTGTCTTTTGATAAGATCTCTGACAAAGTCAGAGTATGTAACTATTGTTACTCTACTGGACATTTTAAAAATAATTGTAAAACTCTTTTAAAGAAATAGTCTAGTTCATCAGTGCTACCTGAAGTGTTGCCTAGCACTTCAAATATCACTTGCAGTTTTTCAATCCAAGTAAGAAAGCATGGAAACCTAAATCTAATCTGAGATATGATGTTGTTTACATTGCTTTAAAGACCAATGTTGAAGGTTCATGATATTTTGATAGTGGCTGTTCACGTCACATGACGAGAACAAAAATGTTTTTAAAGGAATATGAACCTATCAAGGTGCTAGTGTAACATATGGTGGTGGTGGCAAGAGTAATAAAGTAGGAAAAGGCATTCTTAATATACCTGGATTTCCTGCTTTGAAAAATGTTTTGCATATTGATGGACTTGTAACTAATTTAATTAGTATTAGCCAACTTTGTGATGACAATCTTGAAGTGAAATTCAATAAGAACACTTGTGAAGTTTTTTATTGTACCAATAACTGTGTTATGTCAGGTACTAGGTCAAGTAATAACTGTTATCTTGTTGAGGATAAACAAGTGTGTCATTCTGTGAGAGTTGATGATGCTACCTTGTGGCATCAAAAGTTGGGACATGTCCATTTTCGTAACATTGTGAAACTGCTTAAGGTAGAAGCTATTAGTGGTATTCCTAACCTAGACATAAGTAAGAAAATCATATGTGAGGATTGTCTCAAAGGTAAACATACACGTGTTTCTTATAGTGCTACCCAAAATGAATGCTATTTTTTTTTTCTAAATTATTCATTGCAAAATTAATGTCTATTTTATAGTAGACTCCTCCGACACAAATTTAATATTACTTAATTAGTAACAAATGGTACGTAAATTGACTCTCAGTTTCTCCTTTGGATCATTACTCATTAGTTATTATATTATTAATAACTTTGTCCATTCACAAGTTATAACTTGTTATATCACAACTGTAGAAAGTCTACAAAATACAAACATTGCACATTAACTCTAGTTACAAATACAAAACAATTTACAAACAAACACACACACAACAACCAAAAATCCAATTAACCCCCGTAAGAAAAATTCATTCTTTCTAATAAAAATACAATCCCCAGTTGTAAACTTTAGGAAAAAAAATTAAATATAAATAAAATATAAATTGCTTTTATTTTGCGAAATAATAGTCCATTAATTACCCAATCAGTGAAGTCCTCTATACAGCCACAAAAGCTATGCATATTGGAAATGTGTATTATACGACCAGAAAAAGGAAACTTGATGACGCCACGTATTTCGGGTCAACTGAATGGATGTAGGATATATGGCTTGATATTTGAGTGGTACCTAGAACACAACAAAAAGAAGCACCGTTAAGGACAAAGTCGGATGTTAATCCAGCTCAAGCTTTCGGGTGTGAGAGTAAGATCTCTGAGGTGTATAACTGAGAGAATAAGACTTTGAATGTCTTGAGTGTTTGTGTGTTTAGGGTTTAAACAATGTGACTTACAAATATGATTTTGCACTTATCTTGTCCAAGGGGACAATGGCTTTCTATTTATAGTTGATGGAGAGCTGCTTGTTGATGTAAGCCATGAGGTCAGCCTAAGGATATCTTGGTCTTTGACCAAGAACATGTGTCCTCATATAATTGGGTCTGCCAATAAAGTAAGATTCACTTGCAGAGGGGATGTCGTTGATGTGGACAGAAGCCGTGTATTTGGGAGAGTTGGCGCGACGCATTAAAAGGACCAAAAAATTACTCCAAAAATTCACCACCCCCTCGGCCCAACTGATTTTCACCTCTTCCGAGCTTTCGTTCTGTCTCGATTCGCGTGAAACCTTCGTATTTCGATCAAATACGCACCCTACTACTTCGAAACAACCTTTCGAATCACTTTTCGTGTCCCGTACACACCTCCCGAGCCAAAGGAGTCGACCCTAGCCATAGGTATAACTCCCTCTCTCTAAATCTTTCGTTCCGTCACGGTTTACGCGCCAGTCACTATAACCGTTTCGAACGTCGTTATCGAAATGTAGACGCCTCCGTCTAATGGGGTCCGATACGTTTTAGCCCCTCGATCCTCTTCTCTTTCCGCAAGAGAAGTAATCACGGGTTAAAACGGCGTTCCGACCCCGTTCCGTTTACTTTTATTATCATTTACCAATTCCGGATCGATCGATCCGTCGATCGCCATTTTCATTTCTGTTATTTACAAATCCGAGCCGTTTGGCCTCGTTGATCGTCATTTACAATTCCGAGCCGATTTGCCTCGTCGATCGTCATTTACGATTCCGGATCGTTTGATTCCGTTGACACTGCTTTAAATACTGTCATTTACAAGTCCGACCCGTTTGGATCGTGATAGTATTTACTTTTCAAAGTCCGAGTCGCAACCCGATTCGTTGATCGCATATCATTTAATACGCATTTTTCCCGTAAAAATCGTTAACAATGTAATGCCCGGTTCAAAACCGGAGTTCGTCCGTCGAACTCTCTTTCAAAACGCGTGAAATGACGTTCGGCCTCCGAATGCTCATCTTCAAAATAAAAGCCGCCATTTGACGCTTAAAATCATTTAATACGCATTTTTCCCGTAAAAATCGTTAACAATGACTCGCACGGTTCAAAATCGACGTTTGCCACGCAAACGCTCATTTCAACTCAAAATCGACGTTTGCCACCCAAACGCTCATTTCAAACTCAAAATCGACGTTTGTCATTCAAACGCTCGTCTTTTCAAAAGTCACCTAATCAACGTTTGTCATTCAAACCAAGATTAAGCTTGTCATTCAAGCCCCCATTTCAAAACACACACACACACACACGATTTCGAGAAAGGTAGAAAGACTCGTCATGCGAGGCGTTTCAGGCGATCTCGTAATACTCTACCCGAAACGTAACTTGACCTCCGAACCTAACAATCTCTGGTACAAAAAGCTTTTTACTCGTTTTTGCTGCCAATAAAAATGATCCCCGTTTTTAAAAGCCTTTTCCTAAGTTTTTGCTATCAATAAAAACGACACCTTTTCACAATAGCCGTTTCTCAACGTTTGGGCTCAAAATACAAAAACCGCGTGGCGACTCCTCATTTTTCCTTCCCATGAAGCGAGGTCTCAGACACCAACCCCCCGCGAAAGACAACAGCGTTCCGCGCCCCGCCCGCGCGAAATCCCGGGTAATTTCAGGATCGTCGGTTGCGTTCGGGCAGAGTTTCGGCGTGCGTCCGAGTTGCCGGTTTGACTCGGAAAGAGCCGGGACGCCTCGGGAAAGACCAGGCAAGGCCTCGGAGTACCACGAGGGGCCTCAGAGTACCTTGAGAGTGCCTCGGGGCAGCGCGGGAGCATCTAGAGAGCGCTCGGAAGGGCTTCGAAGCACCACAAGGGAGCTCGAAAGGCCTCGGAAGGAACCAAAAGGGGTCAGGAGTGCCTCGAAAGGACTTAGAGGGGGAGCGAGAAGGCTTAGGGAGAGAGTAGAAGAGGATGGTGTGAATGAAATGGGAGGGGGATCCCTCTATTTATAGTGTGGGAATTTTTGCAAGAAGGTCCGTACGGACCTCCAAGGTAATCCAAAATTGTGGTTTTCCCAGATTTAGGGGAATCTCGTGGACTTTAAGGGGATTCAGTAAATATGAGATTTGGTAGCAAGAAGGTCCGTACGGAACTTTTAGCATGCAAAGAGGTCCGTACGGACCTTGATTGCTTTTCCAATTTTTGCATAATTCCCAAAAAGTCCTTTTGTGTTTTTTTATCCCAGAAAGCTCCCCCCCTTTGGTTTGGTTGGTGGTTTTTTGGGCCTTTGAGGTTTTTTGAAGGGTTTTGAGGGTTTTTTGAGGGTTTCGAGTGTTCGAGACTGCGTTTGAGTGAGTCTGCAGTATTTCCCGGATGCTCAAAAGAGGGTGATCCAGATTGGGATACTTACAGCTGTTGCGGAAGAATTATGCTTGTGCTACGAACCCTTGATTGTCTCGATCGTTCCTGCAACCACCCGCTTTTCTCGTTCAATCAATATCATAAGATGGATATTGATTATATATTTCACACTCAAATCCTAAGCTCTCGATGGTAGCTAGAGATAGTATTTCTCGGTCTGGAGGAGTATATGAAATATTACGTGTTGTGTGTAAGTTGGTTCCCGTAGAGACCCAGAATACTGGTTGGACTAAGTAATATAGTCTCATTCACATAAGAGTCTCTATTTGTCTTATCCTCCAAATTCTCCTTATCCCAGTTTGAACGCATCAGTTAGTTAGGGATAATAAATCACGTGTCTAACATCTCCCACTCGGTCAAATGGGATATGCCATATACATTCTCAAGACTCGTTGAATACTCATCTCTTCATACGGGAAGTGAGGCGTGTGACCAGACGAGAAAAGTATAAAAGGGTAGGAGTGCTATATCAAATGCCATCTACCAACATAGCACGTCCTTGTTAGTAAAAAAAACTCGTCTATGCCCTAGACATTATGATTACATCAATTTAAACATCTTTAACCCCTCATAAACGATGTTTAAACCCCAATCAGTTTACGTGCTTAAAATCAACCTTTTGAACCGTGTGTTCAATATGATCGTCCAGACATTGAGTCACTAAACAGAGATGTATATCATAATTTTATTCCTTAGACCCTCATGCCAATTATCTTTAGATTATCAGCTTTCCCAACAATGCTCCGCGAGGCTGACTGTAAGTGCAAAGCCATTAGATCGGCATGTCAAAGTAGCATCATTAATCTTTGGATTCTCAACATAGTTCTAAGTCACATAGGGCATAATGTGATCACATATCGATCACTAGAACTCACACAGTGATGAAGCACGGATCATTCAATCACTTTCTGAGGTCGAATTGTAGTCACATACAGTATGAAATGTATGCTACGATGGAACTCCCACTCGAATTGGGCATGTCATACTCTAACATCGTACGAATCTTAGTCTAGTTGCCCTCATGGCATCTAACCTGAGTCCTCGAAAGCATTCACTCTCATAGTGCCTCTTTAAGGTCTCACATTCGGACTTTCACAAGGACATTCGAAGTTATGAACCAAACACTTCGAATTGATCTATATAAAATAGGTCTCATCTTAACCGTATGTTAAGGCGATATATTATAATGTCATTTTCCACCCCCTCCCTTTAAGTGTCAAATACATTATTATCTCATCTTGCTCGCTCATATAACGACAAGGCGAATTACCCGTGTGAGAGGGCCAATTCTAGTCCTTGCAGACATTATTATATTCATTATTGTTTTGAATTTAATATATATTTTTCATTTTCATTCCTTGTTGAGTTTATGGGATGTTTATTGATTGAAAATTATGTGGCTTGATTCTGCGATCACCACCTCTTCTCGTCCAATCAATATCACAAGATGGATATTGATTATATATTTCACACTCAAATCCTAAGCTCTCGATGGTAGCTAGAGATAGTCTTTCTCGGTCTGGAGGAGTATATGCAATATTACGTGTTGTGTATAAGTTGGTTCCCATAACCCAATTTATAGAATACTGGTTGGACTAAGTCATAGAGTCTCATTCACATAAGAGTCTCTATTTGACTTATCCTCCAAATTCCCCTTATCACAGTTTGAACGCATCAGTTAGTTAGGGATAATAAATCACATGTCTAACAGGAATAATCCGGCTTCTTCATGTCAGAGCACGTTAGGAAACTTGTTGTATAAGCTTTGGCTTTAACCGGGAGTCTAGTGAGATAACCGGGAGTTTGGTATGAGACCGCAGTCAATATCTTGGGCGCGCTCAATGATATTGACGCGGGCACGGATGGAGCGATCACAGTTTCCGTGGTCACCCTACTGGCGTTCTAGATGTCTGCGGTCATCACGGGGATGGTCTGAGAGGATCGCGGTCTTGACCCTGAAGGTCTATCTGTCCGCGGTTTTGACTCTTGCGATCTAGGGTATGCCACGTCATACTTGGCCTTTGGACCAGACCGAGTTTGGGCTCGGTCTAAATGGTTAGGGCTCATCAGTGGATCCTAGATTCAAGTGAGAGATTATTTATGGTCTGAGTGAGGAGCTATATTTGCTAGGCTTGGTCTATCATCAGATCACTTTTTTATGGACACCAGAGTTGTGTTTTTTCACTGATTTTGATCTGACTCCCTTGCAAACTGGCACATGTGAGGGGCACGTGAGGAAGCTTGTTGAAGCTTTCTTGCTCTGCTTCCCGGTTAAGCTGGTGGGCCCCTTGGCAGGCAAAACGCCAGCGCGTGTCAGGTACGGAGGGTACGTGTCACCAATTCAAGAGGCACCATTTAATTGCCAACCGGCAAAAATTCAAAATTTAAAGCGTTGGAGACGGTTCGTGATTTGAGGGGAACGGTTTGTGGGCTATTTAATACGGGTCAACCCGTATAGGTAGGCCTATAAATACCAAACCCTTCTTTCCTCAAACCCTTTTATCACCTTCAAGCCTTCAAACTGTTTAGAGAGAGAAAAATTGTGATGTCTTCCTTAGCGTTTTCTTCCTCAGATATTTCTTCCGTAAGTAATTAGCTATCTTTATTTATCTCTTATTTATGCTACTTAGGATCGATGACGACCCGTGCTTTCGGTCCAGTCCGTCCTTTAGAATTGGGTGACGGCAATACTCCAGATACCTTTGCGGTTTGTAAACAATCAGGGGGTATCTATAGGAAGGTTGCCCACTCTTGGATTAGGTTATCAATGGGGGAATTGGTCCCAGCACCTACTTTTGCGATAAGTATCAATGGGGGAATTTGGTCCCACCCCTGTTGTGGGAGGCCAAGAAAAAGTTAGTTGTGAACGGTGATATGGTGGTGCTGGGTGACTAAACCGTTTAAGGAATTTTGTGATGGGGATTTTCTGCAGGTTTCAATATGACCGCGAACTCGCTGAGAGAGCTATTGAACTGGTGAGGAGAGTGATTCATAATCCCGGAGTGATAACTGACTAGGAAAAAGTTGCCCTAATGGACCCTAACGAGTTGAACATGGTCCCTGACATGACTGCGGAAGATTTGTACAAGCCCCTAGATGTGGAACCATTGAACACCATTTTCCCTAACGTCCAGGTCGAGGCCCATCCTACCCCTATAGTAAACTTAGAGAGCAGTGAGGATAAGCTTGTGGACATGGAGGTGGATGGAGCTGGAGGGGAGCTCTCAAGGGGGTCATCTACCAGTTTCTTTGGCTCTGAGAGTGAGGAGACCTAGGAAGATGACCGCGAGGAGGAAGAGCGCATGGCTGCGGGCACGGCCCAGAAGGCGACCGAGATTGTTGATGCCTTTTAGGAAGGTCAAGAGGGTGATGTCGCTGTCTGCGGCAAGAGCCACGCTTGTGCCATAAATCCTGGACGCGGCCAAAAGAGGAAAGCCAAAGATGCGACCCCCACAGACTGGGATTCTGAGCTGTACACTACATATGCAGTTGACCCTAACTGTTTCCGTATCCGCTTTCTTCAGGAAGTGGAGGTGAAGGAAAAACTAAGGCCGGAGACTATGGCCGATGTCCGCGGGGACAATAAAGCCTGAATTTTCTACTAGGTCCAGTTTGAGAATGGACTGAGACTTCCCCTTGATCCTTTCATTTCCAAATTTCTTAATTTCAACCACTGCCTTCCTATGCACTTAACCCCAAATGCCATTCAAGACCTTGTCTCCTTCATAGCGGTGTGCAGGGTTTTGGGTTTCGAACCTTCCCTTTCCGGGCTATACACCTTCTACTCAAACCAAATTACCAACGGCAACCTCGAGCTAAAAACCAAGAACAACTCTGCCTGCACTTTTTCTGCCCCCACCAATAAGTTTGACCAATGGAACCAGAAGAATGTTCTGGTCATTGAGTCTAGGTTTGGGTGGCCTTTTGCCAGACCGGAGAATCCTGTCCCTGTTAGGATTTCTGCCGGTTCTTATCCTAACCGGGATGCATCTGAAGAGTTTCAAGTTTCCCTAGCTGTCCATCTAGCCCAGTTTGTGACCGAGAGGGTGTAACCGGTTTTTGATGTGAGCGCAATAATCAACAACGAGCCGTTGCTGATTTTCTCAGGGGTGGCCCCTCAGTGGGAGGGTTGCTACTATGCCCCTAGGATGGCCATTGGGCCCCAACTTTGTGATCCTGATTTTAGGGTTCACGAATTCTATGACTTTGAGGCCAACTGTAGGACGTGCATGATGGGTGCGGTCTGTAAACCTCCAAAATGGATCGATCTCTTTTTTCGTCTTTGTTGAACTGCTTACTTGCTTCTAATTTTTTGAACTGCTTATCTAATCAAATTCTTTTTTCTTTCAGAGTAGATCTAGCAGAGTACTCTTGAGATGGCCCCTAAGCTTTCTACTGCACAAATGAAGGCAAACAAAGCCCTCCAAGAGGCTAAAGAAGAGGCGGCCAGGAAAGCGGCCTTAGGCAAAGTAGCAGCTGTAGGCGTTTCTCTGTCCGTTGTTGACAAGTCCTCTAGCGCCCCGCTTGCCGGGGTCAAGGGAATTCCTATGACCAGGGATCTGCCTCTGCCTCCCAAAGAACCTCCATCAGCACCTGTCCGCGACCCCAGTCCTCCTTTTGATCGCACCATCTCCACCGGCCATCTTGACCGGAATCGGAAGAGGTCTGCCTCTGAGACTGACGTCGCGGGCAAGGACAAACTGAAAAGGACCCATCGATCTGATGTGATCCTGCCCAAGCCTCTACTTTCCACGCTCAAGCTTCCACTCCCCCTGCCAGAGGGGCCATGGTTTGCGCTCTTTCTTATCCTCTTTTGCCCATCGGCACGTGTGAAGCTGCATGGGGCTTGAAGAGTAAGCTTGAGGATGTGCCCGCGGTCAAAGAGGTGGATCTCTATGCCCGCGGAGGGTTTCAATCAATAGTGGCGCTTGATCTTTTGAACAGGCTCTACACCCCTAACTTCTACAAGAATGTTAGGGCCAAGGAGAATGCATCCGCCCTGACGGGTGATATTGGCCTTGCGTTCACTGAGGTAAACTTTAGTTTTCTTTTTATCTCAGCATCTCTCTTTTTCCAGACTGGTTACTGATTGGAATTCTCCTTTTTTGTAGCTGGGCAATAAGATTATGAGGCTGAGAGAAATTTTTGACGAGCAGGCTACCCACTACTCCCAGCAGACCAAAATTTTGGCTGCTAATTCCAAGGCCTTGATGAAGGCAGAGGATAAGGTGAGGACTTTGACGGAGTCACTGACTGAGAAGGAGATCGATCTGAAGGCCTTCACTGGTCAGCTTGATACGGCCAACAAATCTCTGGACAAGGCGAAGGGGACGCGGGATGAGCTCCACAGGCAGAAGGAGGAGCTGGTGAAAAGGAATAAGGAGCTTGCGGACAGGTTGGAGGCCTCCAAAAAGCAAATTCTGGCTTTGGAGGCTAAGGTGGATCAAATTTCTGATGAGCTGCTTCCTCTGAAGCAGTTCGAACTAGAGAAGGACGTCCAACTGTCCGCTGCTCGCAAGGAGGGAGCTAAGGAGTTCAGAAACTTGGGGAGTACAAGAACTAGAGAAGGACGCCCAACTGCCCTTCAAACCGCCCCATATGGCACTTGGCATTTGTGGAGCCATCATAGGTCTCGATTTGGGGGGGGGGGGGTTTCCCTTCTGTATTGGTGCGCGGGCAATTTTCTCTGCAAATGTATCCATGGTGTGGCCACATTTCATGGAAGTTTGTTGATGGGTTTCCCACATCTGATGTATAAACTTGATGAATTTTGGGCTCTTGCTATCCATCTTGAGTTTTTTAGAACGAGGAATCACGATCTTCCCCCTAGCCTGAGCCAAGGATCATGCTTTGGATTTCTCGCGGGGAGGAGTTGATTCTGCTTCTTCTCCTCTCTCCTCATCCTCCATTATATCCTCCATCTCCTCATGATCGCGGTCAAAGGTTGGTTCAGCCCGTTTTGTCCCTCTAGCTTGGCTAGCAAGCGATTTAGTGGGGACTCGTTGGGAGAACCTTTGTGAACCTTCTTGGGGGGGGACCCCACCATTGGCCTCTAACTCCACCAACTCCAGCTGGGCATTATTTATGGCTATGGCCTCCGCCACTAGCTTAGCCCTTGCGAGCAAGGCTTCGTTTCTTTTAAAAATCAACTCCGGAGTGATAGGAGTGGTGGGGGGTTTTCGGACTAGGATTTTGAGGGGACTTCTCTTTCCAGGCCTCCTCTAACTTTGCCCTTAGGTCTTTTTGGGTTGGCTTAAGAGATCCCAAATTGTTAGTACAGCCCCCCAGCCTATTAAAGGCCGAGGTGCTTGGCCTAGCAGGATTGATTTGTGAGGGGGAAGCTTGGTCATCCCCTTGAATGGAAAGAAAACCAGCGTTTTGAAGAGGAACAGACATTTTTATCAGTAAAAAGCTGGAAAAGTGTTTAAAAACGGTGTTTGCTTATGACAGACACAAGATTTACACGAGAAAACTAGACGTTTCCCGGCAATGGAACCAGTGATGACACCACGTATTTCGGGTCGTCTGAATGGATGTAGGATATCTGGCTGGATATTTGAGTGGTACCTAGAACACAACAACAAGAAGCACCGTTAAGGACAAAGTCGAATGTTAATCCAGCTCAGGCCCTCGGGTGTGAGAGTAAGATCTCTAAGGTGTATAACTGAAAGAATAAGACTTTGAATGTCTTGAGTGTTTGTGTGTTTAGGGTTTAGACAATGTGACTTACAAATATGATTTTTCATTTACCTTGTCCAAGGGGACAAGGGATTTCTATTTATAGTTGATGGAGAGCTGCTTGTTGATGTAAGCCATGAGGTCAGCCCTAAGGATATCTTGGTCTTTGACCAGGAACACGTGTCCGCATCTAATTGGGTCTGCCAGTAAAGTAAGATTCACTTGCAGAGGGGATGTCGTTGATGTGGACAGGAGCCGTGTATTTGGGAGAGTTGGCGCGGCGCATTAAATGGCATAGTAGGCACCTGAGCCGCATTCAATGCGATGGGAATAAGCCGGCTTCTTCATGTCAGAGCACGTTAGGAAACTTTCTGTATAAGCTTTGGCTTTAAAATGGGAGCATGGTGAGATAATCGGGAGTCTGGTATGAGACCACAGTCAACATCTTAGGCGCGGTCAATGATAATGACGCGGGCACGGATGGAGCGGTCACAGTTTCCGCAGTCACCCTACTGGCTGTCTAGATGTGTTTGGTCATCACGGGGACGGTTTGAGAGGATCGCGGTCTTGACCCTGAAGGTCTATCTGTCCGCGGTTTTGGCTCTTGCGATCTAGGGTATGCCACGTCATACTTGGCCTTTGGACCAGACCGAGTTTGGCCCCGATCTAAATGGTCCGGGCTCATCAAAACTAATCCCTACAAATACTGCCCAAGCTAGGAAGAGATCTGCTTATTTTACATCATTTTCAAACCTTAGGAGCAGTTTTGTGAACCATTGTTTCCTTGTGAATTTGGTGGCAACTCTTCTCCACGAGGTCAAGCAGATTTTTCAGGTTCATAGCCCACCAATTTAGAAAGTCGTTGCTATTCTTTGTTGTCTGAAAACTTACAATACCAAGTGGCCTGTCAGCCTTCGGTACCAGTGCTTTTGATACTACCATATCAGACGGATGCCGGAGTTGAGAAGGGAGACGGTCGCCAGAGTTGAGGAGCGAGACGGTCGCCGGAGAGAGAGGGGAGAGGTTCGTCTGAGTTGGGGAGGAGAGGGGGTCGCCCGATTAATAGATGACCGGAGGGAGGGTAGAGAGCGAAAGTAGAGAGAGAGCGAGGACTGGTTTTGTGTGTGAGAAAGAGATGGGGCGGGTGTTTATTTAGGTTTATAGGGATTATATTGTGAGATAAATATTTTATGGGATTAGGAGGTAAATTAAAAATGTCTTTGTTCTAGGATGTAATTCGATATTATCTAGGGATTATGAGGTAATTTTTTTTTTAATATGTTTTTAATTTTAGGAAGAAAATATTTTAATTAATAAAATTAATAATTTTTGCAATTTTAACTCACTCTTATTTCAGAGAAAATATCACTACATTGTAATTTTGATTATTTTTCAATAAATTTCTAACTTCATCATGATAGCTAGAAGTGGAGATGGCCAAAATGGGCTCAAATTCTTGCCCGCGGCCCGTTTGGCCCGGATCCGTCCAGTCCGTCGCCCGTAACCCGTTCAGCCCGCTTTTCATTCGGGACGGACTTGGATTAAAGAAATTCGCACGGACCGGACTTTGGCCCGCGGATCAGAAGATTTGTTTGATCCGTGGCCCGTTTGGCCCATTATCAAAGAGGTCCGCACTGACTTATTTGTAAATGTCTAAAATGTCCTCAAATATATCCGTTAATAAATCCGTTTGAGGGGTAGTCCGTCCCTCTTTTCTTCTATATACTTTCATTTGTTTAGTTTTTTCTATCTTTTTCTATATACCTTTTTTGTAAAAAAATTACTAATAAACAAAGTCTAAAATATTGTTTCCTAGTCAATAAAAAAATAAAAGAAAATAAAAAATAAATATAGGGTAGTCCGTCCCTCTTTTCTTCTATATACTTTCATTTGTTTAGTTTTTTTCTATCTTTTTTATATACCTTTTTGTAAAAAAAATACTAATAAACAAAGTCTAAAATATTATTTCCTAGTCAATAGAAAATTTTAAAAATTAAATAAAAATAAAGGTTAGTCTGTCCCTCTTTTTTTATATACTTTCATTTGTTTAGTTATTTTCTATCTTTTTTAATATTTAAAACAACTAATTTTCTTATGTCTAAGTGATTTTATATTTTAAAAAATATCTTATTAAATACTAAATTACTTTTTATTTTTCCCATATTTTTCCTGATTTTTTTTGAATTTTTTTTAAAAAAAAAATTAAAAAAAATAGGAAAACCCGTTTGGCCCGTGAATCTTCAGATCCGGACCAAACGGGCGGGCTTAGGCATGAAAAATGGGACGGGCCGGGCCAAGTTTAGGCCCGTTTAACCACATGAACTGACGGACTTTAACACGTCCCACCCGCGAATTGGTCCGTACGAATCAGATCGAGACGGGCCGACCCGTTTGGCCATCAATCACTAGCAGAAGTTACTAGTGGATTTGCAGTAATTCCATAAGCACTCGTTCACCCTCTTAAATTCTTCCCCATTTTAATTCTACTTTATTAAAGTTGTATCATTCATGTTCGTACGAGCAATCTCTTCCTAATGGAACTTACAAAAGTTAATCAATAGAGTAATATTGGGAGTATAAAATAGTTACAAAATTTTGTAACTATTATATTGATGTTTTTTAATTAAAATATATCGGGTTCACTATTGATATAATCAATAAAATATCACAAATTTTTTTGTTAACAAAATTTTGTAACTTTATTTTTTACGGCTAACATTGCTCTAATTAATAATACTACACTTTCCGGGTATTTTTTAGTGCAACAGGTAGTTCCCCAACGCTAACTAATTCTACTTTTATTGCATTTGGTCACTAATTACAGTTTTGGAGTATTCTTTGACTTTAACTTATCTTTTCACATTGCAACACTGTGACTTCAGCATTGTTGACTTTGTTTTGACTTCTTAAAGTTGATAGTATGTAGGTTCACACTGAAAGTGAATAGTCTTTGTTTGAAGATTTTTAATTATAGTTTTTGTTTAATTTTTTTTATCAATTTAATTTAGTTTTTATAAGTAGTATTCTGTTTTTAAATGAACTAGTGTAACTCTCGTGCGATGCACGGATAGCTATTAACACATATTGACGAAAATTCATACAAATATAACAGGAAATAAAAATGTTTGTGTACATTGTAAAATATTTTTTTAAAAAATATATTATTAGTACAAATATCAGATTGAAGGTCACAAAAAATATATATATTTAAGGCATAGTTAGTTTGTAAGAAGCGCATTTTATACATAAATTCTCGTTCTATTCAATAATAATCACATTTGACATCCATTTTTCAATGCTATGAAATTGAACGCATATTTTTTTATGTAAAACATATTTATTGTGTATTGTACGTGATATGTGCGTAATTTGCCCACAATATCACTTAATTTCGACAACGATTGGGAAAGCATAATAAATCTACTTATAAGTCTCCAAATCTTTCTCTTCAACTGCAATTCTGAACTCTTGACTCTAGTGATTCTTCAAACTAACAAATTACATGAAATGAATTTTTTCAAATATCATCAATTTTTATTTTTGAGAAGTTATTTTGTTCTTGAACCGTATTCAACTTCTACATCCCCGTATGATTTTTACATATTTCTTTAATGTTATTGTTATATAATCACGTTTTTTTATATCGCAAGTAATTAAATTTAACATTAGAAAAAATTATTTCACTATCAAATAAATAAATGCTCCCTTCGTCCCATTTTAAACTTCCTTTTTTTTTTTTTTTTAATAAAAGGTGTCCCATTTTAAGTTTTAAAAAAGTAAAATGAAAAAATTTTAATATTTTTATATTCAATGGTCTTATAAGTCATACTCACAACAACTATTCACTAATTACTTTGTACCCAACTTTTTATACTTTATAATAAAATCATTCATCTCTTTAATATCCTAACCAATTTTTTAACGATTAAAATAGGTCAAAAGTTGAAGAAAAAATTATGACTATTTCTATTATAAAATGCAATTTTTTCCCTTTATTTCCTTATAAATGTAGAGAATAATAATATGACATAGAAATATAAGAAAACACAATAAACAATAAACAAATAAGTATATAATAATATACAAATATTATCAATATTTAAAATTTATTATAAAAAAAGATGAATACTAAGCGGGTTCGGGTTAAATGGGACGGTTCGAGCTAAGCTCAAATCCACCCCAATCCCACCCGATTTAAAAGAAAACATTTTCAAACTTTTTTCATTAGAAGCGGATCAATGCGGGTTTAGGAGGGATTCAAAAATTTTATCAACCCGTTTTTTACTTACAAAATTCTCTAAATATAGCAATATCAAGTTAAAGCACATACTAACACTGTTTTCCTAGAATTGGGTCAAAAAAAGTAATTTGATTACTCCACTGCAAAAATTTTAGTTACTTGAGACGGAAAATATAAATTTTTCCTTCTAGTTAAAGCACATAATAATGCAATTTTGTGGCAAAAAAAAGTAGTATTATTTTTTTGTGATTTATTTTGAGCTGAAAGTAATATTCATTTTTGAAATGAAGAAAAATAATTGTTTTGTATAATGACATTTTTTAAAGTTGACTTGACATTAGGATAAATTATTTCACTATCAAATAAATAAATGCTCCCTTCGTCCGATTTTAAACTTCCTTTTTTTTTTTTAATAAAAGGTGTCCCATTCTAAATTTTAAAAAATTACAATGAAAAAATTATAAAATTTCAATATTAAATGGTCTTATAAGCCATACTCACAACAACTATTCACTAATTACTTTGTACCCAAATTTTTATGCTTTATAATAAAACCATTCATCTCTTTAATATCCGAACCCATTTTTTAACGTTTAAAATAGGACAATAGTTGAAAAAAAAATTATTCATAAATATTATATATAAAAAGGCACAAATAAATGAAACCAAAATTAATAATCCATCAAATTTTGATAAAATAAAAATTAAAACATAAATAGTTCTAATAATTATATTTGTAGCCAATAATAAGATTTTTAATTTTACTAATATACTTCAACTACTCTTTAAATTAAAAAATGTTATATCAAATGGCGTCCACATTTTTTATATCATTAATATAAAGTTCTTTATTAATAACCCATCATTTTTTAAAAGAGATCAATAGGAATTGTTTCTTAAAAAAAAAAAAGAGAAAAAAAAATTGAGCGAGAAGAACTTAATATAAAATGTTTTGTAAAAAAATAAACTCAATGAAAATTCATAATCATATATTTTTCATAATTTTTAAAGGACTTTTAAGGAAAGAAATTGTCCTTCAATTCAAAATTGAATATTTCTTTCATCCCATAATTAATACTACTTTCTATATTCAAAAAAAAATAAAATTGCTTCCTTTACCTCAATGAATTTACTTGTCCAAAAAATTAATATTTATTTTCTGAGACGAAGACACTAACATTATAAAAATTAATTTTTACAAAATAATACTATTTCAGCTAAAGAAAAAAAAATACTATTTTCGTCCCAATGAATATTTTATAAAATATTACTTAATTTGTTTAAAAAATGAATGTCATATTTTGAAACAAAGGCACTAACACTACAACATTTCAAAAATGAATATTACTTTCGATTCAAAATGAATAACCCAAAAATAATACGACATTTTTTATCCAAAAAAATGAGCATTATTCCCTTCATCCCAATTAATATTTTAAAAACTAATACTACTTAATTCGCCTCTGCAATTAATGTTTGTAATGTTAGTGCATTCGTCTCAAAATATGACATTAATTTTTTCGGCTAATATAGTAGTATTATTTTTTAAAATGTTCATTGAGCCAAATGAAGCAATGTTAATTTTTCTTTGACATATAAAAAAATTATATTTTTTGAGAAAAAAAATTTACTTCAATTCAAAAATGAATATTACGTTCGTCCCATAATTAATACTACTTTCTATATGAAAAGAAAATTGCTTCCTTTCTCTCAAGGAATTTATTTGTCTCAAAAAATAATATTTATTTTTTGACACACGAAGACACAAACAATATGAAGATTAATTTTTATAAAATAATACTACTTCAGCTAAAAAAATAAAAAACCATCTTCATCCCAATGAATATTTTATAAAATATTACTTAAGTTGTTTAAAAAAGTAATGTCATATTTTGAAAGGAAGGCACTAATATTACAATATTTAAAAAATGAATATTACTTTCGATTCGAAATGATTTACCCAAAAATAATACTACATTTTTTTTCAAAAAAAAATTAGCATTATTTCCTTCATCCCAATGAATATTTTAAAAAATAAATAATACTTCATTCGCCTCTACAATTAATATTTGTAATGTTCGCGTCTTCGTCTCAAGATATTACATTAATTTTTTAGACGAATAAAATAGTATTATTTTTTTAAATGTTCATTGAGACGAAAGAAGCAATGTTAATTTTTTTTTGATATATAAAAAAATTCTACTTTGTAAGAAAAAAAAATTTCTTCAATTCAAAAATGAATATTACTTTCATCTCATAATTAATACTACTTTCTATATAAAAAAAATGCTTCCTTTGCCTCAATAAATTTACTTGTCTCAAAAATTAATATTTATTTTCTGACACGAAGACACAAACATTATAAACATTAATTTTTACAAAAGAATACTACTTCGGGTATAAAAATAAATTATTATATTCGTCCCAAGGAATATTTTATACAATATTACTTAATATGTTTAAAAAAATAATGTCAAAATTTAAAACGAAGGAAGTAACATTACAAACAATAATTTATATTTAAAAAGTAAAATTATGATTATTACTCCCTCCGTCCCAAATGTTTGTCCCATTTGACTTTTTTGTTGAACTTTGACCACAAATATATGACAATTTAATTATGTTCATGAAATTCTAAAAATTCCTATTGATTCACCATTAATAATATTATCAACAACAACTTTTAGAATTTCATGAACATGATTAATCTCTCATAAATTTGTGGTCAAAGTTCAACAAAAAAGTCAAATGGGACAAACATTTTGGGACGGAGGGAGTATTATCATCATTTATAATAAAAAAATATACTTCACACTTAATTAATTTTTACAAAAAAGATATTGAAAAAGTAAAAAGAAAAATTAACAAAGGATAAGTAAGAAATTTTATATTTAAAAAAGAGTATTTTTTTTTGTGTCCAAATTAAATGAAAAAAGTCTCTAATTAAAGAGGAAAAAAAATTATGAATTTTGGTGTAAAAATTAAATTTTTTTTTTATAAAATAATTGAGGTTGAAAAAACGGGATGGAAAAAAAAATTCCGGAAATAAAATGCCCAATCAGAGTGCTCCATGTGGCGTGATATTAAAAAAAAAATAATAAAAAAATCCCTGACGCGTACACGCGCCTTTGTCGGCGCGTGTACGCCACGAGCCCAATTAAATCGTCACGCGTGTCCTCTCCGCCCTGTTAATTGCCAAATTGCCACCGTGTGAAATTACTAAACTACCCTTCATTTTGGGGGGAAAACTTGACAATCCTGTTATTATATATAGATAGATGTTTGAATTTTATTTTAATGAACATTTGCTAAAATTTTGAAATCAAGTAGTTGTAATTAATAGAGTTACTCATGATCAAGAACTCTATGCGTGACTAGTCTTGTTATTTACTTTAAACTCTCTGTGTGACTAGTCTTGTTATTTACTTTAAGTATTTGTTTTCTATTCACAGACTAAATTAGTTTTCTAAGAGGATTAATATTCCTTATGTATAAATAGGGTTATTATTCATATTAGAAACGTGAATTTGATTTCATAATTTTTATATACAGTCTTTATTTCTTCAGCTCGACTGAATCATCTTTTGGTTCGCATGTATCCCCTGTAATCCCCACTCCACCTCCGTTGCCCCCTGATCCTCTTACTCGTCTACGCAACAACATTCGAAAACCCATACAAAAAACTCAATCTCCAAGCCTCACTTCTCAACCCCTCCACTGAACCCACTACCTACACACAGGCTCTCAAGTTGCCATAGTAGCGCAGTGCCATGCAAGCCAAGTTTGATGCCCTCCTCAAAAACCACATATGGGATTTAGTACCCCTCTCCTCTGCTCATAATCCAATTGGCTGCAAATGGATTTTCAGAACAAAGCACAACCCGGATGGTACAATTGACCGCCACAAAGCATGTCTGGTAGCTAAAGGTTTTCATTAGCGTGCTGTTATTGATTACTTCGAAACTTTTAGTCCAGTTATGAAACCTGCTACAGTCTGTACTGTTCTATCTCTTGCTGTTACCAACGGTTGGCCTCTTCGACAGGTTGATATTAATAATGCTTTCCTTTAAGGGTCTTTAACCGAGGATGTTTATATGGTTCAGCCTTCTGGATTTCTGGATACTAATAATCCTACTCATGTCTGCAAACTCCGGCAAGCTATTTATGGGTTGAAACAAGCCCCGCGTGCTTGGTACAATGAATTGAAGGCGTTTCTTCTGTTTGCTGGGTTCTCGAATTCGATTTCTGATTTATCTCTCTTTACTTATCGTCATCCGCAAGGTACTATTATTCTTTTGGTCTATGTGGATGATATCATAATCACGGGGTCTGCTACTTCTTTAATCGAATCATTCATCACTGCCTTCTCCACTCGGTTTTCACTCAAGGATCTAGGTGCTCTTTCCTATTTCCTTGGTGTGGAAGTGATTCCTCACCCGGATGGTTTATTCTTAAGCCAACATAAGTATATTCAGGATTTACTACAGCGTACCAACATGGGTGATGCTAAACCAGTTCCTACACCCTTGGTTTCGGATCCACTCCTCAGCACTCGTACTAGAACTCCACTCCCAAATCCGACTGAGTACCGTCAGATTGTTGGTACCCTTCAGTATCTCTCTCTTACGCGATGTGATGTTTCCTTTTCCATCAACAAACTTTCCCAGTTTATGCATCAACCAACTGAAGATCACTAGGCTGTGCTCAAACGTGTTCTTCGATATCTGGTGGGTACAAGCACTCAGGGATTACTTCTTCGCAAATGCTCTCCTTCTGTGTTACATGCATTTACTGATGTAGATTGGGTTGGTGATCGAATGGACTATGTCTCCACAACTGGGTATCTGGTCTATCTTGGCTCTAATTTGCTTTCTTGGAGTTCTCGTAAGCAACAGACTATTGCCCGATCATCAACTGAGGCCGAATATCAGGTAGTGGCTGCGACTGCAGCTGAGGTATTATGGGTTCATATTTGCTGCGTGAACTGTGTGTTTCACTTATTGATCATCCGGTTATTTATTGTGACAACCTAGGGGCTACATATGTTTTCGCGAATCCTCGATTTTATTCTCGCATGAAGCATCTAGCTTTGGATTATCATTTTGTTCGCGAACAGGTTCAACAAAAACATCTCCGAGTTACTCACATTTCAGGGGATGATCAGTTAGCGGATGCGCTGTCAAAACCACTTCCTAAGTTTCGGTTTCAGAATTTGCTTTACAAGATTGGTCTTGTCCTTCGGTCGTCCATCTTGCGGGGGCATAATAGAGTTACTCATGATCAAGAACTCTCTGCGTGACTAGTCTTGTTATTTACTTTAAACTCTCTGCGTGACTAGTCTTGTTATTCACTTTAAGTATTTATTTTCTATTCAAAGACTAGATTAGTTTCCTAAGAGGATTAATATTCCTTGTGTATAAATAGGGTTATTATTCATATGAGAAACGTGAATTTGATTCCATAATTTTTATATACAATCATTATTTCTTCAGCTCTTCAGTAATAACATAGATACATAAAAATTCTTAACGATCTATCTAATCATAGTGTGTAAGAAACAGGCATTAGAGAATATGGATAATCACAACATACACACACACACGAAGACAACTATTTACGTAGTTCACCAAATTGGTAATATTCACGTGTAGATGGAGAACAATATTATTAATAGGAAAAATCAGCAATTACAAACTCTTTAATTAGGTGTACGAATTCTTGATCACAAGAATTCTCAACTGTGAAACCCTAATATTGAGAAACAAATGATAACAAATTGAGTGCTCCAAAAAGACTAAGAAATCTTTGAAACTCAAAGCAATCACTAGTTCGGATTCATAAAATTATTATCACACTAGAATAATTCATGTTACGGGAGAAGGCAAGTGTTTATATTCCCAAATTCCTAGATCAGAAGGATTCTAAAACCTTAAAAAAAAGTCAAATCCACTTAAAAAAAAAACAATTAAATCCTTAGCCAATAGGATTTCTTAACCCTAAAGGAATTTAATAAGAAATCTCCCAAAAAAAAAAACTTCTTTAGACTCAAATCAATCGTTGACTTGTACTTGAACTACTTCAATCAAACTTCTATAATTCAAAGAAATCAAAATTCTAACAAATCTCCACCTTTACTTTGAATCTGCCAAACAATTAATTAGAACAAACTTCTCCCTCAATGCCTCAGATGTGTTATCCAAAATCAAACTTATCATCTGGACAACCAAATTTGTATCTCCCTAGACACTCAAATGTGTTATGCCAAACACCAAAATAACTTGCTGCAACAGTTGATTAGATCGTTCAACAAGTAAACTTATATGTCTTCTAGACACCCCAAATGTATCCACTTGGACACCCAATTTGTGCTTTGTCGAGTACACAGATGTGTATTCAAGACACCCAAAATGTGCCACTACAGTAGGAACTCAGAATTGCCCAGCTGGCAATCAGGCAAATTAAGTTCACATTGGATCTTGCCAACCAAAACAAATGAAGCGATCGTATCAGCGGAATCCATAACAACACGTACCTTCTCTTCGATTCCCAAATGTGCTAGTGCTGCTCTATAATAGGATACTCGACTCATCTTCCCTTTCTCCTCCCCAAAACTAATTTGTGTGTGTCGACTTACTAACTGTGTCTTGCCCAGTTCAACTCCACCTTAAGTAATTCGCTACTCCACCTATTTGTCAACCACCCCACAATAAGCCATACAACATGCTTCCTTCAAATGTATTTCTAACATACCTTCTTTAGTATGATACTCGACACTCGAGTCAAAAAACGTAGATTCTTGCAGGATGTACAAGGCACCTAGTTTTATACATTTCGAAATTACGTTTAAACCATTGCAGATAATTACTGCTCCACCTTCACCTTTGAAGTTGTATCTTATCTTGTCTAGCCAACTAAGCAATATCATATTATTTGCTAATTCGGGAACATGTCTAATTAACCTAGTTTAACATACAATACTTACCACCAAAAGTTCGCACCCTTATAGAATCCATGCCAATCACCTTGCAAATAGAACCATAGTAATATAAATATCGCCATCTTCCATCTGCTCATACGTTGCAAACTATTTCATGTGCGAACACATGTGATTATACATTTCAGATACAAGAATCAATGCATCTTGCATGCATTTATCTTTTTTGATCAATAGAGCGTATTCCTCCAAAATTTCATCATTCATGTCTGCATTTGACCCAAATTGCTCGCTTTTTTTCATCATTGGACAATCACATTTTCAATGCCCCATATCTTTGTAGCAATCAAATACGTCTCCAAATCTTGGACCCTTAAAAAACACAATATTTTGGGGGAAACTAGTTTCTCCCTAAGTTATAAAAAGTCCTGTTTTTTTAAACTGCTCTTATATTCGTTAAATATTTGCAAGTTGAAAAAAATTGGACTTTTTATAGTTTATGGAGAAACTGATTTCTCCCAAAACTTACTCCTTAAAAAATTCTAAAGGAATTTAATAAGGAATACCTAAAAAGCTTCAATTCTATTCCTTTTCCATCTTAAAATCCAAATCATTTTTCGACTAGTTCTTGGACTTCTTCTATGATTAAAAGACACCAAAATCCTAACATATTGGATAGTGAGTCTACGTGTGAATTAAAACTTGTTGTATGTTGAGAAAAGATTTAGTAAATTTCTAAGAACTTGGACATTCATCGGCAAGAGAAAAATAATTGGACATTCATTAGGCCAATTTTTTTTTTTTTGAAAATTTAAATATTCATATTCATATGGACGAACGTAGTTAATAAAAAATTACCGATACAGTATTTAAATTATTACTAATGATTATTATATCCTGAAAAATAGTTAATTATTTTAAATTTTGTCAAATTTTGATCATACTAATTAAACAAATCAAGTCTAAATTATTAACCGAGAGTTACTAGGGGAATATTTAGTTAAATTAAATTTATTTCATTTGCCATTTCCTATACGGCTTCTTTATTTGACTTCATAATGCCCAAAATAGACTTCAATTTGCCAGGCACCTGTAGTTGTACTACATACCCACCCACCCACCCTTCTTGGAGTGACTGCAGTATCAGATTATTCAAAATTCAACACGGGATTTGGTCAGTTTTATTATGTAATCCGTCAAAGGCCGACATCTATTGATCCAAGGGATAAAGTGACCAAAATGCCCTTATCAATATCTAAGCTCTCATTTTAAACCAAATAGCTGCTGGCATGCCAATTACTATGACGTCAAAAGTCACATACCCCTTTTCTAGTTTTGTGATGATTCTAAATATGTTGGAATAGTTTTTATTTAGTGGGTCGGATAATCCGACTAATTTGATTAGCACGGATAAATGATACGTAAATTTTATTGGGATTTCACCGCTCTCCGATATGAGAGTAAGAATAAGGTTTGATATAAGCAATTTAATTGAAAAGAGTTTAATTCTAAAGATGCGTTATCGTTATATTTTGTCGTATTCTTTTATTTTAGTGAGATTCGAATCGATTGAGATATTGGGGGCTGAATGTAGTAGATTTTATGGATTGATCTAATCCAACTTCTGATTTTCAGCTTGCCATAATTATCTATTGATGCTCGACTAGTCGGCTAGATATAAAACGAGCTGATCGTGTTGTCATGTTTGCCTTGGATGCCATTTCTGACCTATTGGGTGACTTTATCAGACTACTGAGTCAAGGCGGGAAAGTAAAACAATCAAAGGTAAGTCAGCCCATTTCCTTTGTGTCCCACAATTTCTTGGTACGTTTAGTGGGCCTGGCCCAATGCTCGTAAGAGGCGATATCTAATCGGATAGTCGTTCCCGATTTATATCGTTAAGTCGTTTATGTGCTTTTACTTGGTTTAAATTTGATTAGCAACCGCCCAATGTGATGATTAAATAGCGATGATTAAAATCAATAACCCGAATCCATACCCATAAGGTCTTTTATTGCAAATCACAAATTACCAAAATAATTGTCAAGCCAACACAAACAAGACTAATCTTGAACTCACCATACACCAATTTTTAAATGAGTGATTCAGCGATAAAGTCAAGCGCCACTTTCTTTCTTTCGATGAGCACTAGTGTTCAAACTCTTTTCTCGACTATTGACTTGGGACACGTAAAATAAAATGAAAAAAACTCACCATACACCATAAAATAAGGAAATTTAAAGTTTTGACTTTTCTAAGGCCAATCTTGTCATTTGTCCTCACCTCGGAAAGACTTCCCCATGTTCTTTCTCAAAAACCCAGAACTGCAAGTGTTGTACATTGACAACACAAGAAGGTGTCATTACAATTTACCTAACAAACAAGTCATGTTTTTCAAAATACACCCAACACAAATTTGTTCTCTCTCCCTAAATTTAATGCAAAAGAGTTGTACAGTTCACACACATACACACATACATACACACACACACAGAATCTCCTTTTTCAAATAATCCATTTCCTTCCTTTTCTACTTCTTCTTCCCCACTACAAATAAAACCAAACCCCATTAAAGACCCAAGAAAATCCTCCAAATTTCCCAAATTCCCTCCAATTTTCTCCACCCTTTACTGACTATTCAATTTCCTCCTCCATTTTCAACCCATCTTTAAAGCAAAGATATCCCAATTTTCAACATCAGGTATCTTTTCTTCAATGCAATGCGACTGCAAGAACAATCAGATCTGTAGATTTGGCTCAGCACAAGTTTTCGATTTGAATTCACACTCTCGAAGTTATTAGCAGCAATGGTGGTTGAACCTTGGTTACTGAAAATGGGGAGCCAGGTAAGTTCGAATCTCAAGCACGCGCTCCTCCTTGAACCTTCAAAGAAATCAGCCCACAAGAAACATGAACAACCCCTCAAGGAAACAATCGGAATCCTTTCTTTTGAGGTTGCTAATGTCATGTCCAAGACCGTAAATCTCCACAAATCCTTAACCGACACCGAGATCTCCAAGCTCAAGAACGAGATCCTCAAATCCGACGGCGTTGTCGCCCTTGTCTCCACCGACGAGACGTTTTTGCTCGAGCTAGCCTTGTCGGAGAAGCTCGAGGACTTGAATAGACTCGCTGGCGTCGTTTCAAGGTTGGGGAAGAGATGTACCCTTCCGGCATTGCAAGGTTTTGAGCATGTCTACGGTGATGTTGTTAACGGGGTTATTGAATTGAAGGAGTTGGGGATTTTGGTGAAGGATATGGAGGCAATGGTGAGGAGAATGGAGAGGTATGTGAATTCGACTGCGAGTTTGTATAGTGAAATGGAGGTTTTGGGGGAATTGGAATTGGCTACCAAGAAGTTCCAGCAGAATCAACACGAAGAAAGTCGAAAAGCTTTCGAGCAGAAATTGGTGTGGCAGAAGCAGGATGTGAAGCATTTGAAGGATGTTTCTCTGTGGAATCAAACATATGATAAAGTTGTGGAGATGCTAGCCAGGACGGTATGTACAATTTATGCTCGAATTCGTTTAGTTTTCAGTGATTCAATTTCTAGAAGGCAGATGTTTAATTCTTCCGTTTCGAATTCAAACGCCCAACTGAATTATAGTCGAAGTTTAGCTCAAAAAACTAGTCAAGTTGATGGGGTTAGTGTGAAAAGTTGTGGATATCAAAATTCGGGTTTGATTGAGAGAAATGTTGTAGGGAAGAAAGGGGGAAGCTTTAGGCCTCCACATAGGGCAGCGACAGGGTTATTTAAGGCAGAAGATTTTAATTTTGCTTGTGGGATGGGGCCCGGGAGGTTAATCATGGAATGTATTAGTATGACTAGTTCTGCTTCGAAATTGGGCGATGATGATTATGATTATGGTGTTCATGATGATCATTGTAGTCAAGTTTCTGGAAGTTGTAGCGTTTCGAGTAGTTTAAAGAGGGAGGTATCAAATTATACAGGCTTATATAATCAATCTCAAGTCAATGGGCAGTTCAGTAAGGCTCAAACACAGTCAAAGGGTTCAATGGTTGCACCCAAGAGTAAACTAATGTTACAAGCTTCTCCTAGTACAGTTGGAGGCTCAGCTTTAGCTTTGCATTATGCAAATGTTATAATCGTAATAGAAAAGTTATTAAAATACCCACATTTAGTAGGCGAAGAAGCTCGAGATGATTTGTACCAAATGTTACCAACAAGCTTGAGATTGTCGTTAAAGACTAGTTTGAAGGCATATATCAAGGATTTAGCAATATATGATGCCCCTTTGGCTCATGATTGGAAAGATAGGGTCGATGGAATGCTGAGGTGGCTTGCTCCGTTGGCACATAACATGATTAGGTGGCAAACTGAGAGAAATGTCGAGCAATCGCAAATTGTTTCAAGAACCAATGTTCTTCTTTTGCAGACTTTGTATTTTGCTGATAGGGGAAAGACGGAAGGGGCTATATGTGAGCTTCTTGTTGGGTTGAATTATATATGTCGCTATGAGCATCAGCAGAATGCTTTGTTGGATTCTGCAAGCAGCTTTGATTTGGAGGACTGCGTGGAATGGCAATTGCAATATTGAACTTCTTGGCTGCAGGGTGGGGTTAATTTATGATCAATATTGGTGAGTTCTTTTCAATGCTTCAAACACGTTGTACAATTTAGTAGATGATTCTTTAACACGATGTGAATATCGGGGATTTTGGATATATTAGGCATCTGTTGTAAGACGAGTTGTTTTATGTACTTCATTGCTAGACCTGATAAATCTACGCTTTGAAGTACATAATTCCACTTAATGGAAACTGCTTTTCATTGTTGAAAGTGTATATACTCGTATTTCCTATTTTTTGGTTATTGTTACTGACTTTCTGTTTTTGCCATTCATTTTAAGGCTTCATAAACCAAAGTCTCATGTTCCTACTTTACTGGATTACTGGTTTAAGCTTCTTGTGAAAAAGAGCGAATACTTAACTTTGCTACTTCCTCTTCTGTTCCTAAATGAATGTTGAAAATTCAACAAGTGTTTGGTCCAAAATGAACGTATTTCTTGAAAAAACTTTGTCTGTAAATGCTTTTTTACCAAAAGAGTTTCACCATTCATTTTATTATCGTAAAACTAAATAATTAGAAAGTGGATAACAAAAATATTTATACTACATCTTTACCATTAAAATGTATAAAAACCAGACATTTTCAGAATGTCCCTTAAAATGAAATCTGGACATTCATTTACGGTTGGAGAGATTAAAAACTTAGAATTCTTGTCAATCGTGATTGGTACCAAGTATTTCACTCTGAAGTCGTAGCAGGTATAGTGCAAAAATTATGCTGTTTTCCTGCTTGTCCCTTGGACATGATTTTGTAAAAGCAGTCACAGGGAATTGAATACAAGTAGCAGTGCAGGCTGCTTAAGTCGTTATCCTTAATCCATATCGAGTTGCTAGAGCAGTCATCAAGGGGAAGACGGACACATTGTCAATCATCGCACTCATCACACGGGCTATTCCTGGCTAGAAGAAGAAGAAGAAGAAGAGGAAGACAAAGCTGGTAATTTCTGAATCCCTCCCATTTCTTTTTCAAAAAAAACAAACAAAAACACAAAAAAAGGAAAGGAAAGAAAACTGTTCCATTTATATATAAAAAACAACATTTTTTTTTTTTTTTTGTGTAATTTCAACTATGTACAATCATGTACAAAGAGTATAAACTAGTAATTCTACTGGGTTCTATACTAGTAAAATTTGTCAAATGTTCTGTTACGTTATGTCTATTTATGCAGTGGCGAAGCCACACGAATGCCATGGGGGTCATTCGACCCCTTCAATTGTGGATTATGTCAATTTGAGTACCTTTAAATTTTTATATCTCAATTATAATAGTTATTCCATAAGCAACTTGACCCCTTTGCAAAATTTTCTGGCTTCGCCACTGTATTAATGGGAATAAAAAACAAATGAAGCAAATTGTGCCTATATATATTGGTGGTATTGACATGTTTAGGATATAGTTCTATATTACATGGATCACAGAGGCTACTTCTTTCACAATTATCATGTTGCCTGTAAGTACCACCATGTTGATTTTATTCTAGCCATCCAAAACCTTTATCATCTTGGTTTCCTCCGTTTCTACATTTCATGGTTCAGATGCAACACGAATGTTTTTGACTGCTAATCAACGGCGAAGCAAATACATCAATTACTACTAAAACTTGCTCGTTTTGCTTAGATGCTTTTCATTTCCCCCCGACAACAAGAATGTTTTTGGCTGCTAATCAACGGCGAAGCGAATACATCAATTACTACTAAAACTTGCTCGTTTTGCTTAGATGCTTTTCATTTCCCCCCGACTAAATCTATTGCTTTTGTACACGATTGAGTTGATCATGAGCTTCCTGTCCTAGCTGATGACGGTCAGTGGCGAGGCTATGTATAAGTACAAACATAAATGATTGAGTGCGCATCTGTTATGCATTTCAACTGCGAATCACACTGTTATGCATTTAAATTACTCGTGCTCATGTCACCAACAAAAATTAACATGTATCACAATAATGGAGCTTCAATTACCTGTCATACTAAATCATTCTTGACACAATTATTGATTAGCTATGAACATTTTGAATATAATGATTATTTTGAAAATGTTCAGTAGAAAAAAAAAATACTAATATTATTGTTATTTACTTTCAAAATTCATTTTTGCTAACTATGAAAAAAAAAAAGTCATTTAGGAGCAAAGGTTTGGATGGAAAAATTTCAAACATTTTGAAACAAAAATAATCATTCAAATGTGGTTAAATTTGGGTAAGAGGGAGTATATCGGTAGCTGCACGTACCCTACAAAAATGGATCTGGGCTTGGTAAAATTTTGTTAATTATTCAAATTAAATGGTCCAAGAAAGATTTTCCTTTGAATGGGCCTCAAAACTTGCTAGAAATTGCGGCCCAACTCTCCCTCTCTCTCTCTCTCTCCCTCTCACAGCACAATTGTGATAGTCTATGAAGCAAATATAGCCAACCAAAATCTTGTCTCCTTTTGGTCATTCTCTTTCTCGGCTCCAACTTCAACTTCTTCTCTTTGTATTTGGCATTTGAAAGCAAATTTGTCTCACTGTGTGTTGGCATTGAGATGTCCAACTCCAACTCATTTAGCTTCCCTTTCAATTTTGCATTATTTTTCATCATTCTTTCTTCTTGCTGTTTATAATAACTTTGTTCATTCTTCAACAACTTCATCTCAGATCATAAAGATACAATTATCTTTTTGTATCTCTCATTTAAATCAGGGTCTATCCATTGAAAATACTTGCAGGATTTTTTTGATCCTAAAACAACAAAATAACATATATAAAAAGAACACTAATTAACTGACTTTAACAAACCAGAAAGGCATTACATGTTAAATCTTAAATTTTACTTCATAAAATTGGCATCCAACAAACCTTATTCCTGGGTTATCATCACTACAAGAAGTACATATAGGTGCCCTAACTCGACAATGACATTCTTTCATTCCTTTGCTTTTGAATCAAAGATCAAACTCATTTTGTGAATCACCGGTAATTTCACGGTTAGTTGTCTTGAATACATCATCCTTGCGGCCGTCGAGTTCCTCCTTCGATTTGCCCCAATTACTCAATTGCCGTCTTTCCCTAATTTATGTGCAAAGGATTATAACGATATTCTTCTAACATGTTAATACGGCGTAGTTTTGGATGTGAGTTAGCAAACTTATTGGCCAATTTAAATGACATGGAGATGCAAAATTATGATAAAGCCATCAAAATTTGAGGAAAGTTAATTTTGGTCAAATTTACCATAATTAAATGTTCAAACGATGGCATATGTGCGGAAAATTAAGTTGAGGGGTATATATGCGTCTAATAGCTAAGTACGGGGCAAATATATCATATTTCCCTTTATGAATTATATGCTTCTCTTTTTGTTTTCTTTTCTTTCTTTCTCTTTATTGTTTGGCTTCTCCTGATTTGGTGGCTTATGTTTACTGTAAGATTTTCCTTTCTCTCTTGAGTTATGGTGTACTTTTAATTCCAGGAGCAACGTGCATCTAGAGCTGCTCTCTTTGATAGTCTTAATCAAAAGCAAATTTGAAATTTTTTTGGACATTAATTTTGGGACACGCAATAGAAATGACTCAGTGTTATCACAAACCCAAACTCAGGTTCGCATCATTTCAGTTATCCAAGCCATTGGTGTGTTAAAAAAATGATACCAAAAAACTAAATAATTACTCTACTTATTTTTGCAATTTTACAAATTAGTTGTGGTAGTGTAGTTTGCAAAAAGCTAATGGTGCACCACAACTGGACCCCTCAGAGCATATTTTGCTCAACTCTTATTATGCGTGATCATAACTCGTTTGATTTAACCAGTTTATGGTTTTCAGAAACAAAAATGCATTGCGGAAGTGGCCTATTTCTTGCGTGTTCCTTTGATATTTCTATCTTACTCTGTGTAATATGGGTTGTACCACATTAATCAAGGGATCGCTACGTAATGACCCAATTATTCCTGAACTAAGAAGAATTAGAGAACAAAGTGTACTAGGCTCTGGGAGATGCACTGAAGAGGGGTTGAGATTACGCGCATTAGCTCAAAGGTAATGAAACTCAGTTTTTCATGTCTTTATGGAGACCCTCCAAGTTCAAGCTGACATCTGGTTTGAGTGCTTAATAAGGAGGAACTCGTACCTGATGAGGTCCCAAAAATTCATTTCTTCCTTGATGAATATCATTCTTAATACTAATTCATCCATTAATGTTTTACTTGGCATATCAAAATGTTGTCACACCTCTACTTCTACAGTGTTCTAAAAAGTTGGCTAGGCGTCCGCCTAGGTGGGCCTTGATTTTCCATTAGGCGGCCAAACTAGGCAAGTGTTGGCATTCTGGATGATATAGGCGGACTAGGCAGTCTGGGCGAATTTAGGTGGGACTAGGTGGGTTTAGGCGGTTTAAGTAATTCTTTGATTTTTTTTGTTGTCATTAAACGACGTCGTTTTACAAGGATTGAAAATGAAAACAAATGACACAAGGTTGAATTTTACTTGAACTTAGTTTATGTTGTGGATGATAGAATACATTTATCATTTTCATATACTCCATAACCTATGTGTCTATATTCTCGGCCCCGCCCCTAGGCGCTAGGCGCACCTTTGCCGCCTATCATCCGCCTATCGCTTTTTAGATCCTTCCTTCTACCATATTTCCTTCTACCATATCATTGTGCTTGTTTGAGGTACTTTCAATAATGAACTTTCAAATTGTCAAACAAGGAAAAAGAGGAAGGGAGAAGATGATGAGAGCCAATCAAGGAAAAAGAGGGAGCAATGGAGTAATAATTAAACTTCATTAAGGTTAATGATGAAAATGAAAATAGGTTGCTAAAATGTTTGAATAATGACTATAATTATGGGACGGAGGGAGTAGCATAAGTTAAAAAATGTTAACAATTGGTTTATAGAGTGGAGTATTGTTTTACGACCACTACATTTAGTTTTAAGTTTGCGATATCTTCCATCGTGCTAATTTGCTAAACTTACTCAAAGTAAACGAATACAAACAAATAAAATGAGAGGATAAAAACAAAACCTGAAGAAAGAAAAACGAGAAATTCTCTACTCGAGAGCTGATTAGCCTTTTGTTTGCAGGCTCTTTATGTATTTCATTTATGTTTAAAACCCTACCCTGCAAATGTTTTGTTAGTGATTCAAGTTATGCGGAGCTCCGTCCCCAAATAAATTTCCAAAAAAATTTCAACTTTAATCTTGGTCAATAACAAATTAGAAAATTTATTGGACATTCAATTTTGGACGGAGACTGTAATCAAACACTTTGTTTGAATTGATTTATTTAGGTGCTAGAAAAAAAATTGGGTGTTGTAGACACCCCTTTCTGAACCAATAATTCATTATTACAATACTCTTCGCCTCTCTTTTGTGTTTTGATGAAAGCATATTAGTGTCGTCACGTTTCGTTAAGTTTCTAACTAACCTCGTTAGTTTTGGACCTAACTGATTAACGGAATAACTGAAGAGGGCAAAATGGTCATTTGACTAGTTGTCCCGCGCAGGACATACGTGTCTCGCGCGAGACAACCCCTCTGCAAGATGTGCAGAATCACTTTCCTTCTCCGTTTCAACCTCTTTTCTTGATAAAAATCATCCAATCTGGGTCTCTAATGACTAGAGAGTTCTAAAAGCTTCCTTGGGAGGAGTCCCAACCCACCTTTGCCTTTTAAACCCCCTATAAATACGTGATGACTTTCAGTATTACAGAGGTCCCCGATCCCCGATCGAAAACACACAATGACGCGCCCCGAACCGTGGTCCTAATTGACCCCACGTCCGGGACACGCTCGGAAGACGCCTTTATTTTTAAAAACTTTCAAAATGTCATTTCTCAATTTATTCATATATAAAACCTGCTTAATTTAAAGAACTTTCCTAACCATACCATTAAAGTAGAAACATTTAACTTAAAATCCAAACTCACACTTTACAAACCATTTACAAACCAAGGAACATAGTTCTTCGGATGGTGGAACGAGGGTCCATGTATTGTTACGGGTAAGGACAGTAAACTCTTCTTGCATGGCAGTATGTCATTAAGGGGAAAACAGGGTTTGTTTGGTGGTGGTTGGTAGGCTAGTGGGTGAGGGAAGTGTGGCAAGGTGAGCATATTTGGGGTTGGGTTTCTGATATTATTAGTGAGACGGGTGACTATGGTGCGGGTAGGTGGAGGGGGTGGTGGAGGCGTGGTGTGTGTAGAGGTTGTGGTGGTGGTCGTGTTTGGGGAGGGGGTTGGAGGCAAGGTAGGGGCAGCAGGGGCAGTGGGTGGGTTGGGTAAGGGCTGGTCGACAGTAGGAGTGGTGTTGGTGTTGGTGGGGTTTTCGGGTGGTTGGGTCGGTGGGACGAGGGTGGGGTTAGCTTGTGGGTGTAGTGCTGTTGGAGTAGGGTTTTGGAGGGGGAACGGATATGGGGCACCACTCGGCTGTAGTAGGAAGTGGAGGAGCAGATGTATTGTTTGTGAAATTGGTAGGGAAATTCTGTTTCAAGAATTTTACATGACGGGAGGTGTAGGCTCAAGAGGTGATTGGCTCGAGTTAGTAGTAGGCACTTTGTGAGGGTGAATAGCCAACAAAAATGCACGGAGTGGATTTAGGTTCAAGTTTGTGTTTAGTATAGGGACATAGTCATAGGTAACACAAGCAGCCGAAGCTACGGAGTTTTGTGTAGTTGGGAGGATATTTGAATAGGCGGAGAAATGGAGAATCATTTGTGAGTGTAGAGGTGGGTAGGCAATTTATGAGATAGGTGACATTAGTGAGAGCATGAGGCCAAAGGGTGAGGGAAAGTTTAGCATGAGAGAGTAAAGTTAAACCGGTTTCGACAATATGGCGATGTCGTCATTCAGCAAATCCATTGTGTTCAGGAGTGTGAAGAGGAGATGTATGGTGAGAAATGCTAGACTGAAGCAAATATGGAGTTATTTTTATGTATTCACCTCCATTGTCGGAGTAGAATTGAGTAATGTTCTTGCGAAAGTATGTTTCAACAAAAGCTTTGAAGCGAGTGAAAGTGGTGAAAGTGTCAGATTTATTTTTAAGTGGGTATAGCCAAGTGTATTTAGTGTAATGATCGATAAAGATAACATAATATTTGAATTGTCTTAAGATAAGACGGGAGAGGTCCAAACATCAGAGAATATAATATCAAGAGCGTGAGATTGGAGAGTAGATGTAGAAAACGAAAGTTTATGACTTTTATATTGATATTGCATGCATTACAACTAAAAAGATGTCTAGAAGAGATTGGTAAAGAAAATTACCTTTTGTAAAATAGAAATTATTGGAATGGCAGGATGACAAAGTCGATGGTGCCATGATGAGAGAGAGTTGATGATGCTAGGGTGTGCTTGAGCGGATGACGGGTGCCAAAGATAAACCCCACGGTCACTTGTTCCATGGAGTATGATTTGGTTGGTCGACCGAGCCTCGATAAGAAAGGAAGAATGTGAGAATTCAATAAAAGCATCATTATCTTTGCAAAATTAAGAAATAGAGAGAATATTACGAGTGATGAGGGGAACATGAAGAACATTATTAAATTGAAGAGAAGAGTTAGAGGAGGAAAGAGAGAAGGAACATATGTTTGAGATTGGTAGGGAGGAGCCATCTCCAATAAGTACTTCATCATTTCCATCATAAGGACTGTAAAGCGAGAGGTTGGTTAGGTCACTTGTGATATGGTGGGTAGCACTGCTGTCAACTAGCCAGAAAGCGGGTGGGGTGCGAGTAGGGGCAGTGGCGATGTTGGCACGTGGACTGATGGAGTGGTGGTTGTTGTTGTGGCGGTTTGGTCGAGTGGGGTTTGGAGGAGGGAGGAAGACAACATCGGGATAGGTCTTTTGAATTGAGTATACTGAGATATGACATGCCCTACTTGACAGCAATATTGACATTTTCCTTTGAAGGGGTTGGTGATTGAGAGTCCGGGTAGGGGTGGAGATGAGGATTGTGGTTAGTCCGAGGAGGTTGGGAACGGGGTAGGGCAGATTGGTAGTAGGAGGTATGGGCAGAGGCTGGGAAGGGAGAAGGTATTGTTTGTTGTTTAAGAGTGAGTTCGTGATGGATTAGCTTTTCATGGAGAGCTTCAAAGGTGATGGGTGTGTCTCGGGCGCGAACGGAGTCAACCACGGGCTTGTATTTGTCATAGTGTAGACCTTTGAGAATTTTGGCAATGATGTCTTCATTGTCCATAGGTTTACCAAGAAGAGCAAGTTTGTCGGTGCATGTTTTTAATAGAGTGCATATATTCGGATATGGATTGGGATTGTTTGGTGAGGGAGTCGAGATGGTCTTTCAGTTGGAGGATATGACCACAGGAGGGGTTGGCATAGGTTGTTTTGAGGGTGACACAAGCTTCGTGAGAGGTGTTAGCTTGGTGAACAAGTGGGGCAACAGTTGGAGAGGGTGCCAAGGAGAGCTCCAAGGATGAGGCGGTCTTGACGGTGCCATATTTTGGAGGCGGGATTGTCTCTCTCGGTATTGTTTACTTTGATGGTAGCGGTAGGGGCGGGGTGGGTGCCATCCACGAATTTGAGTAGGTCAAGACCGAAGAGGATAGAGGTGATTTGCTAAGCCCATGTGAGATATGTGAGGGGTGTTAGGGAATGATGGGGTGTTAGGGTTCATCAAGGTTTGGGATGGTGGTGGTGGTACTTGCCATTGCTAGAGCTGCCAGAAATAGAAAAAAAGGAGAAAAGATCGGTATATGCTCTGATACCATAAAAGAGTTTGAAAAAAGTGAATTATTTCATTCAACTTGCTTATTTATAAATATCTAAACATTGAATACTAGTTACATTGAAATCATCTATATATGGAATAATTTGTATACTTGAAACTAAAGGGTACAAAGTATTGACATGGGTTTAATGAGTGTGATTATCATCGATATTAGTATTATCTTTATCATTAGATTAGATAGTTGATAAAAGTGACAAGATTAAGTTTATAAGCCAACAATTGTTGAGATATTATAATGCAAAAAGAAAATGTAAGTTATGCATTGGCAGGGGAGCTGTAATAAACTTGAAAGCAACATATACTCCCTCCGTCCCATTTGAAGCGTCACTTTTTACCCAAAAGGGTGTCCCGTTTAAAGCGTCACCCTTTCCTAAAAAGGAAATATTTTATTAATATTATATTACCCATCCACTATTCCCTCCACTAATTCTCTCTCCTCTATATTCACAACACTTTTTAAATTCACTATTTCCTCCACTAATTCTCTCTTCCATTTTCAAATTACACTCACAACATTTTTTCTTCCCACACTTTTCCTTAATTTGTGTGTCACCCCTAAAATGGCGACGCTTCTACCGGGACGGAGGGAGTAATCTTTTAAGACTTTTCTTACCAACTTTGTGAAGTCTTTCTTTTGGCTTGTTGAAATCTATGCGCCTCTGTTTTTAATAGGAAGGAAAAAATTAGAGAAAAATGCTTCCTGTTTTCGGAAAACTTTATTATTTAACATTTAGGGGGACAAAGATTATGAGAATCTTCGTCGACAACAGCTTATTATTATTAATAATAATATTATTATTAATAATAATAATAATAGATTTTTGTCATTTTAAAAAATGTGAAAGCTTTAAATAATGGACCAGATATTTGAACTGATGGAGTAAAGTAAAGTGCAGGCATTACTAGGAACAGGTCTCACCCAAGGCAGGCAAGGGCTCTAAACATCACATCCATGTGACCAAATGTCGCAATTAGTAATTCATAGTCAACTAAAGTCAAACGTTTTAGGAGGGACAGTTAATTAAGATATTTTGTAAAATTTCATATTATTTCCTTGATTTAATTGTTTAGTCAAATGTTACTCACTTATTGGAGGGAGGAAGTAAAATATTATGTTGGCACAAATAGTCAAATACTCCCTCCGTCCCTAAATGTTTGTCCCATTTCCCTTTTTCCTTTGTCCCAAAAAGTTAGTCTCATTTCCAAAATTAAAGCTTCAAAATCACTAAATTTTCAAAACTTGTAACATTTAGAGACAGAATATTACATAACGGCGGTGTATATTATCAATAATTTTCAAAGCGTTCGTAAAAATAACCAAAATTAAAGCTTCAAAATCACTAAATTAAAATGTTTGAAAAGTCAAATGGGACAAACATTTAGGGACGGAGGGAGTATTAATCATGCACAATATACTCTTTTTATATGATCAATTTTCTGGGCTTATGTGCGCTATTTATAATATAATATGTGAGTTATCATTCTGGATCCTGACCGTTCAATTTGTGGTGAGTAGCATTTTATTTATTTCATGCTTTTTTTTGTGGATTAGAGATCGTCTGTGTACGATAATTATAAGATCAGAGTCATCAATGTAACTGTATACGGTATACCTTTGGCCTTTATTAGTGTGTCACTCAAATTGTAGGCAAGACAACAGTGACATTTTTCTTCTTACTCCTCGGCAGTTTGGAGGTGGCTAAATCAGCTCTAATTCAAATCTCCTCATTTTGCAACTCAGTTTCATTCACTATTTATATAGATTTCCAAAAAAAAAAATTGAACGTGAAGCCAAACTGATTAAACCAAAATGTCCCAAAATAGATGGACTAGTAATAACATAGTGGGGTTTGGAAGTTATGGTGTTAAAAAGCATTTTTCGAAAAATGTTTTGAAAATAAAATTTCGAAAAATATTTTTCTTAGAAATAAACATATTTTTCACTGATCGATTTTTTTTTTCTGTTGATTATATTTTTCAATAGTTACCAAACAATTAAAAATGAGAAAAATATTTTTCAAAAAATATTTTTCCAAAACGGACGCTAATAATAATGGGATCGTTAATAATACTTTAGCATGATAAATCCAAAAAGAGGGCCGCCCTCCGTTTGATTTGTCTGGACCTGAGACAACGACGTGCTCCCCACCCGCCCACCGCACGCTAACCCTCACCCCACAAATGTGAGTGAGAAAACAAGAACCCACCCACAAAACCCTAATTTAATCTTTCTACAAACAAATGGGAAGGAAGCACACAGTATTTTATTTATAAAACACCAACAGACACCCAATATTAATAGTATCTCACTATTTAATACTTCCTCAGTTTCCAAATAAAATTTAAATCTTGTTATTAATACATTATTATAAATATTATCTACCAATTTTAGATATTTATTTAAATAATTAAATCAAAGTAAAATTATTGTTCAAATTATTTAGCGTTAATAATGACGGAAAAAAATGCGTAAATCTTTTCCGGACAAAGGGAGTAGATTTTCAACCCTCTCTTACTAACTCAGTGTGTGTGTGTTTTTGGGCTTTATTCTTTTCATTTTATGCTTTGCTTAGTTTGATTCTATCAAAGTGTTTTTGCATCTGCTCTCTCTCTCCCCCTTCTCTCTCTACCTCTCACCAGTTCCATCTATCATTTCTATGGGTTTTTTATTTTCTAATTAATGCTTCTTCCATCTCTCCACTTTCACACACATACATAGAGAAAGAGTTGAGGTTTTGATGGTCTAAAGACTAAGACTTCTGGTTGAGATTTTTGATCTTACCCATATAAAGAAGCTAGCTAGGTCACTTTTTGTTCAAGTACATGATAAATTAAGGAAAATCATATCCCTCAATTCTTGTTGAACTTTTCAATCTTTTAGTGTCGTTGGTTGAAATTTGTAATTATGGCTAACGGATGGTGGACTGGCCAGGTGGGGTTGCCACCTGGCACCGATCCGGAATCTACATCTCCGGTGATGAACAAGAGAGCTCTTGAATTTGAGATGAATGGTCAAAACAGCGGTGATGATGATGACAATAATGGCGATGAACCTAGAGAGGGTGCGGTCGAGATGGGTTCCCGTAGACCTAGAGGCCGGCCGGCCGGTTCAAAGAACAAGCCTAAACCCCCAATTATCGTTACTCGAGATAGCCCTAATTCTCTTCGTAGTCATGTCATGGAGATCGCTAATGGAACCGATGTGGCGGAAAGTATAGCGCAATTTGCACGCAGGCGTCAGCGTGGAGTGTGTGTACTCAGTGGGAGCGGTTCCGTAGCCAACGTGACGCTCAGACAACCGGCGGCACCTGGGGCCGTTGTAGCGCTTCAAGGGAGATTTGAAATATTGTCCTTAACCGGAGCTTTCTTGCCCGGTCCAGCCCCTCCTGGCTCGACAGGGCTAACCGTATACCTTGCCGGAGGGCAAGGTCAGGTAGTAGGGGGGAGCGTGGTGGGTCCACTTATCGCAGCAGGACCAGTCATGGTCATTGCTGCAACTTTCTCTAATGCTACCTATGAAAGATTGCCTTTGGAAGAAGAAGAGCAGGCAAGTGGCGGTGGGCAGGTTCTAATGCCCGGCGCTGCAGGAGATTCACCACCAGGAGTTGGGGGCAGCGGTGGGCTGCCTGATCCTTCAGCTATGCCGATTTATAATTTGCCTCCCAATCTATTACCAAATGGTGGTCAAATGAACCATGATGCATATGGTTGGAATCATGCCAGGCCTCCTTACTGAATACTAAGGAATTGAAGAGCAAAAGGAGGAAGGTAAATTTCAAGCTGAAGTTTAATTTTCTGTTGGATTGGAAAATAGAAGTATATATAGGGAGGAAAAAATGGAGAATTGAAAAGACATGATTATCATTTTGGCCCTGCCTTGATGTTTGTAATAAATTATAAAGATTGTTCTTCCCTTTTAAATAATTTTCATCTGGCTAGCTAGAATTAATATATTTATCCATCTTTTTTTTATATATATATATAATGTTTCAGTATGAAATCTCCATTCTTTTATGTTTCCTTTATGAGTAGATCTCAAGAATGAAATGCTTCTATAATGTTTGCATTGTCTAGATATGGGGTCATTGCCCCTCTCCATACCTATTTTCATTCATTTAATTCTTAATTAATTAATAATTATATCAAACAATTGAATTGATCAAGACTTAATTCCTATTTGGCAGCTTTGTTGAGAGTTCTAGTTCATTTCAACAGCAAATAACTGTTTTAGCTGTTTATAAACGAGAGGTTTTTGGTTTTTTTTTCTGGTGTCAAACGCTAGCTAGAAGGCAATAAAAGGGATCGAACCCTAACGCTTACCGAGAGTAAGACTTGATTTTACCACTTTTTTTAGGACAAGAGTTCTTAGTTGTTGCAGATTTATGCAATTGTAATTTAAACTTCATATGCTTAATGTATTTTTTACTTATATACTCCCTCCGCTCCAGCGGAGTGTGAATTTTTGGTCAACTTTGACCAATAATTTAAAAAAATAATAATGATCCTAATAAAAATCCAAAAAATGTTATTGTTAAGTGTGATACAATAACAAATTTTTAAATTTTTATTAGGATCATTACTATTTATTTAAATTATTGGTCAAAGTTGATCAAAAATCCACACTCCGCTGGGACGGAGGGAGTATAGCGGTTTAACGGTTTAATATTTCATAAATTATGGTTTTGCAATATGTTAAATATCTACAGATTTTTTTTCGTTGCCTCCTAAATTACTTACGAAATTAAGATGAAGACATTAGTATTAGCTATAAACATTGTTCTTGTTCTCTTGTTTTTATCTTTTGGTTTTATTTTTTGTTTTTGCTTTTCATTACACACAAAGCACTATGAATAGCCTACTTTCTTTACTAAACTACTAAAATCAGATCTATCATATTTCATTTCTCAAAATAGAAACAATTAAAAAATACAAATGATTTGAGGCCATTCATAATCTTTTTGGAGTCTAAATAAGGTTAGACACGAATAAATATGCTTCCTACCAAAATAAATGTTGCACTTTTTTTTTTTAATTAGTACGAAGGAAGTTTTGAGCAATAATTTTAGGTTAATTTAATTATCGTAATAAAAATATAAAACTTGTTATTGATGTATCATTATACATACTATCAATAACAATTTTTAAAATTTTTATTAGGATAATTAAATTGAACAAAAATTATTGTTTAGAGTTCATTCGTACTAAAATAAGAAAAAACGCAACATTTATTCTGATCAACAAAACTATAATAAGTTAGAAATCAAAGAGAAATTTATTACTCCCTCATCGTCCCAAATTAAATGACCTTTTATGTTCCAAAATAAATAGCCTTTCGAAACTTTATATCCAATTTGTTTTTCTTTTGCCTTAATGTTTTTACCACTTTTTCTTCATAATTTACTATATATTTGAAAAACTAAAAATTTGAAAATGATCAGCAAGAATAGTTATGAATTTTTGCTCTTAAAAATTAACCTTTTCAAAATGACCTTCAAATTCAAAGTGCTCAATCATTTAGGAACGGAATGAATATGTTTTTTTTTTTAGCGTTATGCAATTAAACCATTTTCAAATTGTATAAAAACGTGTAATAGACAAAATTAGTAATATTTTGTTGTATTCATTGTGGTACGTAGAAAACAATTATATTTTTAATTTTTCAGCTAACGTAATTTGTGCAATCACTTAACTTTGGCTCTTTAGGGTGGTGGGGATTTGGAATCACATAATTTAGGCTCTTTAGCCGCCACTACTGGTTGGGTGGTGGGGGGGTTTGGGAGAGAGGGGAGATTCCAATTGTACTTAGAAGTAATATGTCTATTCCCACAAAAATCATGTCATTCTTTTTGTTAATCATAGTATAGTCTGTTTGAACAAATTTCTAAACAAGGGTTTCCATTTAAGGACATACATATGTTATTCTTCCATATAAATTTTCAAAAAGAAATACCAACTCATTTTCTTAATAGGGCAACTAATTACCATTATATTTTGCTCTTAATTGTGATTAAGATTGACAAATTATAGTAACACTTAAAGGATAAAGGAAATAGCAACATAGAGGAGAGGACCCTCTTCTCGTGTCATTGAGAATAATAAAACATAAATAATCAATAATTAGCAACACTATGGACCCTCTTACCTTCAATTATTACCTCTAATTCTATATTAAACTAATAAAATCTTATGACTTATTACAACTACGAGACACCAATGAAGCAAAATTTACTCAACGCATTTCTTTCTCATTCGCGGTTAATCGTGTACCCACTTGAAATTACACTAGAAATTTGCAACCGAGTGTTGTGATCATTAAATTTTGGTTGGTCTATTTCAATTCATAAAGTACGGTAGATGATAGATGCCAAAAACGTTGAATCAGTTCAAATTTAGCAATAAGGTTGTATTCTATATGTTTAAATAGCCTGAAAAATATGAACAAACACGTATACTAAGTCGGGGCTTCAACGGGGAAGGCCCTCCGGCGTGAGATTATTTGTGTTGTAGAGAGCAATTCAATTGACATGAGTTTTGAGTAAAAAAGAAGCGTGTACAAGAATTATGTGAATTATGACTTGTATTTTTAGATGTATGATATAGAGTCTTGCCTTGTATATGAAGTTAGCTGAGATAAGCAGTCAAATGCTACTCGTATCATAATTCCTTACAGTCCTTATTGTAGTATTATTAGAAGTGTCTTATTTACGTATGCCTAGTAGGCTTTGTCCTCGACATAGAATGTTGTTCGACATATATGTTGACGTGCAAGGAGGTGATCAAGGAAAGGGAACTCCATTCCCCTTATCATGATGGTGGCCGAGTAGGCTCCGATCGGCATTTGGGGATGCCTTGATCGGCATATATCAATATTCCTGCCTTAGTCATAAAAATTCTCTACTATGTCCAGGTCGACATAGTGAAAAATGACGAGAATACGAGTATAGGTAGGCAAGCCCATTCACTATGTCGTATTTGGGACTTTTATAAATTTTACTTTAGGCCCAACTTTATGGGCTTTGCCCGTTTTATGGCCCGTGGTCGTACTCGGTTTATACCATTCAGTGGCCCCCGAATTCCTAGCTCGGCTTTGCCAAGGTGGAAGTGTAGCTCGTCCTCGATTTAACGAATACGTAAAGATTTTCTTCGAATTACGAGGTGTAATCATTTATTCGCGGGTTATTACACGTTGTTAGACGCGCCCATTATTGACGGGACATTTTTCTTGGGAACCTGCTAGAACCATTAATGGGGGGAGGAAATACGCCTCAACCCGGTTTGGACGACCCATACCCGTTCGGATTTGGGTATAAAAATAGAAATCTCCTTCATTTTTACTCTTTTATCACTGTATCAACTTGAGAGATACCCATAAGGTGCAAAATGTCTGGGGATTTCTTGATATTTTTTGGTTCGATATTTGTGATTTTTATCATTGATCTTTCGTGGTTTTCTTCCCTACCTTTCAATCAGGTATAATTTCTCTCACATCTCGTATTTCCTTTGATTTTTCTTGTATTTTCTGGGTTTTGCCTTTGGTGGTTCTTGAAACCGCCATTGTTGTTTTTGAATCTTTTTTTGAGTTTCTTTGTGATTTCCCTATTCATAGGCATGGCAAAAATATGGAGAAGTAACCCCAACGCCTTATACATAGGCATTCCCATGTCCAGGAGTTTTGTAACGAGGATATACATCTTGAGCGGGCATTTGCTTGAATTTACCAGTAGTGTCACGATGTGGGGGATTTTGGCCAGGGGAAAGATTTTCTCTATTCCCCCGACTATCACGCCTATCAAAATGACTTTCCCCCCAAGGAAATTTTCAGTCTTGGTAGGTCTAATGAATTCAACCAGAGAATGTTTTGGGTCCAACTGCAGCAAGGCATTTTGTGTTTCATAAATGCGTTGCAGAGTGTCCATCTGGCGGTGCAGAAGAGTTATGCGATCAATTTGTGGTAGAGATGTTCTTGTACCTCCTTGGGCGGCATTCCTCCTCGTTTGACTAGCAGCTGGTTGTCTTCGTCGTTGACGACGGGGAAGATTCAGGAGAATTTCTGTTATTAGCTGTCCACTCGAACGCAAGGTCATACCTAGTGATGCCAGTCCACCATTTAGGGGTGGAGGAGGTGGCAGTCCCTCATTGGAAAGAGAAATAATAGTCCTAGCGTTGCCATTAGTCTCCTCCACAAGACGGTTATTCTGATCAGTAGTGATACTAGCAGTGTGTCGTTCTTCTATTAGGATTAGGAGATCAGAGCAGAATTTTTCGGCTATTCATTAGATAATTTGATCGCTTCTCGGCAATGTAACCAAACTGATGATTCCAAAAATGCCGGATCAGCCCAAATTCAGTGCTAAGTTTGTATCATGAATGTTTGAATAGCCTGAAAAAGATGAACAAACGCGTAAACTAAGTCGGGGCTTCACCGGCGAAGGCCCTACGGCGTGATAGTAAGTATTTGTATTGTAGAGAGCATATCAATTGACAAGAATTTTGAGTTAAAAGAAGCGTGTACCAGAATTATGTGAATTATGACTTGTATTTTTAGGTGTATGATATGGAGTACTGTCTTGAATAGGAAGTTAGGTGAGATAAAAAGTCAAATTCTATTCTTATCCTAATTTCTCAGAGTCCTTATTGTAGTATTATTAGAATTGTCTTTTTTACGTATGCCTATTAGGCTTTGTCCTCGAAATAGAATGTTGGTCGACATATATGTATGCCGTGCTAGGAGGTGTAAAGGGTAGGAAAGCCTATTCTACTTGTCATGATGGTGGCCGAGTAGGCTCTGATCGGCATTTGGGGATGCCTTGGTCGGCATCTACGTATGCCTTGATCGGCATATATCAATATTCATGTCTTACGTATAAAAACTCTTTACTATTTACAGGTCGAAATAGTGAGAAATGACGAGGAGAAAACACGAGTATAGATAGGCAAACCCATTCCCTATATCGTATCTGGGACTAGTATAAATTTTACTTTGAGCCCAACTCGCTAGGCCTTGCCCATTTTATAGCGCGTGTTCGTATTCGAATTATACAGTTCAGTAGAGATTATTGACGTCGTGATCAATTGTATACAATGGCTTAGTAGAGGTCAGAAGACGATCTTGCAAAGGGCATGTGATTTCAAATATATTATTTTGCCTTGATGTAGAAATTGTTGATGCTAGTTGAACTAAATGACTTCTGCGGGCTAAAAAGTGATTTTCCTAATGGCAAGTGACTATTTATTTTTTTTTGCTCTAAAATGGCTTATATTTTTTTTCACTTTTTATTACGACCAATAATTATAGACAAACCGCTTAAAAAGTGATCTTCCTAATTCATAATGGCAAGCGAAAGGAAAATCAATATTTATTTTTGAACAAATAAAAAAAAAAGTGATATTATTATGAAAGGGAGGGATACTAGATTTTTTAAGCGGCGTGACTCATGAGAATGTGCGGTCAAACACTTGTTTTGAAGCATTTTGTCTATAATAATTGGTCATAATAAAGCTTACTGACTGACTGATTAATCCCTCCGTTTGTTTGTTTGTTTGTTTTATGTGAGTGTAAATTGAAGAAATATTGGAGTTGATGAATTTCCATTAAAACAACTGAGATATATATACAACATATATGAGACTACTCTACTTCTGAGATACATACGGGAAACAAATAATACATTAACACAAGAGTGAACTGAAGTGGAACAGCCAAAGGACTGTTGGATGTGAGGCGGCCGCCTGGCGAGAATGGGGCGCACGCCTGGGAGGCCGAGACTTCAGCCATGGCGAGGACAAAGCGAGGCGGGCGCCTGGCGAGATTGATGCGGGCGCCATATGCTTTAACAAAATATATATCTAATACTCCCCCTCAAGTTGGAGCGTGAAGGTCTCGTACGCCCAAATTGGAGAGGAAGGACTGCAAGCGGAGGACACCGAGACTCTTGGTGAGAGCATCGGCCAATTGGTGGGATGTATGAACATAGGAAGTAGCAATGTTGTTACTCCGTATTTCGTCACGAACAAAGTGACAATCAATCTCGATATGTTTCGTACGTTCATGGAGCACGGGATTAGCGGCAATGTGCATAGCAGATAAGCTATCTGACCGGACAACCATAGGGCCACGTTGAATGATTCCTAGAGAAAGCAGCAGGCCTTTCAGCCATTTTAATTCACAGGTGGCAGCTGCAAGTGCTCGATATTCAGCCTCCGCGGAAGACCGAGAAACCGTTGGTTGTTTCTTAGTTTTCCACGCAATAGGCGAAGAACCTAGGAAAATCAGGTAACCAGTAACGGACCTTCGTGTTACCGGACAACTAGCCCAGTCAGAATCACAATATGCTGACAGCTGTAAGTTGGAATCTGAACGAAGAAAAAGCCCCTGACCTGGACTTGACTTTAAGTACCGAACAACCCGTAGAGCCGCCTCCCAGTGAGCCACATGAGGTGACTGCATAAACTGTGCAAGAACATGAACCGAGTAACTCAGCTCCGATCGAGTAATAGTCAAGTAAATCAAACGCCCAATCAACCGACAATACTTATCCGGTGCATGTAATAGAGGTCCTGTATCAAGTGCAAGGCGATGATTCTGTTCCAGTGGGAGCCCAGACGGTTTGGCTCCAAGCATACCCATCTCCGAGATGATATCTAACGCATAATTGCGTTGACACAAAAATAAACCTTCTTGATTTCTTGCAACCTCAATACCCAAAAAATATTTCAAAGAACCCAAATCCTTCATATGGAAACATTTTCCAAGATAACTTTTAAAGGACCCAATTAATTCTGAGTTATTTCCACCAATAATTAAATCATCAACATAAACCAAAACAGCCAGTATCGAATCATTCTTTCGATAAGTAAAAAGAGAGTGATCAGAACGAGACTGCTGACACCCATAATTCTTAAGAGATGACATGAGTTTAAAGAACCAACACCTTGGAGCCTGTTTCAAACCATAAAGAGACTTGCGAAGTTTACATACCTTACCCGTATCACTACGAAATCCTGGTGGCAGTCTCATATAAACTTCATCCTGCAACTCACCGTGGAGAAAGGCATTGTGCACATCCATTTGATGAAGCTCCCAGTTGGAGGCAACAGCAACTGTCAGAAAAGTGCGGACTGTCACCATCTTGGCTACTGGGGCGAAAGTCTCATTATAATCGATCCCCTCAACTTGTCTATTTCCAAGAACCACGAGTCGAGCTTTATACCTTTCTACTGTCCCGTCGGAGTTGTATTTGATTTTATAGACCCATTTGCATCCTATTGCCTGTTTGCCTTGTGGTAAGTGTTGCAAGGTCCACGTATTATTAGACTCTAAGGCCGCAATCTCATCATGCATGGCTTTCCGCCATTTGGGATCCTTTACCGCCTCATGATATGAGGTAGGTTCAACACCCGTACTAACTGCTGCCAAGAAAGCACGGTGATGCACATAAAATCTATCACAGTTCATATATTTGTGTATAGGATAGCGAGTACCTTTAGACTTTGAAGGAGATGAAGCACACGCAGGAGGGTATATTTGAGCTGTGTGCACAACGTAGTCTTGCAAGTAAGCAGGTGCCTGTTTTGCCCGATGACCCCTACCCAACTGTTCAATCCCCGGAGTGTCAGATAAATCTGGAGGACTGCTCCCCCTCAAATCCGAACCATCACCCAAAGTTGAAGTACCTGATGTCTTAGCCAAAGGAGTAGCAGGTTGCGGCATCACACTTTCTCCCTCACTTGGCATGGCAGCTTCACCCTCAGATGCAACTGGCACCTCCACATTTGGTCGAGATACAGAGGTAGTATCAAGTGGCTGAACCTCATAGGAAGAAGACGGAACGGGTGCCAAATTATTCGGCACATCTTGCACTGTATCCATAAACGGGAATATTTGTTCAAAGAACACAACATCTCGGGAAACAAAAAATTTTCTTTTCTCTAAATCATACACTTTCCACCCCTTTTGCCCAAAAGAATAACCAACAAATATGCAACGGCGTCCTCTTTCACCAAACTTGTCATGATCCCTCCATTGATCATGAACATAACAAAGACATCCAAAGATCTTTAAAAGACTATAAAGAGGGGGTTTGCCATGTAGAACTTGATATGGGGTCTGTCCGTCAAGTAGACGAGTAGGGGTACGATTAATTAAATGACAGGCAGTAAGAACACACTCACCCCAAAACCGAAGAGGTAAGTTGGCACAGAAACGAAGAGCTCGAGCAACATTCAATATATGGCGATGTTTCCTTTCAACTCGTCCATTTTGCTGAGGAGTACCTGTACACGATGATTCAAACAAATCCCATTCTCACGAAAATAAGGTCGTAAAGGACGTAGTTCAGTACCATTATCACTACGAATGGTTTTAACCTGTTTGCCAAACTGTCGTTCTGTCATAGAGCAAATTTTTTTAACAATACCGGGTACTTCAGTTTTCCCAGCTAATAAATAAACCCAAACCGCACGAGAGTAATCATCGACAATAGTCAAAAAATAAGATGCACCACAAGAAGATTTAACGCGGTAATCACCCCATAAATCAATATGAATCAAAACAAAAGAGTCTCCTGCTCTATTATTACTTAAAGGAAAACTATCCCTAGTTTGTTTAGCTCTTTGACAAATGTCACAAGGAGATTTCAAACAATCCTTCTCCTTACTGCTCCCTACACCAGGAATATTACTTAAAACAGACTCCGAGGGGTGACCCATGCGCATGTGCCAAAGGTGACGAGTCGTCTGACAGGAAACATTATTTGCTTGTGCACTACCAATAGCTCGAAACAAATATACCCCATTGCGTTGCTCACCCGCTCCAATCAAAGTCCTCGTGACTCGGTCCTGTATAATACACAAATTAGAAGAAAATGTGACAGTGCAATGTAATTGCATAACAAGCTGTGCAACAGAAATAAGAGTGCAATGCATGGAAGGAACAAATAGGACATCTTCCAAATAGAGATTTCGGCCAAGGGAGAGTGACCCCTTTTGTTTTGCCAAAGCTATTTCCCCATTTGGCATCCCAATCTCACAGTTGGGAATAGAAGACAAATTAGTCAGAAATTCAAGATTACCCGTCATATGTTGCGAAGCTCCTGTATCTAACAACCATTCATAATTCTTACCAGAAAGTTTGTCGGAGGAGGTCGGAGTACAAGCATTGAGAAGATTCACCAAAGTAGATACTTGATCGTTGCTCATGCCGAAAAAATTATTGCGAACATTCTCCGCAGTCACATGGTTACCATTCGAAGAGGAAGAGGATCCACCCTTGATGTCAACTGCATTAGCCCTACCTCGATTACCCTGTCCACGGCCTCGAGACCCACTGCTACGACCAACTCCAGCCTCCCTATTCCTCTCCTCCCACCATTCTGGATACCCATGAAGTTGAAAACAATCTTTCACAACATGTCCAGTTTTCCCACAATGAGAGCACGTACCTGTCTTGTCTAAGAAAACCTTGATTGGTGGCGAAGGTTTTGGTCCAGGAGTAGCGACATCAGCAGACCTGGAATATCCCTTTGCAGCGAAGGCAACAGCTTCTGCCCTATCTTCGTTTCCCTTAGCTACATCGTGCCTGCTTTCTTCTTGGGTTATCAAGGAATAGGCGCGAGTAATGGGTGGAAGAGGATCGGTACTCAAGATGTTGGAGATTACCGTCCCAAATATGGCTGAATTCAGCCCCATTAAAAACTGATGAAGCTTCTCGGCTTCCTGTTTCTTCGTCAAAGTAGTCGCCATATCGCAAGTGCACCCTTGACAAGAACAGCTAATCGGAGGATCATAATTAACAAGTTCATCCCACATCAATTTGAGTTTACCGTAGTACTCCACCACCGGCAACCCTCCCTGTTTGCAATTAGCAATCTCGGCTTTAAGTTGGTGAATGCGAGGTGCATTACCAACTGAAAATCTTTCTTGGAGATCATCCCAAAGGGTCTTGACCAAGTCGGCATAAGTCAGTGTTGAGCGTAGGGTCGATTCAACCGTATTGAGGACCCATGCTACCACCATGGAATTCACCATAAGCCATTCTTCTGTATCACTTGCATCGGCTGCAGTTACCGCACCAGTGATGAAGCCAAGCTTTCTTTTAGCCCGGAGAGCATTCCTCATAGATCGAGCCCATTCGTCGTAGTTTGAACCCTTTAGAATCACCGGTGAAATTATCAAACCAGGATTGTCGAAGGGATGTAAATAAAATGGAGAATGAGTCGGATCATCCTTCTTGGAGGATGATACCTTCGTTGGATCAACTTCATTAACCATAGCCGCAATCGGCAGCTAGGTTTTAGGTGAGGATCAGTTTTGATGCTCTGATACCATGAAGAAATATTGGAGTTGATGAATTTCCATTAAAACAACTGAGATATATATATAACATATATGAGACTACTCTACTTCTGAGATACATACGGGAAACAAATAATACATTAACACAAGAGTGAACTGAAGTGGAACAGCCAAAGGACTGTTGGATGTGAGGCGGCCGCCTGGCGAGAATGGGGCGCACGCCTGGGAGGCCGAGACTTCAGCCATGGCAAGGACAAAGCGAGGCGGGCGCCTGGCGAGATTGATGCGGGCGCCATATGCTTTAACAAAATATACATCTAATATAAATTAAAATTTTATGTACAATAATTAAGAAAAAATAATAAAAATAAAAGTAGAGACAGTGAAGGAGGTGGTGTGAGTATAAAAAATAAAATAGAATAGTAAGTGAATTGTTGTCGTGAGTATGACAAATGAGTTTCATTGAATATGAATTTATAAGAAATTTGACATTTTAAAAAATTCACAATCAAATGAAATAAACGAAAAAGAAAATAAATTCATATTTACTTAGAACGGAGGAAGTATTATTTTTCTTTTAATAAGAAGTCGAGTAGAGTAAAATTAATAATATGGAAAATTTGAGTCGGCTCCACTTTATTTTGGAATCAACATAGGTAAGCTTATACCCCAGTGAGACGAATTTGCGTAGTAGGCAAACCACCAAATCAATTGTACCTTTTGAGACATCGGATAAGCCAAAATTAAACATTGTAGAGAATCCACTAATTAAACTCCTCCATTAATGTAATCCAGACAACCCATTAGATTAATTATACCCCTTTCTTTAAATTAAAATATTATTTAAGCATAAGATAGTGATTAGTAGGGTAAAGATTAGACACCATCCAACCCTAAATCCCGGACTTTTTTTATTTTTTTTCACCAAAAAAACTCTCATTTTGATTCAAAATTGTGTATTAGAGCATGCATTAGTGACGGACTCAACATGATTTTTTGAAAGTAGAGTGATTTTTGTGAAAAAAAATAAAGTATGATTTTTCAAAGTATAGTGATTTTTGTGAAAAAAATAAAGTATGATTTTTCAAAGTAGAGTGATTTTTGTGAAAAAAAATAAAGTATAATTGTTAAAATGAAAGTTGGGAAAAATATAATGGTTGAAAATAAATTAAAACATTTTTTAAAAAGTTGGATTGAGATTTTTGGCCGTATAAATTGCTCACTAGATTACACATATTTACCGATTAAATTTCAACTGATCATATTATTATTATTATTTAAAAAAAAACAATACTCCCTCCGTCCCGGTCGATTTAGGATTTTTTGAAATGGCACGGGGATTAAGGAAAAGGTAAATGTTGTGAGTGTAATTTAAAAATAGGAGAGAGAATGAGTGGAGGGAATAGTAAATTATAATGGTGTTGTGAGTATTAAAATAATGTAGGAGAGAGAATGAGTGGAGAGAATAGTGATTTAAGGTTTCCATTTTGGGCCGTCCTAAGTCGGGTGGGATGCCCAAAATGGCAAAAAGTCCTAAGTCGGCCGAGACGGAGGGAGTATATTAATAGCATTAATGAACACAAATATAACCTCTTTTTTTAATTTTTCTCAAACTCAATTATTGTCTCCATTAGCATCAACTTTGTGTATAGTTGGTTGAACCAATAAAGTTGTGGAGTAATACGTGTTTTATTTGATCATTTCTTTTATTGGAAATCTCAAGCGACTGAATCTTTTCAATAATATTCAACGTATGATTAATTTATCTAATTCTTGATTTTCCCTACTAAACAAGCTCACAAGAGAAACTAGATATTTTTACTAACTAAAAACTGAAAAAAAAATAAAAAATACTGTACTTTTTTCTTAACATAAACGGGACAAGTTTAAAAATTTTACACTAAAACCCCTACATTCTTAAAATATTTTGCACTAATAAAATAATTTAAAAAAAAAAAAAAATCAAACTCAAGCAATTGCCCCATTAAGAGCAATGTAGATCCGTCAGGTTTATGAACCAAGCCCAGTCCTCTGGGCTTTGGTTATCTTGTTGATGTTGACATGGTGATGTGTTGCACATTAATCTTTAAGTTACGCCTAACTAGCAGCAAAGTCGTGCGATCCACGGCAATTATATTTGTCCATACATGCTATGAAATAGTGAATCGAAAGATAAAAGTGTGAACATTGCTTAAACATTTTGAAATGCTTCTTTTATTGTGATTAATGGACGCCATGTAATCATTTACCAAATCAACGACATCCAACGTTAGATCCAAAATAGCCCTTCCCTCAAAATAAGATTTCTCCAAATCACAACAATGAATGTCTAGATATACTTTACATACCATATCTGCAATCGGATCATTCAATGTTTCAAGCATATACTTCTCCGAAATTTCAACTGCCACCACACCATCATTAGGTTAATTAATCTTTCCTTCTCCAATTCTGGCTATCCATTCTGCATATTTCTTGAGCTCGTAAGTGTTAGGAAATTTAACAGAAAATGTAACGGCTTCTTTAAAAGATAACAAAAAAAAAACTAACGGACAGAATAACAGAATGAAGATTAAGGTGAGGCTTGTGTTTGACACAATCTCCGTAAGAAGTATTGTCCCGCACTGGTGCTGACGGTACTCTGACAATCTCCTCGTAAGATGCAACGACTTTACAATCGTTAGTAGAAGCACTTCAAACTAACGACTTCGGCGAACAAACTAACTGTTTGGAACTTCTGGACTTGAAAGGAATATTTATGCTACAATATGCTTTCTCTCTCTTAATTGTTATTGAATGCTAAATCACTGAATGATTGGAATGAATGAAACTGACATTCTGGGGGGCTATTTGTAGATTCTGAAGAGATGGGGTGCCTTTTGGGATTAGATAATATTGGTACCTGATGGATTCTGGACCGTCAGATCAGATTCTCACTACTAGAATAAATTAAAGTAGGAACCGACAACTTGGGGCAAATGGGAATGACCAAGGTTGGTAGCTAAATAGAGACAAACATATTAAAATTAGGAACCGCCAGAATGTCCCCATGATGCACAATAATATTTGCTATCAAAATGAAGACCAACAACAAAATAGAGACCAATTTACTAAAATAAATTGAAGTAGGGATCGACAACTTGGGGCAAATGGGAATGGCCTAGGTTGGTAGCTAAATAGGGACAAACATATTAAAATTAGGGACCGCTAGAATGTCCCCATGATACACAATATTATTTGCTATCAAAATGAAGACCAACAACAAAATAGAGACCAACCGCTACCAATTTAATTTTTTTATAAATTTCATCCAATTTGTTTTTTACTTTTCCTGTTTCCTCCGCATATTTTCCCCAAATAACATCTTCCCTCCCAGTAGCTTCCCAAAATCGCGCCCATAACAATCCAATTTGCGTTGAATTTTCACCAAAAATTACTTCCCTCCCCGTAGCTTCCCAATACCGCGCAATAACAATCCAATTTGCGTTGAATTCTCAAAAACTTGGCGCAATAACAATCCAATATTCCGGAGAATTCTCAAAACCCTGGCGCAATAATAATCCAATTTTGCAGTAATCTTCTCTGCGTATAGGGTTCCTTGGCGATTTCCATTCATTAATTAGGTTGACAAGGAAAGGGTCATTGCCTGGGTTCTGTCATTCCAAGCTCATCCGAAAAATGAAGCCGAATGTAATAATGGTATGGATTCATCGTCCCATTTTCACGAAACATAAGATTTTTATTGGTTAGCTATTGTCATGATGCCACCGAATCTCGTATTCTTGTCGATTTTGATGATGCAGGACAATTTATTGGTTTCTATGGTTCCAGAAGTTCTCAATTTCAGTTAAATAACGATGGGGTATGAACAGTTTATGCGCTAATAAGTATCTGTGGAAAGTCCAATTTAGCAAAGAAAATTATTGCTGTATATTATTTCCACTTTAGCATATATATATTTTCACTGTAATGGGATTATTCTTTGTAGTATTTCATATAAAACAGGAACTCATTCAGTTTTTTTTTCAATTTTTGGTTTTCCAAGAGTAGTTTTTTATTTCTTAGTATAAACTTTTACTTTTTCATATGCTTGCAGGATTTGATCCCCAATAATAGTCACTTAGCAAGTACATATTGTGCACTAGCCATATTGAAGACTGTTGGCTATGACTTGTTGAGTATTGACTCTGTTTATATCTTGAAATCAATGAGAAACCTTCAACAACCTGATGAGAGGTACATTTGCTTTGTCCATTGCAATTGTTGCCCTTAGATCTCTAGCTCTTCCTATCTTTGATTAGTACTCCCTCCGTCCCAAAATGAATGTCCGTTTTCATTTTTGTCCCAAAATGAATGTCCTTTTTTTCTGAAAAACCTTGTCCTTGAATGTTCCTTTACCAAAAAAAATTCACTAGTCTTTTATACTTACAAAAAAATATTAGAAAGTTGAAAATAACAATATCTATTCATCTTTGCTATTGAATTGTATAAAAAGTAAGCATTTTCAGAAGGTCCCCTAAATGAAATTTGGACATTCATTTAAGGACGGAGGGAGTGGTAATTTGCAAAATGGGTTCCATTCTCGCTCATCCTTGCCTCAGGCAAAGTCGATCTAACATTCTCGCTCATCTCCTTTAGTTATTCAAACTAAGTACCGTCAATTATCTCGCTCGTATATATGTAGAGATTGTTACTTTCTGTTCATGTGAACATTAACTTGCACAGTATTAATGGCATCAGCTCATTTTGTTAAATTGTTTATTATCAACATGAAACTTCATTAACTCAATTATTTTGCATCACGTTTCACGCTTTATGCCCATCCATTCTCGGGCGAGACAGATCTTCGGTTCGTATATTATGCGAGTAAGAAGAAAGGCACCATGCATTTTCCTTTAAAACTGTCTATATTAAATTATTGTGCGCCAAGTTTCACCGTAGCTACTTTATGCATCACCGCCATCGCTTTATGGCCGGAGAACCGGAGTGGCATGGATAAAGAGAAAGCCAAGGCCTATGTATTAAGTTGCAAGGTATGTTCTGCATCCGACCTATTAGGTTGTTCATGTTGTCCTTTTCGGCAATTATATTTTGTAGCTACTCCCATCCTAGAAAGAAACTTTTCTGAAATTCTAAATGAGTTGTTTACTACTCAGATTTCAAATTTCATGCTATATAGTATACTTTAATTAGTACATTTCAATTGAGTCATTTGGAAATAGACTCCATTTCTGGATATCCTCAAAAGAGAAGGAAGTAGAGGTTCTTTTTTTTTTATTTTTATTGGGTTCTTGCAGTGAATTAATGTGTCTATGAATTTACACGAAACCCTGCTTTTGCAGTCATATGATGGTGGTTTTGGATTAATTCCTGGTTCAGAGTCTCATGGTGAGTGGATAAAAAATCTATATTCTTGTTCGAAATATGCCGTCATATTCTCATAGTCTCTAAGTATTGGACCGAACAAAGGCACCCGTGTTTGCCTTTCTTGAATGCTATTTACTTATAATGTCATTTGTTTATCTAGCGAATTACACAATGGTTTACATGTTTTTTTTGGAGAGTGCCGTAATGAGTTTCATTGTTGTAGACCAATGGTATATTAAATGATTGTAGTTTATACTGTTTTCCTTTTGGCGGATGATATTATCGCCTTCAGGGGCAAGTTTTTTTTTTGTGTGCATTAGATCTAATGCCTCGCTGTAGAGCTGACTTAGTTAAGGTTATTAGCTAGGACACAACCTTACGTAAGGCCTACTTAAAATCCAAGAGAATAATCTAGCAATTCTCATATTAGCTCACTCAAAGAATGTTGATAGTTCCATATATCATTTATATTGTTGGCAAGGAAGATATCTAGACCGTACATTGTTCAATGAATAACTCAATAGGACCCTTAACTCATGCTAGATAAGCAATGGACTTTATGGGATTGTAATTTCACGAAGTGCATATGTGATTGAGGTTGATGAAAGCTTTCTTTGCCTTTGATTTCTACACTTTCTCCGACAACACCACAATATTTGTTGCTTTGTATCGTTGTTCTACTAGTATATACAATATGTGATTTATCAAGGAAGTGGAACATAACCTCTAAGCTTCTATCCGTGCCAAAATTATTGTTGTACTCATGGATGGTTCTTGCTTCTAGAGTCACTGGTGGAGCAACTTATTGCCGTTGCATCTCTCCGCTGATGTGATTCATTCGAGATGATTTGATATCTAAAGGGACATTGTCTTGCATTATTGATGTGCCTTTGCTTCGGATTGGATCTTGCAGTACATTTCACGCTCAATTTATTGGGAATATAATCATAACCATAAGTTATCAAGGATTAAAATTATAGAATGAAGCCATGTATTGGAAACATTGAACAAATGAGCATCATAAAGTTTCAAATTTAAGCATAGCTTCACATGATCACATTCTTTATTTTGATGAAGCAACCTTCCCTGACTTTTATTTTAGGCAATTTTGTGTTTATGCTATGCAAATTGATTTAGTTAAGTCTACTTTGGTTGCAGAGGCAAGCAGTTGATGGAGGGTTCCAAGGTAGACCTAACAAGTCTAGTGACACATGTTACGCCTTTTGGTGAGTTCACAAAGAATCGTTGATACATGATTTTGGATTTGGATTTCTTGCCCTTTTGAGTGGTGCTGTGCTTCTGTAGGGTTGGAGGAGTTCTGAGGATCTTGGGGGCCCATAAATTTATTGATGAAAAAGCTCTACGCGAGTTTTTGTTGACTTGCCAATCCAAGGTCTGTTACTTCGCCATTTTATTCCATCCATTTCCTTAGAGAAATTATCTTTCCCCCTGGACTTCTGTATAAAGTCGATGAAATCGAATAAAACAAAAACAGGGTATTGGGATATTTCTATACTCCCTCCGATCTAAAATAAATGTCATACTTTGACTTTCTTTATCAACTTATTTGAACTTTGGCCAAAATTTTATGAAACAAAGATATTCATGAAATTGTTAAAGCTGCAATCGATAATATTCTTAATGGCTGACTAAGGTTTTCTTTTTCTTTTCAATATATCTTTTATCCTCTACCTGTTTTCCCTGATTAGCTGCTGCTTTACTGAAAATAAGAGCATATTTTACTTCATGGGTCTTGTATCAATTTTCAATGTTGATCGTCAAGTATTCTTTATATTCTGATTTATATAACTTACTCCTTTTCTGTATGGTCTGTAATTCTTGTTTTGTTATTTTTAGGATCAATATATAAGGATTGCTCGAGAAAAGACAATTTCTGATGGTTCGATTAGTCCAGATGATGCCTTAGATACTCGCATCCCCTTTCATCGCGAAGCATAGCAAGCTGTTGTTGTCTCTTTCTATGAATATAAAGGAAAGAGGGTCAAGAGGGGTGATAGAATATTTGGCTTTGGGCCTCATGGAAAAAAATTCTTGAAGCTGCCATCTTCAAGCCGCTCCAATTCATCGCTCTGTCAATCATTGAGCCAAACTTCCAATCCTTCATGACCTTAAAAGGAACAACTACGGGAAGAAGTTAGCGATTAAAAGAAATGATGCACCAAATGATGGAGCGGGAGAAGGAACAGGATCGCCGTGAGCAACAACAACAGGAGCAATGACAAAAACAACAAATGTTATTGTTTTTGTAATTAATATGCTGGTAGTGGTAATGGAGTAGAAATTTAGAAACAAACAATTTTAAATTTATTTTGTAATTAATATGCTCATTTGTTTTGGATGATGTTATTTTGAATTGATAAAGGTATTTTGTTTTTATAAAAGCTTAGTTTATTGTCCGATTAATTTTATTTTGTGATATTTCTCATTATTGTTAAAATATATATAATCAGTAAATATTAATATTTTAAAAATAATTATATTTATTGATTTTTTTTTCCGTATTTGGAAATGAAGAGATGGTCCCTAAATTTAAAAATGGAAACCAACAGTTGGGGACGAACATTTTAGGGACAAAAAATAGGGATGAACTGTTTGTACCAAATTTAAAATTGGTGACCATTTGTTGATCCTTAAATGGGGACGATCTACTCCTATGGCAACCAACAGGTGGTTCCCAAATGGGGATGAACAGTGTTGGTCAATTTTAGCAACCAAAAATTGGCAACCAAAATGTTGATCCCCAAATAGAAAAATAGGGACGACTTTGTACATTTAGAAACCATTTTGTCCGTTCTTAATATAATTTATTCTAGTAGTGTCTGGTGAAGGGCTCAGATAGGGGTGAGCAGGGATCGGTTTTAGGATAAAACCGACACCAAACCAATAACTATCGGTTTTGTGTAAATCGAAATCATTAACTTCGGTTTCTTAATGGTTCGGTGTTACCGGTTTCGGTGTGATATCGGTTTGGTTCGGTGTCTTAATGGATTGTTGGGCTTTAATGGGATGACCAAAAAAGGAAAACACACCTCTTCTAGATGGAGGGAGTACATAAACTGCTTTAAAGTCAACTGTGCCTTAATTTTCTTGTGGTGATGATTCTTTGAGCACTAATAATCAGGCTGATAGGCCTTAAGTTTCTATCCTTGATGGTTCTGTTCTTTATGTGAAGAAGATCTATAAGGATTTGATACTCCAGCCATAAGCCCATCAGCATCTAACTCAGAAGTAACCCTGATCACCACAACCTTGAGAACCTCCCAGCATAAGAAAAATCCATCTTGATTTTAACACATAACTGCTTAACAGTTGCCTATGCTTGTGTCAAGTGTAATGAGGGAAAGTTGAACTATTATGGCACCCTTCATCATAGAGCAAGAAGAAGGTTAATTGCCAGGAGAATAAGATATAGCTTAAGGTTGCATTGTTTGAGAATATTCACCTTTCACGAGGATGGTTGTGTTATAGCTTCATGGTTAGTAATCCTCCTGGTTCAAGTTATGATTGGTAAATATTGTGCCATCTTTTGCTGAGGGAAATAGTTGGAATCCTTGTTCTACTGTAGATGGTGACTATTTATTTAAGACCTCATTAGTGTCTTATGATAGCCCTAAGATGGTTAGACTTATCATTCTTAAATCTCCTTACTATCAAGTGAACCTGGGGTCTATTTAAAAAAGCTCAATTGCTATTAGTCACTTTGTTGTGTGCATGAGGGAAGGCAGAAAGTTTATACTCTTTGGAGTTCATACTCACTAGTAGAAATAAGCCAGCAGTTAGCTTGTTTTTAGCTTGCTTCCATTTCTAAATCAACCCGATTTTCAGTGTTAAAGGCTGTTATGTAATTTTGGTTGGCTATTTTAGGGATACTTCGCATTGTGAAATGTGAATATTGAATGTGGAAAACTGAAAATAAAAGGTAGAAAAATAATATATATAGTATAAGATAAAACGACGTAGTTTTGACTATCGGCGTTAACGGTTTCTTATCGGTTTCTAAATTTTTAAAACCTAAACCAAACCGAAAATTTCGGTTTCTAAACTTTTAAAACCTAAACCAAACCAAATGGTTCGGTTTCGGTTTTTTCGGATTCGGTTTTTCGGTGTTAATGGTGTTAACGGTGTTAACGGTTTTTTTTGCTCACCCCTAGGCTCAGATCTGCTGGATCAGGCCTGCCCATTCCTAAGGGGCACGGGTCGTGCCTTTATCCACTTGGGTCTGACCCATGACTCCCCGAGCGGACACTGACCAGGCTCAGCGATCCTGACTGCCAGACCTTCCAACTGGCCTAATGCCATTTGACCACCACACACACCTGGACCAAGCCCAAGATGCATAACCCACGCGAGCTGGACACCCGAACCTTGATTGATTTTCTAAAAATTAAAGGCTTCAATAGCTCCTAGCGAAGTGCAAAGTGCGCCTTTAAAGAGCCCAATACGCCCTTCGCGGGTGTGATCCAAATTGAGCCCGTACAAAATTGGCGCAATTGGGCTATTCCTTGCATGGTTGGCCAAATAGTCCACCTAGGTTGGCCCAAGGAGGAACAACTTGATGACTCTTCCTTGTTTGTATCCACTTATAAACTAGCATTACTTTACATCTCAAAGAAATGTGGGATAACTCTTTCATATCACATAACCTCTTCATTTTCCCATTTCAAGTTACAATCTTTAGCCATTAATTTCTCATTCACCCGGGAATGATTTTTGAGTAAATAAATGCATTTTCTTAATCTACAACAAATGTAGATTATAATTTTGTAACTTATTTCATTAAACAATAAATGAAACCCATTTGAATATTGTGTCAAAACTTGATCATACCTAGTTTCTTAAACCCATTTCCAACAGTAAGAACTTGACATCGAATCGATAGTCTGTAACCTCATATTTCGAGTTAATATCAAAACAGTACAATGAGACCAAAAATAAGAAGAATTGATTGTCTCATGCACGATATTTTGATGACTGTTTTTTGGAATAACTGGTAGTATATTTCGGAAATCTCCTTCAAATACAATCGTCTTCCCACCAAAATAAAGTTTTTTTTTTTTAGGCGAAAAGGGCAATGCCCCCTAAATTTTATAAAAATAAAAATTCAAAAGTACAATAATTAAAGAAAGACAGAAAAATAAATAAGTAAAAAGGTCAATCAAATAGCCTTATAGGATTCCAAGGCCTTTTAGGCTTGATGTTTTTTTATTTAGCTTTCGATCCAGATTTTCCTCGTTTCCCTTTAACCTTTTGAAATCCATCTTCTTCATCGTAATAATCTTCAAAATTATCGCCGTCAGCCATTGGAGCCCTCGGATCAACATGAACTCCGCCAACAATACCCCCATAAGTGCGAGCATCATGATATGCCGAAGGAGAAGTAGCAGAAAGACCGCCTTCAGGTTCAGAATCGCATTTTTTCCGAAGAATAAGAGCTTCTTTTAGGTTTTATGGGTTTATAAATTCGGGATTAAAATATTTAGGATTTGGCATACGAGCAGTAGAGGAACGTAAGTTAGGAGCTGATGAAGCTTGAATTTGTGTAACCTTTTCCCGAACGAGATTTAGAGCTTCGCTATCCAAAGCCGGAGCCGTCATAGGGATGGATGGTGAGGCCGTAGACCCATTTTGAATGGCCAAAGCCCCCAACTGCGCTCCAAGCGCAGCAGAAGCTACCAAAATTTCATTGCCTGTATTTATATCAACAATAGCTGTGTCATCCAAGACAACCAATTCTTCACCTTGAGTGTCAACAGTTTCATTATGGGTATCTATATCTTCACAACCATTTTCGGCTGACAGCTCGTTAGAATGATCAATCCCCCCATCGAGAACAACAACCTCAGTCTCATGAGCACAACCATCAATTTTCGCATTATTCTGGCCATTAGATTTATCTTCTTGAGACGCCCCCTTGATAGGCTCAACATTCCCAATTGACGTAGAAGGATCTTTAGCTTTAGTTTTTTCCACATAAACCATTTTCTTTCCCATATTGACACCCTTTGATACACCACCAGCAGCGACCTCTTTCGGAGTACCATGATCAGCCTTGTGACCCTCATTACCTTCATTCATCACCCCCTCATTATCGCCATTCACTTCAGCACCATTTTTCGAGTTTGATTTCTTAGGATGAAGGTAGAAACACTCATTCACATTATGACCTAACTTATAGCAATGTTTACAGTAGCTTGGGAGATTAGCAAACTCTAAAGGCTGCCAAAAACTAGAAAAGTCATCTCCACAATCAATGAAAACTCTAGACGGAAGTTTCTTTAAGAGATCAACTTGAACAAGAATTTTGGCCACACTAGGTCGGGTTAATTCAGCCGTTGGCTTGTCAATAGCAAGAGGTTCACCAAAAATCTTAGCAATGGAATACAGACAAACTTTGTTAAACATATGAATTGGTAATCCCGGAAGACCAACCCAAACAGGAACCAAAGAAGATTCCTTTTCCGGATGCCAAGAAGGAGACCAACGAAAGACTCGCATGGGAAATCTGCCAAGGTACCATTGTTCTTTTGCCCACAAACGATTAAAGTCTCCCTCATGCATCAAACGAATAAGAATGTGCTTAGAATCAACATGACCCAAAGAAAAATCTGCTTTCAATCCAAACTTTAAAAAACATTGCCTAGTGGTTTCCATATTCGGCCTACCATGAGAGAATTTTCCAACAAGAGTGAATTTAAATGGTTGAGCCAAAGAATTAATCATCTCCTTGGTAAATTTTATGGCCGGTTCTCCTTTATGTATTGACATAGGCACAAGGTTCATAGCAGGAGCCGGTTTAACACTAGAAGAATCAATGAACAATGACGCAAAGGATTTGGTTTGGGTAGGGGAAGGCGATGGCTGCTGTAAGAGATTAGGGTTAGGAGAAACATTACCATTGCCGGCGGCCGATGCAGGAAGGATTAGAGGATTGAACGTTATTCATTCCAGCCGCATTAGGGTTCCCATGAGCGTTATTGCCGATAGGGTTCCCTTGAATGCATCCGGTAGCGAAGATCCCAGTGCAAGGCCTGAAAATGACGAGGCCATAGGCTGGAAAACGGGAAACTACAAGGCGGCGGCAATGAAACCGGCCGCCCTAATTAGTGGCGCTTTTCTAGCGCAACTCTCTTGTATTCAAATACGATCACCAAAATAAAGTTTATATCTTCTTCCACCTTGATTTTTCAATATATAAAGTAGCTCATTCGTTAAAAATCAGCCTTAAAAAAAAATTAATCAACAAGCCAAAATAAAGTAGCTCATTCAATTGGGTATCACATAGTCCCCCGTCCCTTAATAATTTACATAATTTTTTGAGATGGTTGTTCCATTAATGTTCCATCAATTTAAAACAAAATTTGGGCAACATCGAAACCCATAATTAGGGTAAAATATGGGCAAAAATCAAAACCTAGAGGTAAATACTAAATACACGGCCCGAAAAATACAGAGAACGGTATATTCCAATTTTGCCCTTCCGTCTCGTGTGATTCTACACGATATCAATGCCTTTATCACGTGTAGAATCACACGACACACCTCGCAGAAAAATTTCAATCGTTCACCATGGACACTGCGAACGATATCATCATCAACAACGAAGCAGGTCTCCAATGGTTGATAGGTTCTCCCTTCGTCTCTCCCATCACATTAATATCCACCTTCAAGTGCATTCACACCCACCCCTCCGACCTCTTTTCACCCGATTTCGTCAGAGAATCAGGTAACCCTAACTCCCAATAATCTGATTCTTTGTTTGCCTGTGCGTTTGTGATTGATTTAGTTGAATTTTTTCCGTGCAGATGATTTGAGGACACTTTTGTTGAAAGGGTTTGAAGTAATTGGATCATTGATTGTTGGAAAAGGAGGTTCTGATTTGAATTGTTAGTGACGCCATTGATGCGTCCAGTAGAGGAACTCTCTTTTCAGTTTATCTCGTGTGAACTCACACGAGAATAATCTCGTGTGATTTTACACGAGATTTATCTCAGATCCACCATTAAAAGGGCCCTTTCATTTGATTGAATATTCAGGTTTTGGTAATCGGTTGTTTAGTGTTGATGATGATGATGGTTGTTGCTGTTTTGGTAATGGGTTTCGTAATTCTTCACTCATCTCGCATAGATCCACACGAGATGTGTATCGTGTGGATATACACGAGATGTATATCGTGTGTATCAACACGAGATGTATCTCGTGTGGATACATACGAGACACATAAAACCCTTTAATTGGCAAATATTTGTAACTCAATCTCCATTTGGATTTTGAGGAAACTCATGTAGATGAAAAACACTTTAAATAAAAAAATAAACGAGGTAGCCGTATACCATTTTTGACAAGATCGGGACACGTAAAACCCTAAAAACCCTAAATAATGACAAAATTTTGTAACTCAATATCCATTTGGATTTTGAGGAAACTCATGTAGATGAAAAACATTTAAATGTCATTTAGAATCTAGAAAAAAATTAAAAAAAATTAAACGAGGTAGGCGTATACCATTTTTGGCAAGATCGGGACACAGAAAACCCTAAAAACCCTAAATAATGGCAAAAATTTGTAACTCAATATCCATTTGGATTTTGAGGAAACTCATGTAGATGAAAAACATTTTAAATGTCATTTAGAATCTAGAAAAATAAAAAAAAAATAAACGAGGTAGGCGTATACCATTTTTGGCAAGATCGGGACACAGAAAACCCTAAAAACCCTAAAAAATGGCAAAAATTTGTAACTCAATATCCATTTGGATTTTGAGGAAACTCATGTAGATGAAAAACATTTTAAATGTCATTTAGAATCTAGAAAAAATTAAAAAAAAATTAAACGAGGTAGGCGTATACCATTTTTGGCAAGATCGGGACACGTAAAACCCTAAAAACCCTAAAAACGGCAAAAATTTGTAACTCCAATCTCCATTTGGATTTTGAGAAAACTCATGTAGATGAAAAACATTTTAAATGTCATTTAGAATCTAGAAAAAATTAAAAAAAATAAACGAGGTAGCCGTATACCATTTTTGGCAAGATCGGGACACGTAAAACCACAAAACCACTAAATAATGGCAAATATTTGTAACTCAATCTCCATTTGGATTTTGAGGAAACTCATGTAGATGAAAAACATTTTAAATGTCATTTTAGAATCTAGAAAAAAATTAAAAAAAATTAAACGAGGTAGGCGTATACCATTTTTGGCAAGATCGGGACCACGAAAACCCTAAAAACCCTAAAAAATGGCAAAAATTTGTAACTCAATATCCATTTGGATTTTGAGGAAACTCATGTAGATGAAAAACACTTTAAATGTAATTTAGAATCTAGAAAAAAATTAAAAAAAATTAAACGAGGTAGCCGTATACCATTTTTGGCAAGATCGGGACACAGAAAACCCTAAAAACCCTAAATAATGGCAAAAATTTGTAACTCAATATCCATTTGGATTTTGAGGAAACTCATGTAGATGAAAAACACTTTAAATGTCATTTAGAATCTAGAAAAAAATAAAAAAAAAATAAACGAGGTAGGCGTATACCATTTTTGGCAAGATCGGGACACAGAAAACCCTAAAAACCCTAAAAAATGGCAAAAATTTGTAACTCAATATCCATTTGGATTTTGAGGAAACTCATGTAGATGAAAAACATTTTAAATGTCATTTAGAATCTAGAAAAAAATTAAAAATAAATAAATGAGGTAGCCGTATACCATTTTTGGCAAGATCGGGACACGTAAAACCCTAAAAACCCTAAATAATGGCAAATATTTGTAACTCAATCTCCATTTGGATTTTGAGGAAACTCATGTAGATGAAAAACACTTTAAATGTCATCTAGAATGTAGAAAAAAATTAAAAAAAATAAACGAGGTAGCCGTATACCATTTTTGGCAAGATCGGGACACGTAAAACCACTAAAACCACTAAATAATGGCAAATATTTGTAACTCAATATCCATTTGGATTTTGAGGAAACTCATGTAGATGAAAAACATTTTAAATGTCATTTAGAATCTAGAAAAAAAAAAAAAAAAAAAATTAAACGAGGTAGGCGTATACCATTTTTGGCAAGATCGGGACCACGTAAAACCCCTAAAAACCACTAAAAAATGGCAAAAATTTGTAACTCAATATCCATTTGGATTTTGAGGAAACTCATGTAGATGAAAAACATTTTAAATGTCATTTAGAATCTAGAAAAAAATTAAAAAAAATTAAAAGAGGTAGGCGTATACCATTTTTGGCAAGATCGGGACACGTAAAACCACTAAAAACCCTAAATAATGGCAAAAATTTGTAACTCAATATCCATTTGGATTTTGAGGAAACTCATGTAGATGAAAAACATTTTAAATGTCATTTAGAATCTAGAAAAAAATTAAAAAAAAATAAACGAGGTAGGCGTATACCATTTTTGGCAAGATCGGGACACGTAAAACCACAAAAACCCTAAATAATGGCAAAAATTTGTAACTCAATATCCATTTGGATTTTGAGGAAACTCATGTACATGAAAAACATTTTAAATGTCATTTAGAATCTAGAAAAAAATTAAAAAATAAACGAGGTAGGCGTATACCATTTTTGGCAAGATCGGGACACAGAAAACCCTAAAAACCCTAAAAAACGGCAAAAATTTGTAACTCAATCTCCATTTGGATTTTGAGAAAACTCATGTAGATGAAAAACACTTTAAATGTCATTTAGAATCTAGAAAAAAATTAAAAAAAAATAAACGAGGTAGCCGTATACCATTTTTGGCAAGATCGGGACACGTAAAACCACTAAAAACCACTAAAAAATGGCAAAAATTTGTAACTCAATATCCATTTGGATTTTGAGGAAACTCATGTAGATGAAAAACATTTTAAATGTCATTTAGAATCTAGAAAAAAATTAAAAATAAATAAATGAGGTAGCCGTATACCATTTTTGGCAAGATCGGGACACGTAAAACCCTAAAAACCCTAAATAATGGCAAATATTTGTAACTCAATCTCCATTTGGATTTTGAGGAAACTCATGTAGATGAAAAACACTTTAAATGTCATTTAGAATCTAGAAAAAAATTAAAAAAATAAACGAGGTAGCCGTATACCATTTTTGGCAAGATCGGGACACGTAAAACCCTAAAAACCACTAAATAATGGCAAATATTTGTAACTCAATATCCATTTGGATTTTGAGGAAACTCATGTAGATGAAAAACATTTTAAATGTCATTTAGAATCTAGAAAAAAATTAAAAAAAATTAAACGAGGTAGCCTTATACCATTTTTGGCAAGATCGGGACACGTAAAACCACAAAACCCTAAATAATGGCAAATATTTGTAACTCAATCTCCATTTGTATTTTGAGGAAACTCATGTAGATGAAAAACATTTTAAATGTCATTTAGAATCTAGAAAAAAATTAAAAAAAAAAAATTAAACGAGGTAGCCTTATACCATTTTTGGCAAGATCGGGACACGTAAAACCCTAAAACCACTAAATAATGGCAAATATTTGTAACTCAATCTCCATTTGGATTTTGAGGAAACTCATGTAGATGAAAAACATTTTAAATGTCATTTAGAATCTAGAAAAAAATTAAAAAAATTAAACGAGGTAGGCGTATACCATTTTTGGCAAGATCGGGACACGTAAAACCACTAAAAACCACTAAATAATGGCAAAAATTTGTAACTCAATATCCATTTGGATTTTGAGGAAACTCATGTAGATGAAAAACACTTTAAATGTCATTTAGAATCTAGAAAAAAAATAAAAAAAATAAACGAGGTAGGCGTATACCATTTTTGGCAAGATCGGGACACGAAAACCACTAAAAACCCTAAAAAATGGCAAAAATTTGTAACTCAATATCCATTTGGATTTTGAGGAAACTCATGTAGATGAAAAACATTTTAAATGTCATTTATAATCTAGAAAAAAATAAAAAAAAATAAACGAGGTAGCCGTATACCATTTTTGACAAGATCGGGACACGTAAAACCACTAAAAACCCTAAATAATGGCAAATATTTGTAACTCAATCTCCATTTGGATTTTGAGGAAACTCATGTAGATGAAAAACACTTTAAATGTCATTTAGAATCTAGAAAAAAATTAAAAAAAAGATAAACGAGGTAGCCGTATACCATTTTTGGCAAGATCGGGACACGTAAAACCCTAAAAACTCTAAATAATGGCAAATATTTGTAACTCAATCTCCATTTGGATTTTGAGGAAACTCATGTAGATGAAAAACATTTTAAATGTCATTTAGAATCTAGAAAAAAAAAAAAAAAAAATTAAACGAGGTAGGCGTATACCATTTTTGGCAAGATCGGGACACGTAAAACCACTAAAAACCACTAAAAAATGGCAAAATTTGTAACTCAATATCCATTTGGATTTTGATGAAACTCATGTAGATGAAAAACATTTTAAATGTCATTTAGAATCTAGAAAAAAATTAAAAAAATTAAACGAGGTAGGCGTATACCATTTTTGGCAAGATCGGGACACATAAAACCATAAAAACCCTAAATAATGGCAAAAATTTGTAACTCAATATCCATTTGGATTTTGAGGAAACTCATGTAGATGAAAAACATTTTAAATGTCATTTAGAATCTAGAAAAAAATTAAAAAAAAATTAAACGAGGTAGTCGTATACCATTTTTGGCAAGATCGGGACACGTAAAACCACTAAAAACCCTAAAAAATGGCAAAAATTTGTAACTCAATATCCATTTGGATTTTGAGGAAACTCATGTAGATGAAAAACATTTTAAATGTCATTTAGAATCTAGAAAAAAATTAAAAAAATTAAACGAGGTAGGCGTATACCATTTTTGGCAAGATCGGGACACGTAAAACCACTAAAAACCCTAAATAATGGCAAAAATTTGTAACTCAATCTCCATTTGGATTTTGAGAAAACTCATGTAGATGAAAAACACTTTAAATGTCATTTAGAATCTAGAAAAAAATTAAAAAAAATAAACGAGGTAGCCGTATACCATTTTTGACAAGATCGGGACACGTAAAACCACAAAAACCACTAAATAATGGCAAAAATTTGTAACTCAATATCCATTTGGATTTTGAGGAAACTCATGTAGATGAAAAACATTTTAAATGTCATTTAGAATCTAGAAAAAAATTAAAAATAAATAAATGAGGTAGCCGTATACCATTTTTGGCAAGATCGGGACACGTAAAACCCTAAAAACCCTAAATAATGGCAAATATTTGTAACTCAATCTCCATTTGGATTTTGAGGAAACTCATGTAGATGAAAAACACTTTAAATGTCATCTAGAATGTAGAAAAAAATTAAAAAAAATAAACGAGGTAGCCGTATACCATTTTTGGCAAGATCGGGACACGTAAAACCCTAAAAACCCTAAATAATGGCAAATATTTGTAACTCAATATCCATTTGGATTTTGAGGAAACTCATGTAGATGAAAAACATTTTAAATGTCATTTAGAATCTAGAAAAAAATAAAAAAAAATTAAAAGAGGTAGGCGTATACCATTTTTGGCAAGATCGGGACACAGAAAACCCTAAAAACCCTAAATAATGGCAAATATTTGTAACTCAATCTCCATTTGGATTTTGAGGAAACTCATGTAGATGAAAAACATTTTAAATGTCATTTAGAATCTAGAAAAAAATTAAAAAAAATTAAACGAGGTAGCCTTATACCATTTTTGGCAAGATCGGGACACGTAAAACCCTAAAAACCCTAAATAATGGCAAATATTTGTAACTCAATCTCCATTTGGATTTTGAGGAAACTCATGTAGATGAAAAACATTTTAAATGTCATTTAGAATCTAGAAAAAAATTAAAAAAAAATTAAACGAGGTAGCCTTATACCATTTTTGGCAAGATCGGGACACGTAAAACCACAAAAACCCTAAAAAATGGCAAAAATTTGTAACTCAATATCCATTTGGATTTTGAGGAAACTCATGTAGATGAAAAAAATTTTAAATGTCATTTATAATCTAGAAAAAAATAAAAAAAAATAAACGAGGTAGGCGTATACCATTTTTGGCAAGATCGGGACACGAAAACCACTAAAAATCCTAAATAATGGCAAAAATTTGTAACTCAATATCCATTTGGATTTTGAGGAAACTCATGTAGATGAAAAACATTTTAAATGTCATTTAGAATCTAGAAAAAAATTAAAAAAAAAAATTAAACGAGGTAGCCTTATACCATTTTTGGCAAGATCGGGACACGTAAAACCCTAAAAACCACTAAATAATGGCAAAAATTTGTAACTCAATATCCATTTGGATTTTGAGGAAACTCATGTAGATGAAAAACATTTTAAATGTCATTTAGAATCTAGAAAAAAATAAAAAAAAATAAACGAGGTAGGCGTATACCATTTTTGGCAAGATCGGGACACGTAAAACCACTAAAAACCCTAAATAATGGCAAAAATTTGTAACTCAATATCCATTTGGATTTTGAGGAAACTCATGTAGATGAAAAACATTTTAAATGTCATTTAGAATCTAGAAAAAAATTAAAAAAAAATTAAACGAGGTAGGCGTATACCATTTTTGGCAAGATCGGGACACGTAAAACCACAAAAACCACTAAATAATGGCAAAAATTTGTAACTCAATATCCATTTGGATTTTGAGGAAACTCATGTAGATGAAAAACACTTTAAATGTCATTTAGAATCTAGAAAAAAATTAAAAAAAAATAAACAAGGTAGGCGTATACCATTTTTGGCAAGATCGGGACACGTAAAACCACAAAAACCCTAAATAATGGCAAATATTTGTAACTCAATCTCCATTTGGATTTTGAGGAAACTCATGTAGATGAAAAACATTTTAAATGTCATTTAGACTCTAGAAAAAAATTAACAAAAATTAAACGAGGTAGCCTTATACCATTTTTGGCAAGATCGGGACACGTAAAACCACTAAAAACCACTAAATAATGGCAAAAATTTGTAACTCAATATCCATTTGGATTTTGAGGAAACTCATGTAGATGAAAAACATTTTAAATGTCATTTAGAATCTAGAAAAAAATTAAAAAAAAAAATAAACGAGGTAGGCGTATACCATTTTTGGCAAGATCGGGACACGTAAAACCCTAAATAATGGCAAAAATTTGTAACTCAATATCCATTTGGATTTTGAGGAAACTCATGTAGATGAAAAACATTTTAAATGTCATTTAGAATCTAGAAAAAAATTAAAAAAAATAAACGAGGTAGCCGTATACCATTTTTGGCAAGATCGGGACACGTAAAACCACTAAAAACCACTAAATAATGGCAAAAATTTGTAACTCAATATCCATTTGGATTTTGAGGAAACTCATGTAGATGAAAAACACTTTAAATGTCATTTAGAATCTAGAAAAAAATTAAAAAAAAAATAAACGAGGTAGCCGTATACCATTTTTGGCAAGATCGGGACACGTAAAACCTTAAAAACCCTAAATAATGGCAAATATTTGTAACTCAATCTCCATTTGGATTTTGAGAAAACTCATGTAGATGAAAAACATTTTAAATGTCATTTAGAATCTAGAAAAAAATTAAAAAAAAATAAACGAGGTATCCGTATACCATTTTTGGCAAGATCGGGACACGTAAAACCCTAAATAATGGCACATATTTGTAACTCAATTTCCATTTGGATTTTGAGTATTTTCATAGAGATGAAAAACACTTTAAATGACATTTAGAATGTAGAAAAAAATTAAAAAAAAATAAATAGGCAGCCATTTATAATTTATACATCTCGTGTAAAAACACACGAAATATATGCTTATATCTCGTGTTAATGTACACGAGAGGTTTAAAATCCTGTAACCCTTCAAAAGCAGCTGCGTTGAATTCGCCGTTTATAATTCCTTAAAACAAACCTATTACGAACAGAAACCATAAACCCCATTATTATTCAAAAAATCAATCTCTAAGTTCGCAGCATGGATTCCTCACAAAATTCTCCGACATTCTCCAAAAATCAATGATCATAGCATGGATTCTTATGAGTATATTAACCTTGATGATATAGAATTTGTCCTTGATGAAGAAGAAGGAATCTCACCAAATTATCCTCCACATGAACATTCTCCAAGTTTCAATGATCCAAGCTTCTATGATCATAGCATGGATTCTTATGAAAATATTAACCTTGATGATATAGAATTTGTCCTTGATGAAGAAGAAGGAATCTCACCAAATTCTCCTCCACATCATCATTCTCCAAGTCTTAATGATCCAAGCTTATATGAAGTAAGTTCTTAATCTTTTGTTTTGTATTGTGATCAAAATCGAAATCAAAATTCCATCTTGGACGGAGATAATTTCGTGTAAAAATACACGGCATAGTTGCTTACATATCGTGTACACTAACACGAGATGTGCTTGAACTATGTCGTGTATTTATACACGAAATATATACTTCTTGGAGCTTTGAAGCGGCGATGCTTGTATTTTGCGGGGTCCATTTCCGGATATCGGTGATGAATTCACGACATCGAATTATTTCCAAACGGGGATGCGCTTCTTGCACATGTACGGGAAATCGCGAGGCGTCGAAATATACACCTTGTTATACAGAACTCGAAGAATAGAATTGGAAATAAACTAGCTTATGCGATGATAATATGTCATTTTGGTGGATATCACAGGACCGGAAGATCTAAGAATATACAGAAGAGTAGTAGCGAAGAGAGAGTGTAGTTTTAAACTATATGCCAAAGAAAGGAGGGATGATGGGTTATGGGGTTATGTTGTAAGGAATGGTATGCATAATCATGACTTTCCTTTGTATCAGGAAGGTTTTCCTCTCGGGAAATTGACGAGTGCCGAATATGACGTTGTGTGTAGGGCAAGTGAATGTTCATTGCGTCCAAATGACATAGTTGCAATGTTAAAGATGAACGATGAGAAGAATGTGAGCACTCCGATGCACGTCCGCAATGCCATCACAAAATATAGAGAAAAAGAACGACAAGGAAGGACCCCGCTACAACAATTCCTTAAATTACGCGTAGATCATGAATATACATACTACACGAGGGAAGACGCGAGAGTGGCATGATCGGCGATATATTCTTCTCTCACCCATTAGCAATGAAGATGCTAAAGCATTTTCCATATGTTGTACAAGGTGATTGCACTTACAACACCAAGCTGCTATGGTGTACTTCTTGCGGTTTGTAGGATTTACTTCCATAGGGCATAATTTCACAATAGCGTATGCGTTCCTCAAGTATCGAGTGCGGATGATTACAAATGGGCATTGGACAATTTGCACGGCTGTTTACACCTCCCCGGTTGCCAACGGTTTTGTCACGATCGTGAATTGGGTTTTATCGGCGCTCTCCGTCAGTTTTCCCGACACCGCACACTTCTTGTGTCGGAGGCATATCGAAGTCAATGTTAGAAGGCATGGATTGAGTCATACGGGTATTTATTTATTTACTTATTTACTTATTTATTGATTTTCTTTGTTTATAATATATATAATTACTTAAATTACGAGTAGCGAGGATTTGGCGAGAATCATTCATGAGGAGTTTCAATTATGCAATCTGCCCCTACCTCCGGCGAATGGGACGAACGTTAGCGAGGGCTTTGTGACCGTTTCATATCTTATCCTGTATTATTGGATTACCTCCGCGATACATGGATTACTCCATACTCTCGTAATATTACGTCCATGCACACGGATGTGTTACCACACTTTGGGACCCATACCACAAACGGGGCGAGGGTGAGCATAACTTGAGGTTGAAGAAGGCATTGGGAGTGCTTCTTCTACTTTTGACACAATCTTCAAAAAGGCTCATAAGATCTTCGATATCCAACTAAAAAATATCAAACGGGGTATGAATAGATCAAAGACCGAACTCCAATTGATTTGAGGACCCGTAATATGTATCACAACATATTGACTAAAGTGTCAACGGAAGCCTTGCGCATTATCGAGACAAGAGCGGGGTCGACTTGAGAAAATCAAGCGGGGTCGTAATGGGGGTAATGTCATCACCTGAGGATGCTGCGGGTGTTACTACGAGGCGAACACATGGACTTCCATGTAGTCACGAGATTGCAAGGATAGAGGGGCGTGGGGACGGATTGAGTGGCCTCGATTCATGATTTTTGGAAGAAGTTGGATATTGAAGTAGACAACCCTCCATCTGAGCCTTCAATAAATAAAGACAATTTTCAAGCTATGTTGAATAAATTTGAGAAAGCACACGAGGCAGGTAAGGAGAAAGTTATTCAAAACTTGTATGGAAGAAGGGCTAAATCACCAAACAAGAGATGCTTACGAGCCGGATCATATTTCAAAGGCGAATAAACCCGGACCAGGAAGTTCCGGAAGAACCGTCGGATTGGGAGCATACTAACAACTTTTTGGAGTCCCAGTTACACCATCCTCGACTAGCAAAGGGTATAGATCTTCATTCATTTGTGGCTCACATTTCAATTAAGTTCTTGATGTATTTGATTTGCATGTTGATAGTATGAATGCTTCTCACTCTTTTCTTTGCCCTATTTCAGGTCTAGATCTGCATTCATTGCATCAACCCAAGCGAGTTCGGAGTCCACGCACAAATGGAAATCGGCTTAGAACCCACACCATCTACCCCTGCTAGTACTCCTACGTCTCATCCACCACTAGCTGCTTCCGGTCGTGGGAGAGGACGGGGTCGAGGGCGAGGTCGAGGGCGAGGTCGAGGAAGAGGACGGGATCGGGGTCGGGGGTCGTGGAGAGGGAAATGGACGGCCCAATCACACTAGTATATACGGCTCTAAGTATTTGAGGTCTTTTCCACCTTTCATTATCCCATATATTGGAGGCATCACGGATGTGGCATCGATGGACATTGTGGCTATAGAGCCGTAGCAGCACGAGATATTCGGAGATGAGGAGATGTGGGCTCAAGTGCGCTCAGGATTACCGTGAGGTGAATGCTCGCCAAGACCTTTATCAAAGAGTTCTAACTTGGATAAATGTAGATGAACTCTTACGTAGGATTGCTTGCTATGTACTGGCCGCCCGGACGCTACTTATTGGATGGACCTTCCGAGATCTTGGGCACATCATTGCCACGAGGTATAATGTGGCATTCATTTCGTACTCGGCTAGCGGCGGCGGCTTATGTCTTCCGGTGGTGTACCCGGCGGGAGTAGGACCACCGATAAACACGGTTGTGGTGGGACAAGTGAGAAACTCATTTTATATTGGTATGATACTTAAGCTGTCTCATCTATATTTGTAATATTTAAGTGTCTTACTTAAATTCGTTGTATTTAAGCATTATTACTTTTGCATTTTGCACATGTCGAGCAATGATTACCCAATTCCACCACCACCGAACACTTGGAGGGAACAACTGTGATCCAAGCGCAAGTCAAGTGATCCTCCAATACCGAGATAGGATAGCGGCATTTAATAAACTCTATGATCGGGATACCCGTGCAAGAAGAGAAAGATTACGTAGGGGATAGTATATGTGTAATGGTTTTGAATTATATGCTTATCCTTGTTAACACTTTTATGAATGTTTGGATGTTTGAATTATATGCTTATCCTTGTTAACACTTTTATTTCGTATACAATTTTTCATCGGTATGACTTTGGTCTTTGTTGTTATTCTTGATGTGTCTCGTGTAGATCCACACGAGACACATCTCGTGTGGATTTACACGAGATGTGTCTCGTGTGGATCTACACGAGATGTGTTTCGTGTGGATCCATACGAGACACATCAAGAACAGCACTGACACCCAAGTAAACAACAACACCAAATAAACAACAGAACAACACAATCGACACAACAACAACTATCCATTTCATACTCGCATCATCAATACCAAATAAACAACACCAAATAAACAACGGCAACAAATCCATAACTCCATATTCGGTACTACAAATCCATAACTCCATAAACAACAACAATACAATCGGTATACCATTACAACAACAACTATTCATTTCCTACGAGAAAATAAATCCAACTCCATGTCAGTACTACAAATATACCAAAACTCCATAATCAACAATACATAAATGCGACCTCCTACATGAGACGACCTAAACCCTCGTGTGCCCGTCTAAGTATATCTCTGGCGTACTCGGGAGACTCGCATCATCACTAATGGAAGTATGAGATCTGCGATCGCCGCAACCCCAGCTGCGGTGGAACATCAACCGGGGAGGTGGGGAGGTGGAATGTCAACGGGAGGATCGTGTATCGGATTAGATATCCGAACATGACTCCTAGCCGAAACCACTCCATATAATCATCGATCACGGGAGAAGATGTAGTATCTAGTGGTGGCCCCCATCGGGGAACGGGCTGAACTCATGCATGTCGAACAACACCCGCCGTCCCAAAAATCATCTCCGTCACCATACTCCTTTTGGTATCCCTTCGACCACTTTGACAAAATACATCTCGTGGGAGTCACGGGGGCCGTGCGGGGATCCTCTGCTGGTACCCGAACCGCACTGGTAACACGATCGGGCATATACGCCTCGGTGATGTCACAAAAGCGTATAACCCCACTGAAGTATGAAACCGCGGAATCGAGTCCGCTCCAATACCATAAGGAGTCCAAGCAACCTGTGAGTAGACTTTGTTAGGCGAGTCTACATAATAACGGAGGGAGTGTAACAATTTGAAACAGGTTTAATATGAATAACTCACCCTATCAACATGCATCACATCAAGAGTGCGGCGATACCGCACTAGATGATCCAATGCCCTCCCAGTGCATCGGCACGTGACCATCTACGGGCTCTCGGCTGCCCCCTGCTGCAGTGCGGGTCGTAAAGTCGCCGGAAATCCGGGAAGTACTCGTATATCCACCCCTGAGATGTATGTAAAAAGTATTAAATACTAATCAAATGCAACATGTAATTACAGGGGGGGAGTCGACAGAGTAAAAAGAAAGTGAGTAGAGTAAGATGTACCTCTAGCAGTGTCGCACAACCACCCATCTGCTTGCATCCGGATCTGGACGCCTTCCCCAACTCTCGGTATAAATAAGCCAATGTAGCTGATCCCCAGGAGAGAGTGGGGAGTCTCTCAAGATCCATGCATAAAGGAAGGTAGGCTGCAGGCACCTTATCCTGACTCTTGTCCACGAACATCGTGGAACCCAAGAGGTGCAGGATATACGCAGAAGCACGCTGGGCATCAGTCATGTGCGGTATACGGGAAGAAAAGAGACGCCGGACATCCTTTAATAAGTACCCAGTGCCACCCAAAACGAGGTGTCTAGAGATGCCGGATAGGTCGCACTGGATCCGGATGCCGAACAGTGCACCTACACACCGATACCTGTAAATTGAAGATGAAATAACACATTTTAGTACAAGAGATGAATGTAGATAGTTAATATAGTCTTGAAATTGATAATATATAACAACATACCCAGGATATGAGATACGTCGTGTAACGTAATGGTCATCTCCCCCCACGGCATGTGGAACGAGTTAGTCTCAGGAGACCACCGTTCCAAAAATGCCGTCATCAGCGCATGGTTAGGCCTCTGAATGGTGGCATCGTGCAGCTGCTGGATGCCCGATGCATCAACGAGGGTCAGCCAGGCTCTATCAGTAGCCTCCAGATCAGCACGCTTGAACCTGTTTATTCCAAACAAAAAATATAATCAATACTCGAGATCGAGAAAAGTACGAGATGTATAATTAATGGAATATTTAGAGTGTGTGCCAAACAACTTCAAGATTTTAATAAATTAACATAAATGATTATCTTACTTTTGCAGATGCTGCAGTCTCGTATGAAAAGTCACCACTGACTCACTAGTGGAGTCCCTCCAAATCTCTCGGGCTCTGTGATCACCAAACCCGTATAAAAGTGAAACATTCTCTGGGCCGCCACCTGGGTCACTCTGAAGCTGCCATGATGGTGGCACCTCACCCGCACCCTCGCCTCCCTCCCTCCTCTGTCCCTGCCCTCTAGCCACATCCCTCCCCCTCCCCCTCCCATGCCTCAAAGGTCTAACATCATGTATCTCCTCCTCCTCCTCCTCCTCCTCCTCCTCCTCCTCATCATCATCATCATCATCATCATCATCCCTCCCCTCCTCCTCCTCCTCATCATCATCATCCCCACCCTCCTCCTCCGCCTCCTCATCCTCCTCACCACTATCACCAGAATCAGAAGATGCCTCATCATCTCCTCCATCCTCCTCAACACTATCATCAGAATCAATATCAATCTGCTCAGTCTGCTCAGGCTGCACAATCTGCTCAGGCTGCAAAGTCGTATCATGATCATCTCCTACCTCCTCCTGAATCTCAAGCTCAGACCCACGCACGATAGTCCTATCATGTATACTTTTGCTTCGTTTATCTACCTTAGCTGCGCATTGTCGTCTCGGCCTTCCTCTTTCTGTTTGACGCGGTCATACGTTCACGTGCCTACAAAAACAAATAAGAGACAATAAATTAGCTATTTAGCATTTATAACTGAATATGAACGATGTAAAGGAAAAGAGTCGACACTGGGCACATTTCGTGTAAGTCACACGAGATGCATTTCGTGTGAGTTACACGAGATGCATTTCGTGTGAGTTACACGAAATGAATCTCGTGTGACTTACACGAAATTAATCTCGTGTGAGTTACACGAAATGTGCCCCTCCCGGTTTGGTTATTATCGAAGAAAGAAAAATTACACGAAGAAAAATGAGAAAAAGACGTCGAATAAAATTGAAGAAACCAGTTCATGAAATGAAAGACGTCCAAATCAATTGAAGCAATAAAAAAAAAATTAGACATTGGGAATGTAAAATTAGGTTTAAATTTCGTTCAAATTGCATTACCTTCTTTACAGGCACGGTGGTAGAAGCGGAGGCGGCGGCGATGGCAGTGGTGGTAGCGGCGGCGGAAGCTCCAGCAGGGACGGCCGGAATTTTTACTCGAGCCATTCTTCGTCGGTCGTGGTGTGTTCGTCGTCGTGTGTACTGAGAAAGAGAGAGAGAGCGAGGGAGAGGAAGAGGCTGTTTGATTGAATTTGAAATGAAAAAAAAAAAATTATTTATAAATGGGTAATTTCGTCAAATGCCCGGGCCGTGTATTTTTTTGGGGCCGTGTATTTATACCTATCCAAACCTAGATTAGGAATTTTTTTGATGTGTTTGAATTCGAATTTTGAAATCAAAGGTCTTTAGTAGGCAAAATGGAAAGACAAATTAGGGCAATATTTGGTGAGCGAAATTGAACCCATATCATGCCCTAATTGAAACTCGGGTAAGGGAAAGATTTGGTGAAGTTAAAGGTGAGTGAAGGGATGGGGTCGGGGCAGGGGTTCGGGAGGGAGGAGGGTTGGTATTCATTTTCTTATTATTTTTTCCTTTCTATTTATTAATCAAGTGAGGGTATGAAAATAATTCAAATATAAAATATTTATTTTAAGTTTTAATATATTAATGTTTAATTTTTTTTGATTCACAACCTTTTTATTTATGAAATTTTCGATAAACCCCTTAAAAGTAAAATCAATTTCAATTAACTGATCTATTAAATTGTTAACTCTTATTAACTGACCGTTAGCTTTATAATGGCTGTTAAAAACTGTGGTTAAATTAAAAAGAAAGTAAAATATGCGAGTGACATTTGATAATAACAACTATGCACGTAAAATTGACTACCGTCAATTAGTACTAATGTGAATTTGGCTAAAGACTGTATAATATTTCCTTATTTTCGTAACCCAATTTTGTGATGTAAGGAGGGAATAGATGAAGAATAGATAGCCCTTAATCAAGATTTAAGCCCAATAACTAAAAAGGAAGCTAATTTTCTAAGCTTTAGCCCACTTCAGATAAGAATGGGCTAGAACCGATAGGCTAGTCTTCTGGACTGGTATGACCACCTCTACTCGAGATTCTAAAATAAATCAACTAAACGAAAGTGCCAAAAGCTCAAAATTATGGGCCTACAAAGACAATTTAAGAGCACCCACTTAGGAATAATTCCTCGAGTCCCCTGTGGAGATGGCCAAATCGAATCGGAATCGGATTGGAATCGAAATCGGAAAATCGAATCGGAATCGGATCGAAAAAGTCCGAAATCGCCATGAACCGCCACGAAAATCGGAACCGGTTTGGATAAGGGTCACAAAAATGGTGAACCAGACCGAAAATGGAACCGTGAACCGGACGAAAATTCCTTGTTTTTCAATAGAACCGAGCTGAAACCGGACCGAAAAAATCCGGAACCGGAGCAAACTGGGGAGAAAATCGAAACCGGAGTAACAGGATCCGGGGTTAGGCCGGGCCGGTTAAGGGTCACCATATTGCCGAACCGGAATCGACGGTTTTCGAACCGAAACCCGGCCCAAACCGATTTTGGCCATCCCTAGTCCCCTGGCCTTCACCCCAAACTATTTTTCATAAAAAATCAATGTTTTTTTTTCAAAAGTCCACACACAACTATACCATATAGCTCCAGATCAAATTTTCCTCTAGACTCATCACCCTTGACCCAGTTAAATGTATTTTTAAATACCCAAAATGCCCCCTTCCCTAACCCATCAAATTGCTAATTTCAAGATTATAACTTGATATCCTTTCTCCGGATCCATCATAGATCTGAATCATTGTCTTTCTTAATTTGAAGATTATGACTTGATATGCTTTAAGCACTGGCAGGGCCTCTGATATTGGAGAAAAATTGTTGGATCTTCTCAAATTTGAATTTATAGTTGAGTTTTAAATTTATTTCTTTCCCAAGACATTTTTTTTTTTTTTTTTTTGTGTGGGTTGGCTTATTCTGTTGACAACTTTATTTTGGGTCATTTAAGCATCATTTATTAATGATACAATCATGAACTCAATGTATTCAGAGAAGAAAAATGGATAGATAGAGAGAAGATATTTCCTTGTATCTTGTTATTCTGTTACGGAGAGAATAACTGAGAATTTATTCTCAAGCTTCTAACCACCTAACTGACTCCACAAGAAGTTACAACCAAGCCCTTATACTATATACAAAAGTGAATTACATAACTTAACATTTCTGAGATGAATCAATGTCTATATCTATATTCCTAATATCCCCCCTCAAACTGAAAGGTTGAAATAGATTGCAAATTTTCAGCTTGGAGAGTAAATGAGACATTTGAGTGGAGGACAAAGATTTTGTGAACAAGTCAGCTAACTGATTGTCTGTGAAAATATGCATAGTAGAAATAACGCCCTTCTTCAGCTGTTCTCTGACTAAATGACAGTCCAAATCAATGTGTTTAGTCCTTTCATGAAAGACTGGATTGGAAGCTATGTGCAAAGCAGCTTTGTTGTCACAAAAAAGCGTTACTGGTGTAAGAGAAGTAACACCAAAGTCTTTAAGCAAAGACAAAAGCCAAAGAATTTCACAACATGCAAAAGCCAAAGACTGGATTGGAAGCTGGTGTTCTGTTTCTTGGCCTTCCAAGTGATTAAACTAGAACCAAGCATAGCACAGTAACCAGAAAGTGATTTCCTCGTTGTGGGACAACTACCCCAGTCTGCATCACAATAAACTTGTAGATTCAAAGAGCTAGTAGAAGGATAGAACAACCCTTGCCCTATTGAACCTTTGAGATACTTAACTAGTTTAAGGGCAGCATTGTAATGAGGAAGCCTAGGATGAGACAAAAACTGACTTAAAATATGAACAACATATCCAATGTCTGGTCTTGTAATTGTAAGGTAGATAAGCCTTCTGTACTTGTCAGCATCATGTAATGTCTCACCTTTATCAGAGGCCAAAGAGTGATGAATATCAATGGGAAGGCTAGAAGAATGAGCAGTGATAAGATCAGTATCATTGATGATATCAAGAGTATATTTCCTCATATGTAAATAAATGCCTTGAGGACCTCTAGCAACCTCAATGCCCAGAAAGTATTTAAGAATACCCAAGTCTTTTATGGAGAAATGAGTATGTAAATGTTTCTTAAGATCAATAAGAATACTCTCATCAGAACCCGTGAGCAAAATATCATCAACATAAACAAGCACAGCAGTGAATGAGGTAGATGTGGCCAGGACAAACAGAGAATGATCATTTTGAGATTGAGAGAAACCAAATTGAAGCAGGGCAGAAGAGAACTTAGCAAACCACTGTCTAGGAGCTTGTTTAAGCCCATACAGAGATTTGAGAAGTCTGCACACCAATGATTTTGAAGAAGGAAGAGAAGATGGTGGATTATATCCCGGAGGCAATGACATGTACACCTCTTCATCCAAGTCCCCATAACGAAAAGCATTAGACACATCCATTTGTTAAATAGGCCAGCCTTTAAGAGAAGCAACAGATAAGAAAACTCGAAAAGTAGGCATCTTTGCTACAGTAGCAAAGGTCTCAAAATAATCTTCACCTTCTGTTTGTGTAAACCCTTTTGCAACCAAAAACACATGCACTGGCACTCAAAAACACATACACTGGCACTCAAAAACACTGGTAATCATTTTTGCTGGCTCTCAAAAACACAAGTACTGGCATTCAAAAACACATGGACTGGCATTTAAAAACACATACACTGCCCGATTCAAATTCCCATCTGATCGGAATTCAATCGAGTTTGAACGAAGCTGTGTTTTGCCCAATTATCCCAATTCAATCAAGATTGGATTGAAGATTGATAAATTGAAATAGTAAATTTGAAATTCATCCAGATACAGAAACGAAAAAATGCCACACAGCAAAGGGCGCCATTAACACACACAAACGCACTGTCGTATTTGGCTTTGCTGGTGTCGTCGCCGTCGACGGCGCCGTCGTCATGCTCCAAATCTCCGTCAACTTCGCCGTCTTCGTCTCTAATCTCTAGCTGCCCATTCAGCGTCAGAAGCTTCATTCAGGCCGAGGCTCGTTCTCGTACCTTCTGCGTTGTATGTTCTCTCTCCGTTTCATAATTGTTTTGAGTTTCGACAGCAACATTCAGATCCTTTTGCACATACTTTTACAAGTGGAACAAAAAAAATACTCACAAGTCTAGTGGATGTTCGTCCCTGGCCTGACCAGCATAGTTGAGGTTTAATACCTCATCCTTGATGTCCAAATTGTCATACCAACTGTGAAAAGTTATTAAACTATGCAACATATCGGACTTTAATTATCAATTAATGCAATCTACGAAATACTCTATATAACAAACGGGTTAAATTTAATTAACGAAATTTTGTAGTGGATAAAAAAAACTATGTGACTAATCCACATAATTGATAATTAAAGTCCGATATGTTGCATAGTTTAAACAAGACTAACACAGAGGCTAAGATAGTTAAGGGGTCTAGTTATATTTCTCGAATGATGTCCACAATCGTTTTTATTTTTAATCACAAACAAAAATAAATGTATTATCATGACTTACAGGAGGAAATACAAGACATGTATTTTGAGCCATAACCTTCCAAGTTCCAACTAAATACTCCTATGGGTTTTCTTTACATAATTTCATACCCAAATGAGTAAGCATGGATATTTACAGTGTTTTCTACCACTGGCAATATAAATCTGACATCAAACTCCCCTATATTTTTCTCTTTTTACGTCTTTTTTTTTTTTTAGTTAGATGAGAGTTAAAGTTGTAACATACTAGTACTTAAAATCTAACTAAAATATACTATACTAGCTTCTACAATCTGAGTACTAAATGGTTTCAACAAAGGAAATAAGGAACAAATTTTCTATACCATTGATGGACGGAGTTGAAACCGAAGAACAAGTGCCATGCTTTGATCAAATCCAACAGGATTCTGCATTACCCAAATGTTCCCTTGCATCAACTGCCAACAATTTCAGTACACAAAATAAGTAATTGTAAGAGGGGAAAAAATAAAAAATAAAACACCTGCGACAAACTTACCTGCACTATCTTTCTGCACACGCTGAAACTCAATCCGTGTTCATCTCCTCCACTGCCCCGTCTCCAATCTACAAATGAACCTTCTAACTGAGAGAAACTATTAGTACTTATTCCAACTTCAAATTTGATAAACACATATCCATCAGAAGTGATGGTTCTCCAAGTTCCCCATCTCTGATCATTTCTCCCATGACTTCCACTTTCCGAGAATACTCTTAACGTTAAACTCCCTCCCCTATTCCGTCCCTTCAATAAATTACCAACCATATGCAAAATAACCTGAAAGATTCTTCTCTCGTCGCCCATAACATAATCAGGCAAGGACTTCTCCACCTCAATCACAAAACTATAACCATTATAAGCAGACAAGCACTTAGCAAAGCAAGCAGCTTCTTTTACAAAAGAACGTAAAGAAAAAGATCTCATCTCTAACGAAAACCTTCCGTTATGTCTAGAAGAATCCATAACATCGTTAATTAACATGGAAAGAACATTGCTTGTCTTAACCATAGCATCAACAAGAACTTGCTGCTGGCCACTTAGATTCTCATCTTGCATAACAGAAAGTAATCCCATAACTGAATGCATAGGTTTCCTCATCCCGTTACTCATTACCATCTGAAAAGAGTTCCTAGCTTGGCTTGCCATTAATGCATTCTGCTTCGCGAGTTGTAAAGCTCGATTTTGAGCCACTAGTTTTTCTCTCATGAGCTGAGATTCTTCAAGAACTGCAGCATGAGAAAGTGCAACTGCAACCTGGTCAGCAACAGCCTTAACTATGTCAAGCTCCAAGTTGGTCCAAATTCTATCCTGCCCACGAGGGAGAACCAATACCAATATCGAGTAGCAGGTTTGCATCACCTCTGGGGTCCCACATTTGAAGTTGGAAACACGAAGCATTGGCATTCTAATTGCAGCCACAGCTCCCGGCTCGTTATCTTGCCCACAGCTTGAAATAGCAAGTTGTGAGTCGGGATCAAGAATCCTAACTTTTTCACTAGCCTTAATCGCTTGAACATTAAGATCCATAATCGGCAAGGAAAGATCATCAGGCATTCTTGATGGATTATTCACACCTTTAAGTTTGTGGGTTAGATTCATCTCTGTTTTATCCTCGTTTGGCATCCATATAACACAATTTTCCAAATCTAAAGTCTCCGATAGCTTTTCAAGAGTTGTGTACAAAATCGTATGCCGATCTAACGATTTCCGGATTTCTTGAGTGAGCATACGAACATGCCAACCAGTTTCTTTTTGCTGCTTAATCATTCCCATCTCCATACCAAGATCCCAATTCTTCTTCTTTAACATAAACTCTCTAACCTTCGACTTAAGCAACAATGGAATGAGCTTTATTAGGGTTATGGCAGTAGCAAACGAGACCAGTGCAGTGAGGAACTTGAAAATTGTGAGGGCCCGCATTAATTCGTACGGGTGGGGTCCATAGGTCAAGCCATTGAGTAAATGAGTCATTCCACATAGTACTATGAAGGCAATGAACAGAAAGAGTACCCCTCTGAATTTTAAGGGTAAATTTGAGCAACTAACAAAGTAAAGGAGCTCAATGGGAATAGAGAAATAAGCCACAGCAATCAAGAAATCACTCACTTTCTGGCACTCCACCATGTTCTCAATATTACCCCAAAATCCCTCTTCTTCACAGTTACACCTCGGAAACCCATTATCAGTACCCGAAACAGACACCAGCAAAGTTGAAATGAACAAGGAAGATGCTAATGATTTCAACATTGTCTCCATCATACTAACTCCTCAATCCATTTATGAATTAAATTTCAAAATCTCTATTGCCCAATTTATAGAGAAAATGGCTTCAGAACTATCTCCCATCATTTATTCCTGCCCAGATCAGTTAAATCAAAATCCCAATTTATAGTATATAAAAAAGAATCATCAATCAAATAAAAAAAAAAAAAATCATAATCCGTATAGTTGTCGGTGAAAATCTGAAGAAAAAATAATAAATTCACATCAAATTAGACCCCATCACAGACAACTCCAACCGGCTTCACCTATCAGAGTACAATATTTATACTAACTTGAATTACTGCCAATACAAATTATTTATTATTTATTTTTCAAGAAAATAAGTCCCAATATTTCATCAGCCAATAATCAATTTATGCTAATGCAATTAAACAATTCTATTTCAAACCCATAACAAACACACACACACACACACCAGAAGAACACTGAAATTGGTGAACCAAATATATAACCAAACAAACTGCTTAAAATAGACAAAACAAGGAATTAAGGAAATTATTCAGAAATTAATAAAGATAACCAAAAATCAGTAATGCAGGCAAAAATGAGAAATATACCTTACAAGAACACATCATCGGCAGCCATAAAACCCTGATTAATAAGAATCCTTTTCCATTAGTCTCTTCCCCATTCTATCTTTACATATACTGGAAATTTGAAAAGAGAAGTTTCTGAGCGTGTCAAATAGGCTTCTAGAGTGAGAATGTGGATTCTAGAGAGAGAAAATGGGGAAACTGGGGTTTAAGAGATAGAGAGGGGGCGGTTGGGACCCATCATGGGTTTACATGAAGAGAACATGGACGCACTTTTGCTTAAAACGTCACCCTCTCAATAAAGTATTAATATTAATTCCACACACTTTTCTTTTATTTTCCATCACCATTTTTCTAGGGAAAAAATACCCCGGGCCCCTATGTCTAGATTTTTTTCCTTAATTTTTTTTTAAAAATCTCAAATCAAATAAAGATTTATCCTAATATTCAAATTACCCATATACCAATAGGCTCCCCTCCCAAATAAAACCCCAACCTCGCTTTCACTCCGGGCCCATACCTCACTAACCACCGTCTCCTCCAGCTTCGTCGCCGCCTCGCTTTGTTCTCTTTTTTCAGTGATCAAAATCGATGGCCGGTGTCTGCATTATCTCACTTAGCAGGCGACGACAATGGGGTTGAAGAAATGGGTGAAGGAGTCTCGAGTATCCGGTGGGATTAAAGCCGTCAAGTTGGGACGGTCCCGTCGGGACGTCCCGTCCCGCCATACAAATGGGACGGGATGGAACAGAATATTTTAGTCCCGTCCCGTTTCGTCCCGTCCCGTCTCGTTCCGTTTCCGTCGCGGGACAACTTATTTTTATCCCGTCCCGTCCCGTTTTTCCGTATTGACCCGTATCTCTGTTCAGTTGCTCCCCAAAGACAATGACTGGAAGAGTCGAAGCAAAGAAGATATATGCTGTTGGAGCCAATATCCTGGCATCAACAATTCTTAGTGACAAAAGATAGAAATCACTCAACTTAAATAATAATTCACAAAAAACAAGAAATATTACCTCATGCCTGGCATAGTGTGGCCGCCCAATCTTTCTTATAGCATTGCAGTCTTCCTTTAACATCGTTGGTAATCTCTTTAAAGGGACTTTTGAAGTTATTCATATTTGCTGCTGTGAAATAATATATCATTTTTACTGTTTTGGTCAAATTACAACAAGTACAACCAATGACAAGAAAAATGACAAAAGTGATAAGAATCAGGGTACAATGATTATTGAATAAAATAGAAATGAATACAAGGAATTTGTTGACTAGGGAAAGCCCTTGAACAACTTGTTCGCCGACACAAAATCCCGGGAGGTTTAGGAACCTGCCTTGATCAAAAGGTGTATTAATGACTGAGTTTGAGTACAAAACTAAGAGCGTAAGTAAGGAAGCTTATGCTAGTGAGATTGTGTGTGTAAAATACAGGTGTTTTTCCCCTTTTTATACCTCTAGTAACGGCTAAAATACAAAGATAAAAATAGGCCTAGAATCTCGGAAATAAGTTGATCTTGTTGAGATATTCTCGCCACATTGTTGATGAAGGAGATAGTGGTCCGTTGCTGGATACTTTAATGAAGAAACGTTATTGAATCAATCTCCTCAACCATTGGCACGTTCCCTGAAAAGTAGGGTTTAATGTAACAATAATTCAACCTGCAAGATGTAGTAGGAGAACTCAAGTTGTTAGTACCAAGATGTTATGTGCAAGTTGAAAACAAGTTGACTGAAAATGTAGGGCCTAACAATTGCCACCAAACTTTTTGAATTTTAAAATAAAGAATATAAAGAGACAAAAATTTAAAAAGTTTGCCAAAATGGATAGAGTGTACGGCGGTTATTAATGAAAAGGTTTGATGGGACGGTTTTGGATATTTCCAAGGCAAAGGTCAAGATGGTTCTTTAAACTTCCAACCGCTTACAACCTCTTACTTAAATAAGTTAGAACCCTTCCCCAACTCTCCCTTTCACAGAATCTTTAACAAAAAGGGTTTTCTTTGGAGAGAAATCAAGGAGGAACGCAAGAAGAAGAAAAACAAGTAAAAATTCCGGTGAGTTCCTCGTCCCCTTCTCAATTTCTTGTTGATAATTTTCTCAAGTTGTAAAAAATGGGAAGAAAGAAGTTAAGCATAATTGAGAGTGATGAAGGTCTTCCTGAGGGTTTCGTAACCCAAAATCTGTTGAAAGAACCTGATAAGGAAAAGTGCTTGATTTCTGAGGCAGATCTGGAAATTATTAAGAAGAATCATGCGCTACCCTCCGAAACTGTTTTCTTTACTGATCCCAACTTAACCTCCGAGTGATATTCCCCTGAATGGGTGTGTTTCCCAGAATATCCTTTCATCATTGGTCTAAAATTCCCTTTTCCGGACTTAATTACTAGGTTCTTTACTTCTGCCAAACTGAATTATGCCCAGATTATGCCTCAAGGTTGGAGGTGTTTACAAACCCTAGTTAGGTTGAAGAAGGAATCTGGTTTGAATGTGGGTCTAGAAGAGTTTGCTTATACTACCGATATAAGGGGATTTGGCCTTGGGAGGTATTGCTTTAGAGTTAAGAGTGGTGGTGATCCCATCTTGAATTCCAACAATGACCCTGCCGATAGAGGATGGAGAAACAAGTTTTTCTTTGCTAGGAAAGATAGCCTAGGTCAAGAGGCTGGTGTAATTTCGAAGTGGAGGTCCCAAGGTAGGGGAAATTTCCTTTGATTTCACACATTCTTAAAATCTTTGCACACCTAATCTTAACCAACTTAAATTTTCCTTTGTAGAAGTTGCCAAATTGTGCGTGCTTTTTTCAGAACAAGAAGAGACAGAAGAAAACGTGAAGAAGATTTTCGAGTTGGATCCACTTGTTAGGTCTTTCAAAGTGTTCCATGTCTTGTTTTCCTCAGAAAAGGTTGAGGGTTTGGAAGAAGAAGTTAACCCAGAAGAGTCTCTGCCAGGTCCTATCAAGATGTCTACAGGTTTGACTAACATCTTAAAGTTTTTGCCTATCTTCAAATTATTATAATCCTTCAAGTTGTTCTAATTCTACGTCCTTTATTGCAGCTACTCGTTTTAAGACCAATGTGAGTGCTGCGGACCTACTTGCTGATGCTAAAGCAAAGAGGACTGTAAAGAAAGATAGCAAGCCCCCAACTCCCAAGTCTATGGCATCCAGTTCTGAAGTGAATGCATCCAAGAAGATGGATGAAACAAAGAAAAGGAAACTGATGGAGGCTGAAGTGTGAGAACCCCGACCCGGAACCTACACGTGTCCCGAGTTGGAGCGTCCTCAAACTAACCCAATTATCCTAAACTTTTAAAAACTTTGATTTAACTTTCAAACGCTACACCATTTACATACCCATTTCAAAAATAACTCTACTCCTTTCTACACTGGGGGAAGAGTTGACCAACTCCGAAAGTAATAAATGATTTACAAAAAGATGTTGAATATAAAATAAGATTAAAGTTTATAAATACAAACCCTTTAAAAGAATTATATCAATACACAATTTCTACGCCAACCTATACGTACCCCGACAACCCCAAAATACCACATCCAACTCCTTTCCGCCCTTACTTGGCCGGTCCACCTGTCTCGGGATCTAAAACAGTAAAGGGAGAGGGGTGAGAATAAATCTCAATGAGCTATTATGATATGCAGCAAGATGCCAAACAAAGTGCAACACCAAGCATGGTAGCACATAACACATTATAAAAGCGGTAAACACCTTACGTTACCTTATTTTACCTTTTTCTCGTCTGAACAATAAGTCGTACAACGTGGGAGTAAAACTCCACTCTTTGGTGAATTGCCTCCAGCACATTCACCTCTTATAGGTCTCATTCCCCAGAGATCCATATAAGAAAGGATACCTATATTAGAGTATCCAACAATAATCTCGTCCCTCCTTACAACGATCGCAACAGGTCTGTAAAGCTTTTTGGGTCAATACAGTCGTTAGCACAGCCCCACCCCGTGGCCACAGAGTGGGGAAGGGTCACCGGTATGATGTACCTTCAATCACTTATTGAACAAATCAATAATTGATTGGCATCCATCATACCCACCCGAACATAACACGCTCAAGCACATGATAGTTACTTGAGATAATCCACAAAACGGGATAATAATACAACAATACCAAATAATCCACAAAGGGGATAAACACCATGGCAACATGGTAAAATATACTCATGTTCAACCAACATCATAATGCAACATTTAAGTAATACACTATGCATAGTATCATCAACAATTATGAATGATAACAAATAAATCCACAATGGAATAACCATACAACTACATAGTAAACATATCCACATATTGGGATAACATAACAACTTGTCAAATATTCCACACTTGGGGAGCCACATAACACTTACCAAATAATCCACAAAGGGGATAAACAATATAGTCACATGGTAAAATAGAATATCTGGAAATGATCATTACATATTTAGTTTATAAAACCAATTCCATTTGAGAGATCACCTAAAATACTCAATTTGGACTCTTGAACCATCCAATTTCGAGTCCGTATGAATTAACTATGATTTATTCAATTTCCACTCAACTTCTAACGTACAATACTACCTGCCTGTAACCAAATCAGATTCTTGGGACATAAGGATAACTTCTTTAGCTATGAAACCATCACATTCAGAAAGTACTCAGAAAAACACCCAATTTAGAACCAAGAACCATCCAATTCCGATTTAATATGATTAAGTTATGACCATCACAAGATTGCTAAACGAATTCCTGTTCGAATTGAAGTTAGGATTTCTGGGGTCTTGGGCGACTGCCCAAACCTCTTGGGCGACCGCCCAAGAGGGTTTTCAAGGAAATGTGAGTTTCTGCCAGCATGGGCGGCCGCTCAGCCCCTTGGGCGACCGCCCAAGCCTCCCGCCAGCCCAAACTTAGGTTTTTAACCCCTTTAACCCTAGTTCTTCCTTCCCTCTACCATTGATTATTCAAGAACACCCAAGAACACCTTCATTTCACCAAATCCCAAACAAACATGTAAACTCCAAAACCAAGTAACCCTAGATTATTTATCACTACTATTTCTACCCATTTCAACCCTTTTAACTCATCTTCATTGAACCCTACTTCAACAAATTCAAATTCCATCCATTCCTTAAAAATCTAAATCAACTCCCATGAACCACTATCTTTTTAAGTCATTAATTCATTTTCTAACTCCAAGAAGATTTCCAAAGCATATAATAACAATCACAACACCAAGAACAACAATAGATAGATTATGAGCACATAGATGAAAGGAGGTCATAACAACTCACCTTAGGGTTTTAAATGTGGAAGGTTGATCTTTATATCTTGATGGACTCTCCTAGATGATCCCACTCCAAGGATGTTCTTTCGACTTGGATTTGATGGAGGATTGCTTGGCTTCAACACTTGTGCTTGGAGTTTCCATGGAGATAGTCTTTCACTAAGGTTCTCCCATGGAGAATGACAAGAAAGAAGATGAAGAAGAGTGAGGGAGGAGGTAAGAGGGAGTAGGGGAAAATGTGTTGAGGATGATTGAGGGGGAGGGGGACCGGATGGAGGGTGTAAGAGAGGTGATGGGGAAGGCCACTGGCAAGAGGAGGGAAGAGGGAAGGATTTTGGCCCCCCCATCAAATAATCCAAGGCTTTCACTTTATTTTTAAAATTAACCTTTACCCAAATAATTCATCCTACTCAATTAACCTCCTTGCACTATTTATCTTATTTCCATTTTTATTATTTCTTCAAGGTTCTTAATTAATGTCTAATAAATTCATAAAAGATTCTAAATTTACTTCTCACCCAAATTATCTTAAATTAAGAATTTAAAGACATAATTGAACACATAAAGCTAGCATGAATATTAAAAGCATATAATTAAATATTTAAAAATGAGTGCCTAGGGTTGGGGTCGTCACACTCACTCCCCCTTAAAGAAAATTCGTCCCGAATTTGACTGTCACTTACCCTAAGGTTCAAATAGCAAAGGTTACCTTTCACACATTCTAACTTAACATTTTCAATTAGACTTCTCAAAGGCATGATTCTACTATACATTTTCACAACTTAAATACTCTAAGGCTTCAATTCCCAATCGGCCTCATCAATGCTATGATTCTTTCCCGCATTCAAATTTCATTAATAATGTGATATAACAACTCAATACGCCGAGAATACCATACCATTATTGCTAACCCGAATTTTCACGACCTCAAAGAAAGTATATTAAATGAAAAGTATTACACCTTATGTTACCCAATACATTACGATATTACATTTAAAACTTCAATTACTCCATAAGCTGCTCCAAGTCAGTCTATAAGCAAAATCACCAACCCTTTCTAAAACTTCAAATGGATTAACAAAATTTTGGCGCCAATCTACCTTAGGCCTTGCTTCTCTAATCTCAACTCCAACAAATTAGAGGTCGATATTTTCTTCCCTAACAACGCCTCATACGGTTTTATCTCAAAGTTAGAATAATAACCGCTATTATACGCATCCAACCACCTGTAATCATACGACCTATCGACTACCAAAATCCATTGTACATGCCCGTAGCATATCCTCAACAATACGTAATGATTCCTCAATTTTCACAAGGTTAAACTCAATAACATTCCTACATTCCAAAAGGACTTTCCCAAATGAGGTCTATCCAATCCATTTAATACTAGGGGTTTATACAACTAAACGATCCCCTAACATATGTGAGGACTTGATCAAAGAATTGTATCACTTATAAACATATACAATGAGTGGAAAATACAATCAACTTTCTATAAACAAAACAACATACTACTTTTTACTTCCAAGGTAACTTAATCAAAAATTTTATAGTGATAATACTCTCAAGTTCAATCTAGAGCTCTAAATATTTTAATTAATCTTCTAACGACAACATTCTATTATCACCATTCAATGTTCCAATTATGTTCAGGACTAGTGACAATTCAATATTCAAATTGAATGGTTGGTCGCCCACAACGGAGCCGATCCAACTCCATAACAACAACCGAGCTCTACCGCGACTTCCACATTAATAACTCCACAATTTATCAATTATTTCTCGGATCAAAACTTTTAATACAATTAATCACTATAGGGAACTAGGTTGCTTTTCTACTTGCTTCTGTACGAACTATAACTTTAAAGTAACATGTCTTTCGAAAATTTACAACATTTTTCAGAATTTCAAATGATAACATAAGAAGAGATCCAAAGAGACCCGAATGGTTTACTTCTTTAAAACCGGCCCATACCAGCTTTAATTAACTAAACCACTTAAAATTCAAAGGATTGATAAGCTAACAAAAATAGCTCGAGTGATTTAATTATCTACAACCGTCCCATACCAGTGGTAGATAGTTAAATTACTCACGTATTTTAATTTACGCGAAAATGGTTTACTGATCTTATCAACTATCCCCGAAGGGCACAATTGCTTACACAGAGGTCCAATATATATTCCAAAGTTTTAAAACACCTTTAAAACAATTTTAACAAAATATTCTTGATTGACCTCTATTTATAGTGTAGCCACCACTCATACTATTTAGACTTAGTTAATTTCTCTCTAAGAAAACACAATCTCGCAATACTATTACTATCCCCGATAAATAACACTAAAACAATCATTAAGATTATAACTAGGTAAACCATCCTCAATTCAATAATTCCTCAAGTTGAAAGTTCAACACTTTTATTTAATTTGAGTCATCTATTCACCACCTTTGATATTGGTATTGTACTTAGCAACAACATATTGTAAAACATCTAGTTCCCAATCAAATACCATAATTTCTAAATCGAAAATATAATTGGAACTCACATAGATCAATCATTTCCGAATTTCAATTAAACATTACAAGATAATCTAACTTAACTCTCAATAACCATCAACAAACTCAAAATCCGTACAACGTCAATATCTTTCGAGCATCACACAAATCCCTCATATGACTCACGTAACTAAGTCGAACTATAGTATATAACCATCCTAAAGTATCCTGTCTCCCAATAAGATTCATCCTCATTTTCCCAACTAATGATAATCAATTCTCAAAACGAACCCTATACCTATCTTACCAATTTCTGAAGTTGACCCTATAAGTCACCAATAACTACATCTATTATACTTCTTCACATTTACCCTATTTACCTCTCCATAGCTAGTACACAATCCATAAATCAAAACGGTCATACTAGATATAAATGTTGTCTTAAGTATACCCTTAAAGCAAATTTTTTTTTTTTTTCACTGAAATTGTAACACTCCGAAAATTCAACTAATAACCATTGAGTATCCTACTAGTTTCTAAAATCTTTCATACAAATCGTCAACAAGTGCTAACGAATACTTATTTTTCACAGCTTACCTATTTAAGATCTCTATAACCCTTTGATTAACCACCAAGTATCATCTTTTCTCGATTACAAGAACAATTTATCCTTACTGAGAATCGCTAAGCTAGTTATCTTCTTTATCAATTAATTTCTTAAGTTGAATCATCGATTCCATCATCCAAATTTGTATACTCTATCTAGGGATCCGAATACCGAAATAGTGACTTATATCCATTCAGCTTCAATACCCTGGTATGATACCTGATGAAAACCCATTTTGGAAACTCACTTGAAAAACACCACTTAGTCAACTTATAGGGTGATATTGCTTACAAAAATATCTCGATTTCCTATTTAATTTAGTAGCAAGAATTCAATCAATCTCTCCTTAGAGAATACTTATAGCACCTAAGGCAAAGATATATTAATTCCATAAGATCTCTTACTCGCGATAATTTATAACTCATATAATCTCACTTAGACTATCACTTTCAATACTAGTCTTCATATATCTAGTCTCCCCACGAGACACCAATGCATAATTACTCACACAAGTACACAACCATAAATCTCTCTTAATTAGGCCATACTTTAGACAATTACGCGTATGTGACATAATATCAATTAATAATTTACCCGACTCAATTACACACAGAGGTAATCAAACGTAGATAAGGAGACTCGCTTCTTGCGACAGTCCTCCTCCAACACAACAACTACTCAAATAATTCAAGTTAACATAACGATGATTCACGGATAGGTAACTCGCCCAAATCCACCGGCAATACATGCCCACTTAATCACAATTACCAAGATAATTAAGGATGATTCGAGGTACGACCCCATCGGAGTAGAACCTCCAACACATAAGGCAACTCTTAGGCCAATTATGCAAATAAAAGATGAAATGTAATGCCACAAGAGAGCGTATGAACGAGGATTTATAAAAGTATGAATCCTAACTCCTGAGACAGGTAAAATACCTCAAATGAGGGGGGGGGGAAATCTATCTTTCCAAAACTCACCTTTCCTTGATTCCTTGGTTGGTCAATATCATTTTCTGTCTTTGAACAAATTCCTGCATTAAACTCTCGACGTCAGTTATCACACACTCTCACTCGCCTAGACTCTGCCGAGAACTCTAACCGAGCTCGATACCAACTGTGAGAACCCCGACCCGGAACCTACACGTGTCCCGAGTTGGAGCGTCCTCAAACTAACCCAATTATCCTAAACTTTTAAAAACTTTGATTTAACTTTCAAACGTTACACCATTTACATACCCATTTCAAAAATAACTCTACTCCTTTCTACACTGGGGGAAGAGTTGACCAACTCCGAAAGTAATAAATGATTTACAAAAAGATGTTGAATATAAAATAAGATTAAAGTTTATAAATACAAACCCTTTAAAAGAATTATATCAATACACAATTTCTACGCCAACCTATACGTACCCCGACAACCCCAAAATACCACATCCAACTCCTTTCCGCCCTTACTTGGCCGGTCCACCTGTCTCGGGATCTAAAACAGTAAAGGGAGAGGGGTGAGAATAAATCTCAATGAGTTATTATGATATGCAGCAAGATGCCAAACAAAGTGCAACACCAAGCATGGTAGCACATAACACATTATAAAAGCGGTAAACACCTTACGTTACCTTATTTTACCTTTTTCCCGTCTGAACAATAAGTCGTACAACGTGGGAGTAAAACTCCACTCTTTGGTGAATTGCCTCCAAAGACATTCACCTTTTATAGGTCTCATGCCCCGAGAGATCCATATAAGAAAGGATACCTATATTAGAGTATCCAACAATAATCTCGTCCCTCACTTACAACGATCGCAACAGTGCAGTAAAGCTTTTTGGGTCAATACAAGTTAGCACAGCCCCACCCCGTGGCCACAGAGTGGGGAAGGGTCACCGGTATGATGTACCTTCAATCACTTATTGAACAAATCAATAATTGATTGGCATCCATCATACCCACCCGAACATAACACGCTCAAGCACATGATAGTTACTTGAGATAATCCACAAAACGGGATAATAATATAACAATACCAAATAATACACAAAGGGGATAAACACCATGGCAACATGGTAAAATATACTCATGTTCAACCAACATCATAATGCAACATTTAAGTAATACACTATGCATAGTATCATCAACAATTATGAATGATAACAAATAAATCCACAATGGAATAACCATACAACTACATAGTAAACATATCCACACATTGGGATAACATAACAACTTGTCAAATATTCCACACTTGGGGAGCCACATAACACTTACCAAATAATCCACAAAGGGGATAAACAATATAGTCACATGGTAAAATAGAATATCTGGAAATGATCATTACATATTTAGTTTATAAAACCAATTCCATTTGAGAGATCACCTAAAAATACTCAATTTGGACTCTTGAACCATCCAATTTCGAGTCCGTATGAATTAACTATGATTTATTCAATTTCCACTCAACTTCTAACGTACAATACTACCTGCTGTAACCAAATCAGATTTTTGGGACATAAGGATAACTTCTTTAGCTATGAAACCATCACATTCAGAAAGTACTCAGAAAAACACCCAATTTAGACCCAAGAACCATCCAATTCCGATTTAATATGATTAAGTTATGACCATCACAAGATTGCTAAACGAATTCTGGTTCAGAATTGAAGTTAGGATTTCTGGGGTCTTGGGCGACCGCCCAAACCTCTTGGGCGACCGCCCAAGAGGGTTTTCAAGGAAATGTGAGTTTCTGCCAGCATGGGCGGCCGCTCAGCCCCCTTGGGCGACCGCCCAAGCCTCCTGCCAGCCCAAACTTAGGTTTTTAACCCCTTTAACCCTAGTTCTTCCTTCCCTCTACCATTGATTATTCAAGAACACCCAAGAACACCTTCATTTCACCAAATCCCAAACAAACATGTAAACTCCAAAACCAAGTAACCCTAGATTATTTATCACTACTATTTCTACCCATTTCAACCCTTTTAACTCATCTTCATTGAACCCTACTTCAACAAATTCAAATTCCATCCATTCCTTAAAAATCTAAATCAACTCCCATGAACCACTATCTTTTTAAGTCATTAATTCATTTTCTAACTCCAAGAAGATTTCCAAAGCATATAATAACAATCACAACACCAAGAACAACAATAGATAGATTATGAGCACATAGATGAAAGGAGGTCATAACAACTCACCTTAGGGTTTTAAATGTGGAAGGTTGATCTTTATATCTTGATGGACTCTCCTAGATGATCCCACTCCAAGGATGTTCTTTGGACTTGGATTTGATGGAGGATTGCTTGGCTTCAACACTTGTGCTTGGAGTTTCCATGGAGATAGTCTTTCACTAAGGTTCTCCCATGGAGAATGACAAGAAAGAAGATGAAGAAGAGTGAGGGAGGAGGTAAGAGGGAGTAGGGGAAAATGTGTTGAGGATGATTGAGGGGGAGGGGGACCGGATGGAGGGTGTAAGAGAGGTGATGGGGGAAGGCCACTTGGCAAGAGGAGGGAAGAGGGAAGGATTTTGGCCCCCCCATCAAATAATCCAAGGCTTTCACTTTATTTTTAAAATTAACCTTTACCCAAATAATTCATCCTACTCAATTAACCTCCTTGCACTATTTATCTTATTTCCATTTTTATTATTTCTTCAAGGTTCTTAATTAATGTCTAATAAATTCATAAAAGATTCTAAATTTACTTCTCACCCAAATTATCTTAAATTAAGAATTTAAAGACATAATTGAACACATAAAGCTAGCATGAATATTAAAAGCATATAATTTAATATTTAAAAATGAGTGCCTAGGGTTGGGGTCGTCACATGAAGCCATGGATGTGAGTGATGTTCTGAATGTGGAAAAGATGAGAGAGAAGTTTGGTGCTTTGATGAGAGATTTTGTTGCCAAGGTAAAACAAGAAAATTTTGAACCTTATATCAAATAATTTGCAAAGTACTAATACTTCTCTTACGCAAGGTTTGGAGATGATGGGTCCTATTATGGACCAGATCAATGTTTTGAAAATCAAAGCGGCTAGATGCAGTTATGAGGCTGAGGAATCAAAGAAAGAAGTCAAAATTAGTGCTGATGAGGTAGAGAAACTGAAGAAAGAAGCCAAAATATATGCTGGTGAGGTGGAGAAACTGAAGAAAATTATTGGGACTTTGAGAAAGGAGTTGGCAAATGTTTGTGCTGAGAAGGTGAAGGAAAATGAGGCCCATGTGAAGAAACTTGAAGCAGCAAAGGAAGATTTCAAGTTTAATGCCACCAAGACACTGTTGGAGGCTAGGATTCAACTCATGGAGGAGTTCAAGAATGGGCAGGCTCCAAATTGGGATTTGGAGGAAGAGAAAAGAACTCTAGAAGACTTCATTGGCAAACCGGTGGATGGAGAGGAGGTGAATTCACCGGCCCTCGAAGCTATTGCCAAACTGGTTGATGATGCCAACAAAGTTTTGAGTACCATAGTGGTGACTCAAGTTGAAGAGAATAATCAAGAGAAGGAGACAACTGCACCACCAGCGGCAGCGGGCCAAGATGTTTGAACAATTTGAATGTTTTAAGTAGTTTTGGAAGGAAGGGTAACAAAAACAATTTCTTTTTTGTTTATTCGGTTATGTAATTGCTCATAAGAGCGCAGACAATTTATTTGGGGGTACTAGGTTGGTCTAGTACTCCAAGCTTTCCGTAGGTTTTAAGGGACTTGTTGGCTTATCCAACTTATCCTTTAGTTTTGAAATCTTTTGGGAATATTTTGATAAAATGTCAATGTTACAACCAATAGTCACAACTTGAATAAGTGTGAAATCGTGCGCACGGGCGAAGGTGTCAAAACCTTAATTCTTTAGAAAAGATGTAAATCTTTTAACCATAAGTAAAATGTACCTTTGATCAGAGGTAAGTCGTTTGAAGAAATAGAACAAGTCTAAGCCGTCCTGGCGTGTCAACATGCTCCATTCCTCTCCAGCTAAAGTTTCAACATGTTGGAGCCGTACTGGCGTGTTAACATGTTGAACTTCTTTATCTCAGGTCTAAACATGTCGGAGCCGTACTGACGTATTAACATGTTCGACCTGCTCCAATTTAGGTCTCAACATGTCGGAGCCGTACTGGCGTGTTAACATGTTGAACCTACTCCGCTTGTTCAAGTCGTATACCTTGCAAAACAAATTCATGTTAGGATTGGGTGTTAGCGTAGCTAACACCCCTCCAATGCTTAAGTTAGTAAGGATGTCCAATAAAATTGAAAATCGAAACACGCGAATGAACTTGACATAAATTAAATCATACCTGAGAAGTCTAGTTGTTAATAACTTGACTTACATAAAATAGAGCTTTAAATGAATGGCATTCCAACTTCTAGGGACCCTATCTCCACTTGGGGTTGATAGCCAATGTGCCCCTTTGCCAGCTTCAGCATCAATAAGATATGGTCCCTCCCACTTGGGAGCTAATTTACCTGCATTCAGTTCTCTTGTATTTTGAAATACTTTTCTCAAAACTAAATCACCAACCTGGAATCTTCTTATTCTGACATTCTTGTTGTAAGATCTAGCAATCCGTTGTTGATAGGCTGCCATCCTTATCTTGGCTAAATCTCTGATCTCATCAATTGTATCTAGATCTTAGGTTAACAAGAGACTATTTTCATCTTGAGTTAATAAACCATACCTTGCTGTTGGGATTGTCACCTTGTGACGACCCCAACCCTAGGCACTAAATTTAAATATCTTATTATATGCTTTTAATGATTATGATAGTTTTATGTGTTCAATTATATCTTTAATTCGTAATTTAAGATAAATTGGGTGAGAAGTGAAATTAGAATCCTTTGAGAAATTGTGGGTTGTTAAATAAAGAAATTTGGGGAAATGATAAAAATGGAAATTTATTACATAGATAAATATTTGAGGAGGTTAAATGAGTGAGTAGGATGAATTATTGGGTTAAAGGTTAAGTTTAAATTAAAAGATGAAAGCCTTAGATATTTGTAGGAGGGGCCATAGAAGTCTTGCTCTCTCCCTAGGTGACAAGTGTCCACCCCTTTACCTCCTTATTCTTACTCCCCTCTCCCTCCATCATTCATACTTCTTCCTCCTAGAGAAACCTTAGAGAAATTCCATGGAAGCTCTCAACCTCCATTCTTGAAGCCAAGCCATTTCTTCACCAAATTCAAGTCTAGGAGCATCATTGAAGTTGGATCATCTAGGAGAATCCATCAAGATAGAAAGATCAACCTTTCATTATAAAACTCTAAGGTGAGTTGTTATGATTCCCTTCTTTTATTTGTTCATAAGTTCTTTGATTATTGTTCTTGGCCTTGTGATGTTGATTTCTTGCTTGGAAACCTAAATGGGAGTTGAATGGTTAGAAAATGACATTTGTTGAAGTTAGGGTTCAATGAAGATGATCTAAAAGGTTTGAAATGGGTAGAAATTGTAGTGATAAACAATCTAGGGTTACTTGGTTTTGGAGTTTACATGTTTGTATGGGACTTGGAAAGATTGAAGTATCCTTTGGTGTTCTTGTGATAGGCATGGTATAAGGAAAGGAAGACTAGGGTCAAAATGGGTAAAAATCTGAAAATGGGCTGGAGGAAGGCTTGGGCGGTCGCCCATGGGGGCTTGGGCGGCCGCCCATCACGGCAGAATTAACATTTGGCTTTAAAGTCCACTTGGGCGGTCGCCCAAGTGGTTAGGGCGGTCGCCCATGTTGGCAGATTTTGGCCCAATTCCCTGTTTCGCTGAATTTTCACTAGTAACCTCCTAGTATGATCCTTAACCAAAATAAAGATTGGAATCTAACCTTTCCGGATATGAAATTAATCCTTTTAACCTAAGTTATACTTAGAGCAATTGTATCATTTAAGGGCACCTTAATTTGGGTTTAAATGGAACTAAGGAAGCACTTTAATTACAACTCGGGAATTGTTCGACAGTCTTGTTTGGACTCAGTGATATATTTCGATATAAATGCTGGGATGCCCTACTTTGGAATTCCTAAATTGTTTTGGGATTGGTTCAGAGATTTATAGCCGTTGTGCTAATATGTTGAATACTTGTTATAGTATTTCTATCTTTATGATATTATATTGTTGTAGGATTCCCTACTTTGGAATTCCTAAATTGTTTTGGGATTGGTTCAGAGATTTATAGCCGTTGTGCTAATATGTTGAATACTTGTTATAGTATTTCTATCTTTATGATATTATATTGTTGTAGGATTCCCTACTTTGGAATTCCTAAACTGTACATGTGGTTCAGAGATTTATAGCCGTTGTGCTAAGATGTTGAATACTTGTTATAGCATTGCTATCTTCATGATATGCTATTGTGGTATGTATCCCTACTTTGGATCATACAATGTTTGGTTAAGCAAGTATGTTATTACTGTGCTTAGTTATGTAAATCCAGCTGGTATTTGTTTGTTGGGCAATGTTATGGAATTATAATGGCACCGAGCCAAGTTCATTATAATTCATACATTGGTAACCCAGTTGTCCCCCTTGTGTGGGATTAGTGAGCTAGCATCTCTTTTTGAGGTAGATGGTCTAGTTTCACTGGGGATATGACTGTGTGTCGAATCCCTATGGTAACATTATTGTTCATGGTTCCGGAACCGCTTCATCAAATGTTGCTTTCTTTGCTCGGATGTGTATATCCTTTTGGAGTTAAAACCTTGGCTCGGTATCCTTCTAAGTGTTACTTTATCGTACTTATGTGTTGTGATATATTCATGATGAGTTGGTCGTTGTTTCCAACCCAGGTATGGGACGGTTGGCGGCGGAGCCTCTCGATTATGTGGATATGTCTTTGATGTATTGCATCTTGTTTGGCATCTTGCCGCATTCATAATAGCTTGCTGAGATTTATTCTCACCCCTCTCCCTTTCTTGTTTTAGATTCGAGACGGGTGGCCCAAGTAAGGGCGGTGAGGAGTTTGGAAGTTATATTGTGGGAATTGTCGGGGTATGATTAGGTTGGTATAGAAAGTGTACTTTGGTATAATTCATTTATAGAATTGTATTTATAAATCTTTATTTTATGTTATAACCGAGGCCCTTTTGTAATTAAACCAGTTTCTTACTTTCTAAGTTAGTCAACTATTTCTCCATGGTGAAAAGGTGTAGATTTATTTTGAAATGATTACAACAATTGTATTTATTTTTGAATGATAATTAAAGGTTTTAAAAGTTAAGGAAATATGGGTTAGTTTGAGGACGCTCCAGCTCGGGACACGTGTAGGTTCCGGGTCGGGGTCCTCACAGTTGGTATCAGAGCACGGTTAGAGTTCTCGGGTAGAATCTAGCTGAGTGAGAGTGTGCGATAACTTACGTCGAGAGTCTAATGCAGGAATTTGTTCAAAGACAGAAAATGATATTGACCAACCAAGGAATCAAGGAAAGGTGAGTTATGGAAAGATAGATTTCCCCACCATCATTTGAGGTATTTTACCTGTCTCAGGAATTAGGATTCATACTTTTATAAATCCCTGTTCATTCGTTCTCATGTGGCATTTCATTTCATCTTTTATTTGCATAATAGGCCTAAAAGTTGCCTTATGTGTTGGAGGTTCTACTCCTACGGGAGAGTACCTTGAATCATTCTTGTTTATCATGGTGATTGTGATTTGGGAGGACTGTCGCAAGAAGCGAGTCTCCTTATCTATGTTTGATTGCCTCCGTGTGTAATTGAGGCAGATAAATTATTAATTACTATTATGTTATATATATGCGTAAATGTCGAGGTAGGACCTAAGGAATGTGAAGGTTATGTGAACCTTGAGTTATCCCATGTACGGTGGTAAATGAAATTGTGAACTCTTAGTTGAGGTTAGGTATATGACCTAATTAAGAGTGGTTTATGGTTGTGTAACTTGCTTGAGTATTTATACATTGGTGTCTCGTGGGGAGACTAGATATATGGGACTAGTATTGAAAGTGATGGTCTAAGTGGGATTATATGGGTTATAAAATATCGCGAGTACGAGATCTTATAGAACCAATATATCTTTGCCTTATGTGCTATTAGTTGATTAAGTGGTGTTTTCTATGTGAGTTTCAAAATGGGTTTTCATCGGGTATCATACCAGGTTATTGAGATTTTGAATTGCTATAAGGTATTATTTTGGCATTCGGATTCCTAGATAGATGACACTAATTGGGATGATGGACTTGATGATTCATCTTGGGAAAGTATTTGATAAAGAAGATAATGAGCTTAGTGAATCTCCATAAGGGTAAATTTTTACTATAATTAGAAAAGATGATACTTGGTGGTTATTTATAAGGTTATAGAGATCTTAAATAGGTAACTGTGAAGAATAAGTATTCGTTAGCACTTGCTGACGATTTGTATGACTGATTTTAGAAATTAGTAGGATACTCAATGGTTATTAGTTAAATTTTTTCGGAGTGTTACAATTACAGTGAAAATTGCTTAAAGGATATACTTAAGACAACATTTATATATATAGTATGACCGTTTTGATTTGTGGATTGTGTATTAGTGATGGACAGGTAAATAGGGAAAATGCAAAGAAGTATAATAGATACAGTTATTGGTGACTTAAAGGATCAACTTCAGGAATTGGAAAAACATGCATATGGTTTGTTTTGAGAGATGATTATCATTACTTGAGAAAATAAAATGAGGATAAATCTTATTGGAAGACAGGATACTTTAGGATGATTACACCGTATAGGTTGACTTAGTTGTGTGACTCATATAAGGGATTGGTGTGATGCTCGGAAGATATTGACGCTATACGGATTTTGAGTTGTTGAGGGTTATAGGGAGGTAAGTTAAATTATACCGTAATGTTTAATCGAAATTTGGGAATGATTGATCTATGTGAGTTCTAATTATATTTTCTTATTTAGAAATTATGGTATTTAATTGGGAACTAGATGTTGCAATACGTTGTTACTAAGTACAATACCAATATCAAAGGTAAGGAATAGATGACTCAAATTAAGTAAAGGTGTTGAATATTCAACTTGAGGAATTATTGAATTGAGGATGATTTACCTAGTTTATAAGCTTAATGATTGTTTTAGTGTTATTTATCGGAAATAGTAATAGTGTGGCAAGATTTTGTTTTCTTATAGAGAAATTAACTAAGTATAAATATTATAAGTGGTGGCTATACTATAAATAGAGGTCAAACAAGAATATTTTGTTGGAATTGTTTTAAAAGTGCTTTACAACTTTGGATTATAAATTGAACTTCAGTATGAGCATTTGTACCCTTCAGGGATATTTTGATTTATTAAAGTCAGTGAACCGTTTTTGTGTACCTTAAAATCTGGAAGTAATTTAATTATCTACCACTGGAATGGGACGGTTGTAGATCATTAAATCACTTGAGTTAATTTTATCCATCTTTAACAAAATTTCTTAAAATTTTGAATGGTTTAGTTAATTAAAACTGGTATGGGACGGTTTTAAATAAATAAACCATTCGAGTCTCATTGGATTTCTTTTTATCTATTCTTTGGAATTCTGAAAGATGTTGTAAAATTTAGAAGGACATGTTATATTAAAGTATAGTTCGTATAAAAGCAATGTAAAAAGGCAACCTAGTTTCCCTATAATGATTTATTGTATTCAAGTTTTGATTCGAGAAATGATTCGATAAGTGTGGGATTATTATTGTGTCGGTCACAGTAGACTCGGTTTTGTTTGGAGTTGGATCGGCTCCGTTGTGGGCGGCCAACCATTCAATTTGAGTATTGATTTGTCACTAGTCCTGAACATAATTAGAACATTGAATTGTGAAAAATGGTCAATTAATATTCCGTTCGTGGAATCAGGATCTTATTAGCATGTCCACATTTATTATTCCATGAGCAAGTGTTTAATGTTGTGTTATGAAAACTGCGGATAAGATAATTGAACTAACTCGTTTCAAGTGAGTCGAGACATAAGGTAGTTTGATCACCCATGTGGAAATAGAATTTTGACGTTGGAAGATTTGTTAGAACATTTAGAGTTCTAGATTGAACTTGAGAGTTTTATCACCATAGATTTTTGTGATTTAGTTACATTGGAAGTAAAGAGGGGTATGTTGTTTTGTATAGAAAATTGATTTGTATTTGCTATTCAGTATAGATACTTTGATGAAATATTTATTGATAAAGTCCTCATCAATCTTGGAGATAGCTTGATAGTATAAATCCCATAGTATTGAATGGATTGGGTAGACATCTGTTGGAAAGATCATTTTGGAATGTAGGAATGCTATTGAGTTTAACTTTGTGAAAATTTGAGGAATCATCACTTATTATTAAGGATATACTATGGGCATGCACAATGAATTTTAGTAGTTGATAGGACGTGGGATTACCAGTGGTTGGGTGCGTGTAATAGCAGTTATTATTCTAGCATTGAGATAAAATCGTATGAGGCGTTGTTCGGGAAGGAAATATCGATCTCTAATTTGTTGGGATGAGGTTAGAGAAGCAAGGCCTACGTAAATTGACGCCAGAGTTTGTTAGTCCATTTGAAGTTTTAGAAAAGATTGGTAATTTGACTTATAGACTGGCTTGGAGAAGCTTATAGAGTATTTAAAGTTTTAAATGCAATATTGTAATGTATTTGGTGGCATAGGTTGTAATACTCTCATTATTTATGTTGTTATTGAGGTCGTAAAAATTCGGGTTAGTGATATTTGTAAGGTATCCTTGGAACACTAAGTTGTAATATCATATTATTAATGAAATTAGAATCTTGGGGAAGAATCACACATTGAAGCGACTATTTGAGAATTGGAGTCTGAGGTATACATGTAACCAAGGCGGGTTGAACAATTAGGCCAGTGACAGTCAAATTCGGGACGAATTTTCTTTAAGGGGGAGTGAGTGTGACGACCCCAACCCTAGGCACTAAATTTAAATATCTTATTATATGCTTTTAATGATTATGATAGTTTTATGTGTTCAATTATATCTTTAATTCGTAATTTAAGATAAATTGGGTGAGAAGTGAAATTAGAATCCTTTGAGAAATTGTGGGTTGTTAAATAAAGAAATTTGGGGAAATGATAAAAATGGAAATTTATTACATAGATAAATATTTGAGGAGGTTAAATGAGTGAGTAGGATGAATTATTGGGTTAAAGGTTAAGTTTAAATTAAAAGATGAAAGCCTTAGATATTTGTAGGAGGGGCCATAGAAGTCTTGCTCTCTCCCTAGGTGACAAGTGTCCACCCCTTTACCTCCTTATTCTTACTCCCCTCTCCCTCCATCATTCATACTTCTTCCTCCTAGAGAAACCTTAGAGAAATTCCATGGAAGCTCTCAACCTCCATTCTTGAAGCCAAGCCATTTCTTCACCAAATTCAAGTCTAGGAGCATCATTGAAGTTGGATCATCTAGGAGAATCCATCAAGATAGAAAGATCAACCTTTCATTATAAAACTCTAAGGTGAGTTGTTATGATTCCCTTCTTTTATTTGTTCATAAGTTCTTTGATTATTGTTCTTGGCCTTGTGATGTTGATTTCTTGCTTGGAAACCTAAATGGGAGTTGAATGGTTAGAAAATGACATTTGTTGAAGTTAGGGTTCAATGAAGATGATCTAAAAGGTTTGAAATGGGTAGAAATTGTAGTGATAAACAATCTAGGGTTACTTGGTTTTGGAGTTTACATGTTTGTATGGGACTTGGAAAGATTGAAGTATCCTTTGGTGTTCTTGTGATAGGCATGGTATAAGGAAAGGAAGACTAGGGTCAAAATGGGTAAAAATCTGAAAATGGGCTGGAGGAAGGCTTGGGCGGTCGCCCATGGGGGCTTGGGCGGCCGCCCATCACGGCAGAATTAACATTTGGCTTTAAAGTCCACTTGGGCGGTCGCCCAAGTGGTTAGGGCGGTCGCCCATGTTGGCAGATTTTGGCCCAGTTCCCTGTTTCGCTGAATTTTCACTAGTAACCTCCTAGTATGATCCTTAACCAAAATAAAGTTTGGAATCTAACCTTTCCGGATATGAAATTAATCCTTTTAACCTAAGTTATACTTAGAGCAATTGTATCATTTAAGGGCACCTTAATTTGGGTTTAAATGGAACTAAGGAAGCACTTTAATTACAACTCGGGAATTGTTCGACAGTCTTGTTTGGACTCAGTGATATATTTCGATATAAATGCTGGGATGCCCTACTTTGGAATTCCTAAATTGTTTTGGGATTGGTTCAGAGATTTATAGCCGTTGTGCTAATATGTTGAATACTTGTTATAGTATTTCTATCTTTATGATATTATATTGTTGTAGGATTCCCTACTTTGGAATTCCTAAATTGTTTTGGGATTGGTTCAGAGATTTATAGCCGTTGTGCTAATATGTTGAATACTTGTTATAGTATTTCTATCTTTATGATATTATATTGTTGTAGGATTCCCTACTTTGGAATTCCTAAACTGTACATGTGGTTCAGAGATTTATAGCCGTTGTGCTAAGATGTTGAATACTTGTTATAGCATTGCTATCTTCATGATATGCTATTGTGGTATGTATCCCTACTTTGGATCATACAATGTTTGGTTAAGCAAGTATGTTATTACTGTGCTTAGTTATGTAAATCCAGCTGGTATTTGTTTGTTGGGCAATGTTATGGAATTATAATGGCACCGAGCCAAGTTCATTATAATTCATACATTGGTAACCCAGTTGTCCCCCTTGTGTGGGATTAGTGAGCTAGCATCTCTTTTTGAGGTAGATGGTCTAGTTTCACTGGGGATATGACTGTGTGTCAGAATCCCTATGGTACTGTTATTGTTCATGGTTCCGGAACCGCTTCATCAAATGTTGCTGCTGCTCGGATGTGTATATCCTTTTGGAGTTAAAACCTTGGCTCAGTATCCTTCTAAGTGTTACTTTATCGTACTTATGTGTTGTGATATATTCATGATGAGCTGGTCGTTGTTTCCAACCGGTATGGGACGGTTGGCGGCAGGGAGCCTCTCTGATTATGTGGATATGTCTTTGATGTATTGCATCTTGTTTGGCATCTTGCTGCATTCATAATAGCTTGCTGAGATTTATTCTCACCCCTCTCCCTTTACTGTTTTAGATTCTGAGACAGGTGGCCCAGCCAAGTAAGGGCGGTGAGGAGTTTGGAAGTTATATTGTGGGAATTGTCGGGGTATGATTAGGTTGGTATAGAAAGTGTACTTTGGTATAATTCATTTATAGAATTGTATTTATAAATCTTTATTTTATGTTATAACCGAGGCCCTTTTGTAATTAAACCAGTTTCTTACTTTCTAAGTTAGTCAACTATTTCTCCATGGTGAAAAGGTGTAGATTTATTTTGAAATGATTACAACAATTGTATTTATTTTTGAATGATAATTAAAGGTTTTAAAAGTTAAGGAAATATGGGTTAGTTTGAGGACGCTCCAGCTCGGGACACGTGTAGGTTCCGGGTCGGGGTCCTCACACACCTCGACTGGGATTACAGCTTCTGCTCCAAATACCAAGGAATACGGAGTTCTACCTGTGGCCCCTTTTGTAGTGGTCCTGTCTGCCCAAAGTACAAGTGGTAATTCTTCAGCCCATTTTCCATTCTTTTGATCTAGGCGTTTCTTCAAGTTGTTGACAATCAACTTGTTGCATGATTCCGCTTGACCATTGGCTTGAGGGTGGACAGGCGTAGACATGATCAGCTTGATGCCCCAACGAGCACAAAAATCTCTAGTCTTCTTACTTATGAATTGGGATCCATTATCACATATGATCTCTGATGGTATGCCAAACCTGCTAATAATATTTTCTTTAAAAATGAAACTACCTCCTTGTCTCTCACTTGCACATAGGCCTCTGCCTCAATCCACTTTGAGAAATAATCAGCCATTGCCAACATGCACACTTTGCCTCCAGGGGCCTTAGGCAACTTGCCCACAATATCCATGCCCCATTGCATGAAAGGCCAAGATGAAACGATAGAATGTAGAGGTTCTGCAGGTTGATGCAAGATGTTATTGTGTCTCTGGCAGGCATCGCATTTCTGCACATAGCTAATGTCATCTTTACGCATGGTTGGCCAGTAATAACCAGTTTTGAGGGCCTTCGATGCCAATGCTTTCCCACCAGAATGATTTCCACATGTTCCTTCATGGATTTCACTTAGCACGAGCTCAACTTGCTTATTGTCAATACATCTCAAATAGTGTCCTGCAAAAGATTTCTTAAACAAGACATTATCTATTAAAACAAAAGTTGAAGTACGCATTTTAAAAGATCTAGCATTCTTAATATCAGGTGGAATAGTTCCAAGTAGAAGGAACTCAATTATAGGTTGGGTCCAAGATGAACTTGTATCTTGTGCCCCATTAGATTGAGTAACTTCTTGAGTTTCCTCTACTTGGTCTATTGCCGGGTACTTAACATAAATAATGGGAATATTAGTATGCAACATAGACTTGCAAGTTGAACCCAAGTTGGCCAATGCGTCCGCTTCTGTATTTTCTTCTCTGGGGACCTGTTCCAAAGAGAATGACAGGAATTTTGAAGCCAAAGCTTTAACATGTTGGAGATACAGAGTCATCTTGGAATGCTTCGCCATATAACTGCCATTGAAATGGTTAGCGAGCAATTGAGAATCAACATATACATTTATATGAGTAATATTTAAACTTAAAGCTGTAGTTAAACCCATGATTAAAGCCTCATACTCAGCTTCATTATTCGTCGCATCGAATTCACAAGATACAGCTTGAGGTATGATATCACCTTGAGGGGATTTCAGAACTATTCCCAAGCCAATTCCTTTGGAATTTGAAGCTCCATTTGTATACAGTGTCCAAAATCTAGGGATTGCTTTACCTTCAAGCTGTTGTACTTCCAGTTCCACCTCGGGCTGCAAACTTGGACTAAAGTCTGCTACAAAATCGGCTAGAGCCTGAGATTTGATAGATGTTCTTGGCTCATATGAAATGTCATACGTGCTCAACTTGACCGACCAATTGGCCAATCTGCCTGACATCTCTGGAGTTCTCAACACATTTCTCACAGGATAGTTAGTTCTAACAGTTATAGAATGTGTTTCAAAATAATGATGCAGTTTTGTAACAGCAGTAGTTAAGGCTAAAATTAACTTTTCAAGATGAGAGTACCTCGTTTCAGCATCTAGTAAAGACTTACTTATATAATAAACAGGATGCTGTTCACCTGGGATTTCTTTCACCAACACTGCACTAACTACATTCTCAGATACAGCTAAATATAAATAAAGGTGCTCACCACGTTCTGGTTTAGCAAGTAGGGGTGACATCATCAAGTATTCTTTAAGTTGTTTAAAAGCTGCCTCATGTTGGTCAGTCTATTGTAAGAGTTTATTCTTTCTTAACACTTCGTAGAATAACCTGCACTTATCAGATGATTTAGATATAAATCTATTTAGGCGACTACTCTAGCTGTTAACCTTTGGACGTCTTTGATATTCTTGGGGGATTCCAAGTTGAGAATAGCTTTGATCATTCGGGGATCGGCTTCAATTCCTCTCTTGGTCACCATATAGCCCAAGAACTTTCCTGCTTTAACACCAAAATTGCACTTCGCTGGATTAAGTTTCATGTTGAAAGCTTTCAAGATGTTGAACGCCTCAGCAAGATGCTCCACGTGATCTTCAATATGCTTGGATTTTACTACCATATCATCTATGTAGACTTCCATTGTCTTGCCAAGTTGATCTTTGAACATCTTGTTGACCAGTCTCTGATAAGTTGCCCTTGCATTTTTAAGACCAAATGGCATAGCAATATAACAATATATACCTTCCGGAGTCATGAATGCCGTATCCTCTTGATCTGAGGGCTCCATTTGAATTTGCTGAAAACCAGAGGACGCATCCATGAACGTCAAGATATCGTGGCCAGCTGTCTCATCAACTAGAGAATCAATATGAGGAAGAGGGAATGGATCTTTCGGGCAGGCCTTGTTCAAGTCTGTGAAGTCCACGCATACTCACCACTTGCCGTTCCTCTTTTCTACCACCACAACATTAGCTAACCACCTTGGATATTGAACTTCCCTGATCATCTTGGACTTCAAAAGCCTCTTGACTTCATCCTTTATAATCTGGTTTCGCTCCTGGGCAAACTTTCTTCTTTTCTGGTGGACAGGACGGATGGTTGGATCAATGTTCAACTTGTGGGTAATGATGTCCTTGCTTATTCCTGTCATATCCTCATGCTTCCATGCAAAACAACATTTCTGACTCTTCAAGAACTCAATCAGCTCCTCCTCAATTTCGGATGGAAGATCTGTACCAACTTGCACTTGGGCCTCAGGGTTTGACTCATCAACAGAAATACTTTTCGTCTCATGCTCCACTGCTTCAAGAACATCCTGGGCCTTTTTCTTTAATTGCTATGCTTGACGAGGGACTGAACTTGCTTTCATATTAACCTTGTAGCACTCTTTAGAAGCCTGCTGATTTCCCTTCAACTTGGCTACACCCCAAGGTGTTGGAAATTTGACGCACTGGTGATAGGTTGACGGCACGGCCTTCATGTTGTGGATCCAAGGTCTTCCCAAAATGACATTGTACGAAGATAATCATTCAATCACACAGAACCTTTCCATAGAATTCATACCCTCTAAATAGATAGGCAACTTGATTTCTCCGATTGTTTGCTTTACTTCACCACTGAACCCTACCAGTACGGACGAATTCTTCACAACTTCGGACAAAGGAATGCCCATCTCTTCCAGAGCATGAGTGAAGATTATATTAACTGAGCTGCCGCCATCAATCGAATTCTCTTGACCACACAATTAGCAATCTGCACTGAACAACTAGACCATCATGATGGGGTCCAACGTGTTATCCTTATCCTCATCTTCGAAGGAGATAACTTGTCCATCCAGTGAAGTCGCGACACCTTGAGGCGGTTCGGCGATCCTCCTTAGAACTCTTGGCATGATGCTTGGCTGCAGAATAAGTTGTGCCACAAATATGGGATCCACTTTGAAATAACATTTACTACCTTGGTGGTGGGGGAGGTGCAACTTTCTCAGTGCAGGCTGCTCCCAGAATCAGGCTCCTTGGACTCATTTCTGACCCTCTTCTTACCCGACAAATCCTTAAGAAGACCCTTTGACAATAGATGAGCAATCTCCTTCCTCAAGGCAAAACAATTCTCAGTGGTATGCCCAAACTCCGCATGAAACGCGCACCACTTGGACTTATCCTTCTAAGTTGAGGGCTTGTCACTCTTCTTAGGCCATCTGGCTTTGTCTCCAAGATTTTCCATGGCGCAAAGGACTCCTGCAATGTCCACAGAAAAGCAGTAATCAGAAATTTTAGGATAGTCATTATCATCCCCATCTTGATCATCATCTACAAAATGAACTTTAGAAGATTCAGATTTAGCAGGGGGTTTGCCCCTGTTAGACTTATAATGATGGGAATCTGATTTTACGTACGAGGGCTCAAACAGAGGAGTAGGGGTCCTCATAGTTGACTTCTCCATTGCCAGGCTGTCATCCTCCAATCTGATGAAACGCAAGGCTTTGGTTCTGATTTCTTCAAGTTGTTTCGTAGGAGTCATCACCAACTCATTATAAAATGGAGAGCTCTTCCTCAAGCCTATAGGGAATGCTTCCGTAGCTGTGGACATATCCAAGCTGGGTATGGTCACTGCCTCCTTGTTAAACCTGTGCAAATATTCTTTAAGACTCTCGTTAGGCTATTGCACAATTCTGTAAGGGTCACTAGTCAACTTGTCAAATGCCCTTTGCACGAAAATTGATTAGTAAACATGTTGACAAGTTGAGCATAAGAAGAAATAGAGTTTAGAGGAAGTCCTGTTAGCCATTTTAAGGCTGGTCCTGACAAAGTCGAGCCAAAACCCCTGCAAAAACATGCTTCTTTAAAAACAGGGGGGATACTTATAATATCCATCGATTCCTGATACAGCAACACATGCTCTGCTGGATCAGTGCTCCCGTCATACTTCTTCGTATGAGGGACTGAAAACTTCTTTGGGATCTCTACATTAGCTATTGCTGGAACGAAACGAGATTCATTATAGCAAGTAGGAGAAACTTGGTGATAAGGCAAGTTGACTCCAGGTACGCTTCGAAGCAAATCTTTTATAGTCTGCATTTCCTTAACAAGTTGATTCTCTGTGAAAAGAGGATTATTATTAAATTGAGATGCAGAAGTATCAAAAGCATTAAAGAAACTCCCTGTTTGCCCTGTCAAAGGTGTGGCATAGGAATAGCAAGATGACAACACAGGTTGGCTAGCTGTAAGGCTGAATATTGGTTGCGTGATTGGAATGGACGTCATGATTGTGCTTTTCTGTGCGGCAAGGTGCGGGCATAGGGATATCTCCAAAATGGCTTGGTCACTGCACTGCACCAAACAAAGATCTAGGATGCAAAGGTGAAAATGGAGTAGATACTTGAGTTTCAGTTTGCTTCCCTTTACGCATGGTATCAATGGCATTGAATATCATGGTGTTCGTATGCTCCTGAGCATCCAACCGGTCATTTACTTTCTTCAACATGTCGACCATGTTGGACATTAACTCCAAATTGACAGCTTCTGAATTCGAAGATGGATTGCCTTGGATGCCGGAATTAGGAAGCGGCTGACTCCTCTCCCCTTGACTGCCGGACGACGGATTGGTCATTTCTACGCAAATAATCAAAGTTTTCCCACATGCGGCGCCAAATTGTTTTGGTCAAATTTCAACAAGTACAACCAATGACAAGAAAAATGACAAAAGTGATAAGAATCAGGGTACAATGATTATTGGATAAAATAGAAATGAACACAAGGAATTTGTTGACTAGGGAAAGCCCTTGAACAACTTGTTCGCCGGCACAAAACCCCGGGAGGTTTAGGAACCTGCCTTGATCAAAAGGTGTATTAATGACTGAGTTTGAGTACAAAACTAAGAGCGTAAGTAAGGGAGCTTATGCTAGTGAGATTGTGTGTGTAAAATACAGGTGTTTTTCCCCCTTTTATACCTCTAGTAACGACTAAAATACAAAGATAAAAATAGGCCTAGAATCCCGGAAATAAGTTGATCTTGTTGAGATATTCTCGCCATATTGTTGATGAAGGAGATAGTGGTCCGTTGCTGGATACTTTAATGAAGAAACGTTATTGAATCAGTCTCCTCAACCATTGGCACGTTCCCTGAAAAGTAGGGTTTAATGTAACAATAATTCAACCTGCAAGATGATCAAGATGTAGTAGGAGAACTCAAGTTGTTAGTACCAAGATGTTATGTGCAAGTTGAAAACAAGTTGACTGAAAATGTAGGGCCTAACATTTACCATGTTAAAAAACTGTTATTCACCAACATTTATATAATCTTGGCAGCTTGCTAGTGTAACTTCCGTAAAACAACAAAATAGTCAACGGGTTTCGCATTGTCCCGCGGGATCCCGCGTCCCGCAAATGGGACGTGATGGGATGGAGTATTTTAGTCCCGTCCCGTCTCATCCCGTTCCTGTTGTGGAACAACATAATTTTGTCATGTCCCGTCCCGTATTCTCAAATTGACAGCTCTAGATGGGATGTTATTGGTACAAGTATTTGTAACTGGATTTCTTTTCTTGTTTTTATAAATCGTGACTTCATATGAGTGTCATGGCAGTTTATAAAATTGTAATTTATCATATTTAACAAAAACAAAGCACAAAAATATACTTTATCCCCCCAACATCCAAAAAAATCCAAATTTTTCTTATATATCTCCAAAAAAAAAGTCATTTTCTTCTTTTATATTGTTTTAAAAATTAATTCTAGATTTATTATATTCCCTCTTGCTTATTAGATGAATATTTAAGGGGATTTAGGACAATTGCAACAAGAGAGATTTGAATTCGTGCATTACAATTTACGAACTTGAATCGCTAGTATCAAAATTTACTCTTTCTCTTATGCGAGCTTAGCAAATAAGATGATGCTTTTTCAAAATTAGTGATTGATATTAAGTTTTTTTTTAAAAAATAAAATTGTCTAATAACTCAATTATAAAAAATGAAATAATCTTATAAGTCACTTATAAGAGTTGTAATGTGTAAATTATGAGACCAATTCGTTATTATTGAAATTTTAATTTTTTTTGTTGAAAAAATTGTCTTATAACTGAATTATAAGAGATGAAGTAGTGTTATAAGTAAGTTATAAAATAATTATAATAGACGAATTAGTTATAAAAGGCAAGCTGGTCTTATAATTAGCTATAAAGAATTTAATGTGTAAATTATAAGATTAATTCTTTGTTATTATTGAATTTTTTTTTGTTGTTGTAAAAATTGTTTTATAAGTCAATATAAGAAACAAATTAATATTATAAGTCATTTATAAGAGATGAATTAGTTTTATAAAGCAGTTATAAAAGGGCAAGGGATGTGTATAAAATTTTAGATTTAGTGTATCTTGTATTGGATTTTAATTTCGCCAAAAGGCCTAGGAGGAAGTGGGCCAACTATTCTAAGTATACTCTATTTAATTTGAAGACGTTTATTTCTCTTTCCTATCATCTGGAGTAGAGTTGTCAATAAGGACTGGCTGGGCAGGGCGGGCCTAACCCGTCAAAACCCGCCACTAAACAGGGTGGCGCGGGGCGAACCAAATTTCTGGCGGGTTGAAAATATGTCAACCCAACCCAACCCATCTTGGGTTGGTGGGCTAGGCGGGTGAACATACCCCGATCCGCATGCCGAAACGCATGGAAAGTTTGAAAAAGGTTTTAATTGATAATTTTGAAAAGGAAAGGGAATACGAACGCGGTTCAAATAAAATGAGAGTCGCCACTCCGTTTTTAGGAAAACGTTGAGAAACCATAAACACTTAGTTGGGTTCGGGGGTCAAGTTACGACGTGGGAAGAGAATATAGAGCTCACCCACGTCGCCTCTTTTGAGACTTTCAATCAAACAAGGACAATGTAACTCATTCTAGGTGTGCAAATCGTGTCAACAATCAAGACATATAAATTTGGATTTTATTAATGATAATAAAAGAGATACAACGTGTGAGCCATTAACATGGGGGCCACACCCTTACAATTAATGAACTTGAATTACAAGGAAGGGATGAGGCAGTCTGTCCAGAGACCTTGGGTGTCGTACGACACAGGACTTCCTCAGGAGAGGGATGTCGTATGACACAGGACTACCATGGTCAGACTGTCTCTTACAAAGGGGGTACTAAGGCCACCAATACCATTCTAATGCCAAAAGCAGTAAAGCATTACACTGAACAAGGCTTGAACTACAAAAGGGGATCAATCTGGGTTTAACTAAAGGCACTGAAGTCAAATCGACTTTCTGGGATCTTTATGTCGTATGACACAGGACACCTTAAGGTTGTCCTGTGTCGGACGACAGATACATCCTCTATCAGTGAGCTTCACCAGATTATCCCACACTGCTCAGAATGATAAAATTAGACTATAACACTAACTGAAAACAGTAGAATGACAGTAACAAATGAGTATTGTGGGAGGGTCATGTGGCTTTGATGGCCATATGTGAATGATCACATATTTTGAGCCATGATCATGGGGCCATCACCTCCTAACTTAAACAAAGAGTATCAAGATTCAAACTTTAATAAAACTAAGACTACTAAATATTCAGATCTGAGGTGAGGAGATGTGAATATTGAAGATTCACATATCCACCATCTTTATCATGCAAAATCCCAAATAAATCACATATGATCACATGGCATAAGCAAGCAAGGCAATGATTAAACAAGCAAGATATAAATGGAGATATTGGGGATTTAGGGTCTACCTATTGTAGTCCACAAGACAAAGCACCAATAGTATGGTGTTTGTCCCTTCAAAACTCCAACAAAGATGACCACCTTTCTCTTTTGTTTAGATGTGTGTGTGTTTTAGGAGGGAGGTGAGTGTGTGTGTTTCTCTCTCTTCTCTCCAATTTGGCAGAGTGACCTTACTTCAGAAAATCCCCCCCTTAAAATGATCAGCAAAGCCCTATATTTATAGGCTGCTGATGGGGAGCTTCCATGTCGTACGACATGGGGAATTAACCGCCTTAGGGTCGTCCTGTGTCGGACGACACCGGTCTTCTTCAGGACAAAGTGGGCCGAAGGGAGGCAGGCCCAAGAAAAACTAATGAATATATATAAATAAATAAGGCAAGCCCAAAACTAAGGCATATAAATAATTAGGCAAGCCCAAAACTAAGGCAAGCCCTTCGAAACTCAAGGAAAGCAGGCCCAAAAACACGAGTTCGGGTCGGGGTACTCACAGAGCCCCTCGGCGACGTCGCTTCCACGGGAAGTGGGGTCGTCGACAAAACGAGATCCCGAGCCGGACAAAGACTGGCGGGAAAAAGAGATGACCAAGATGGTCGAGCGGCTGGACTTTTATGAAAAGGATTCCTACGTATCCCATGAGGGAATCAAGCCAAATCGTAGTTCGGAAGGGTGGACGTTTGTGTCCGGGGAAAGCGACCATAATGGTTAAGCGGCTGAACCCTTACGAAAAGGATTCCTACGTATCCCATGAGGGAATCAAGCCGAATCGTAGTTCATCAAAGAGGTGGCGATAACAAGAGGCCACGGGCGTTTGTACCCAAGAGTGAGGTGATGGCGTTCGTATACCCAAATAGTGACTGTTTAGGGGAGTCACCCCAAGACTGACTGTTTAGGGGAGTCACCTAAAGATTGACTATTTAGGGGAGTCACCCGAAGATTGACTTTTTAGGGGAGTCACCCGAAGATTGAGTGTTTAGGGGAGTCACCCGAAGATTGACTGTTTAGGGGAGTCACCCGAAGAATGACTGTTTAGGGGAGTCACCCCAAGACTGACTGTTTAGGGGAGTCACCCCCAGATTGACTGTTTAGGGGAGTCACCCAAGGAATGACTGTTTAGGGGAGTCACCCCAAGATTGACTGTTTAGGGGAGTCACCCGAAGAATGACTGTTTAGGGGAGTCACCTGAAGATTGACTGTTTAGGGGAGTCACCCAAAGAATGAATGTTTAGGGGAGTCACTCGAAGTATAAAGATAACAAGGGCTTTCGTATACCCGAACAGTGACTGTTTAGGAGAGTCACCCCATGATTGATTTGTTTAGAAGTCACCCGAAGATTGACTGTTTAGGAGTCACCCCAAGATTGACATTTAGGGTAGTCACCCGAAGATTATTTGTTTAGGGAGTCACCCCAAAGATAAAGATAATAAGGGCTTTCGTATACCCGAACAGTGACTGTTTAGGGGAGTCACCCCAAAGATAAAGATAACAAGGGCTTTCGTATACCCGAACAGTGACTGTTTAGGGGAGTCACCCCAAAGATTGACTGTTTAGGGGAGTCACCCGAAGGAAAGATAACCATAAAAGGAAAGATAATCATAACAAGGGCGTTTGTACCCGAATGAAATATAAACATAAAAGGAAAGACAATCATAACAAGAAAGATAATCATAACAGGGGCGTTTGTGCCCGAATGAAATATAACCATAAAAGGAAAGACAATCATAACATGAAAGATAATCATAACACGGGCGTTTGTACCCGAAAGTTAAATAACTATAAAAGGAAATCATAACAGAAATATAATCATAATGTGGGCGTTTGTACCCTAAAGATAAATAACTATAGGATTAAAGAAAAGCATAACATGAAAGATAATCATAACGTGAAAGACAATCATAGAATGGGCGTTTGTACCCGAAAGATAAATAGCTATAACATGAAAGATAATCATAACGAGAAAGATAATCATAACAGCAGGCGTTTATACCCGAAAGAAACATAATCATAAAAGCATAACATGAAAGATAATCATAACGTGGGTGTTTGTACCCGAAAGAAAAATAACTATAACAGGAAAGACAATCATAACAAGAAAGATGATCATAACGCGGGCGTTTGTACCTGAAAGAAACATAATCATAAAAGCATATCATGAAAGATAATCATAACATGGGCGTTTGTACCCGAATGAAACATAATCATAAAAGCATAACATGAATGATAATCATAACATGGGCGTTTGTACCCGAATGAAACATAATCATAAAAGCATAACATGAAAGATAATCATAACATGGGCGTTTGTACCCGAATGAAACATAATCATAAAAGCATATCATGAAAGATAATCATAACATGGGCATTTGTACCCGAAAGAAATATAATCATAAAAGCATATTATGAAAGATAACCATAACATGGGCGTTTGTACCCGAAAGAAACATAATCATAAAAGCATATCATGAAAGATAATCATAACATGGGCATTTGTACCCGAAATAAATATAATCATAAAAGCATATTATGAAAGATAATCATAACATGGGCGTTTGTACCCGAAAGATACATAATCATAAAAGCATATCATGAAAGATAATCATAACATGGGCGTTTGTACCCGAAAGAAATATAATCATAAAAGCATATTATGAAAGATAACCATAACATGGGCGTTTGTACCCGAAAGAAACATAATCATAAAAGCATATCATGAAAAATAATCATAACATGGGCGTTTGTACCTGAAAGAAATATAATCATAAAAGCATATTATGAAAGATAATCATAACATGGGCGTTTGTACCCGAAAGAAACATAATCATAAAGGCATATCATGAAAGATAATCACTCGAAAGAAACATAATCATAAAAGGAAAGATAACACGGGACTTTTGGATGAGTCGCGAAGATAGGTCTTCGATGGACCTTAAGAAATTTGTGGAGACCAACGAGTGATTTTGTAAGCAAGGTGCCGAGGAAAATGGCAATTTGAGAGTTAATTTTAATAAGGATGCCTTATGATTAATTATGCCCCTAATTGACTTAAAGAGTATGCCTCATGCTGATCTTGATGACAAGGGATGCCTTCTTGCTAGATATGACCCTGTTGAAGCCTCTGCTTTTGTTGTAGCCCTGGTTCTTGATGAAGAGAGCCCCAATATTTGACAAATGTACTATGGCACCATCTCTAATCTTGGAATCGTTCAGTCGACTCAAAAGGTAAAAGAAAAAAATTGTACTAGGACACCGCAGGGGAGTAACGGTAAGAGAAAACTTTTGTGTTTTGATTCTTGGATGACCAAAGAGAGATACATGTATGAGTGAGAGGAAGCCCCTGTTTGACATAAAGTAAGTGTTTGGCTCTTCCTAGATTGTAGAAAAGAAGACTTGTCGAGACATTTGAAAATTGTTTTATTCAAAATTATCATTTGATTGCTCGAGAAAAGACCTCACTGGTTAATTTGTCAAATTTTGATTATTAAACACGTAGTATCGAGATGCTAAATGCTTGTGATCTGAAGTTGGAATGATAGATAGAAAGCTGGTTGATGGTGAGACCGGGTTTGATTGTCGAAGAGGGAGAACGCTCCGTTGTTGCTCGTTGCTTGAGGCTGCTATACTGTAATTGCCGTGCGGGCTGCCGTTGCATTGATTCTTCTTTGTGAGGAAAGAAAGAAAAAAATAGAGAACAAAAATGGAGTAGAAGGAAAAAAGTGGGACGTGACGTATGATAGCCCCTTCAATCTTTTCTTTATTTCTCGCAAACCGAGGGAAAATGTCCCTGGCACGTGGCTCCTTGCTTTTACCGGAGTGCCGGAGAGGCACAGATGCGAAGCCCCAGTAAGACTTTCACGGACTGTGTTTGTTGAATTGAAAGAATGATTTGCTTTCAAGAATGAGACGAGTTCCCAAACTTGGAGAGAGTATGTAATATGCTCACATTTAGATGCCAAATGACTCAAGAATTGTACGTGCATTTCTTTTAAATAGTCTTTAATTGAGGAGAATGAATCTCTTTGAATAAGAGATGAGAATGCCATTTGGTAGAGTTTGAATGCTGGGGTTTGGGTTACAATCGGCCATTGGGCAATTTGAATCTTCGTGAATCATGGCCTCTTTTAAGATGAGAGGTCGGCTGGGCCTTTTACTGACTATACCTCCAAAGATGAGAGGTTGGTTATGGGGATGTGTTTGGGAAATCTACGGCGGGGAAGATTGATTGCCTCTAAGAATGAGAGGTCAAATTTTGACTTTGGTTAAAGGCAAGGGTGATGGTAGTGGGAATATCCTCTAAAATCGAGAGGATGGCTTGGGATTGGTTAAGGTAATGGGAATATCCTCTAAAATCGAGAGGATGGCTTGAAATTTGTTAGAAGGTAATGGAAATATCCTCTAACATCGAGAGGATGGCTTGGGATTGGTTGGAAGGTAATGGGAATATCCTCTAAAATCGAGAGGATGGCTTGGTATTGGTTGGAAGGTGTTGGTGAGAGGAAGTCCAAGCTATTGAGAACTTTTGCGAATTTGCGAGAATTCGGGCTCCTTTTTGATCATTGGAGAGCTTCTTGAGAAGTCGGGGACTTTTGCTGAATTGTGAGGATCGACAGTCCTTCTTTTAAAAATCCTTTTGAGACGTTGAGGATTCTTGCTGAATTGTGAGGATTCAAAATCCTTCTTTTGATAACTTGGAAGGCCTCCTGAGGAGTTGAGGATTATCTTTGTCCTTCCTTCATGGCTTGAGTATTTTATGCATCGCCGACTCTCGAAGCAAACTTCTTGGGCTTACTTGGACTTCTCTTAGCATGGAGCAAAAAAGATGGCTAAACGAGATTTCAAAATACGCCGATCTTGAAATGAAAGGGTATTGTTTAGTGAGGGTGAGGGGATGGTTTCCTATGGTGAGAGGTTTCGGCTTCGATCACTACCGAACGGCATTCTCATTGCCTAAAGAGTACTTAAAAGAAATGAAAATTCATTTAACCGACTTATTGAGTAAGGAAAAGGTATTTGGACCATGGGAAAGATATGTGAGCATATTCAATGAAAGCTTATCAATCAAATGGAAAAGCCGAGGAGATGCGAGAATGGGGAAATGATGAACCCCAAATTGATCTTCATGTTGCACTTGTGAGGGGTGGAAATAGCCCCTTCCCCTTTATTTGAATTGTCGCAGCGCGAGCGTCTCTACTTTGAAGATGAGCAACAACAAGCTTTGTGAAATAAGAGTAAAATGGATTGTAGAAAGTGTATGCTTGGGAGAGGATTTGAGATAGTGTATGGAATGTAAGCGAGAAAATGGTGTATGGAGATAGTGTATGAAACGCGCACATAGAGAGTGGACGCGAATGAGATGTATGGAGATAGTATATGGAGAGAATGTGTAAGAGAAAGGAATTTGCTCCCCCAATCGAAGTATTCATCATCTTGAGATTACGTATTCACTTTGTCATGAGTTCTTGTTAGTTAATGAGTTTATCAGTGCGGTTAGCAATCAAGCGATATTTACAAATAAAACAACTTTCATTCAAAGATAAGCAAGATAATGTCTCAAGTCTAGAGAGAAAAGAAATAAAAGACTTTTAATTGAAAACATAAAAGATAAATGTTCAAGATGAACAAAGACCAACACACTAGAACCTACGATGGTAGTGATTCCATTAGTTGTGAGGCAGAGGGTTGGCAACTACGTTTGAGGGCTTCCCAATCTTGCTCTCATCGATCAAACCCTGGATGATCTTCTTGAGTAAGAAACTTTCGTTGGTGGTGTGACCATGGCACTGATGATATCGGCAAATCTTGGATGTATCAAGATTGGGCTTCTTGGAAGATTGTGCAGTGCTGACATATGGCTCGATCAAACCCTTCTCCATTAGGACATCAAGAAACTGATCCATAGGCATTTCCAAGTCATCACATTGTTTCTTCTCACGGATCGGCTTTGGGGAGAACTTGGGCGGTGGCGTCTTGTGATAACGGACAGGCATAGTAGGAATCTTGAAAGTGGGAACTTGGTATGTGGGACCAGGAGCGAGATCACAATCATATAGATGGGAAGGACCCTGGGAGGTAGTGGAGGGTAAAACACTTCGCAAGTACTCATGGATGTCACGGAGGCAAGACAATTGACGCTCCTCGAAGGCTTTTAAGATCTCAAGCACTTCGTAACAGAAGTGGATCAATTCTAACCTTAGGTTCTGAATCTCCTTGAGGGCTTCTTGGCTTTTGATGCTTTCCCTTGTAGACATGGTGCCGAAATCTATTGTAGCAAAATATTGAATTAGATGCATAATTAATCTTAGGGCAATAAAAAAACACAATTTTTCTTTTGAAATAACTAGTTGGTTTCCATACTGCGACAAAAGCTTAGAAAGTTTGACCGGGCGAAAGTTGCCTACGTAACTCTTACCATATAATGTGCGAGTCTCAGGTCACCGTAGTTCGAAGGAGCCCCGGTTAATGATAAGCCCGGGGTCAGCTTTTGGAAAAGAGAGAGTGAGTCCAAGAGATGGACGGAATGCGCCTTTGGAGGTCCAAGAAATAAAGAATGGACCTTGGAGGGTCCAAGATTGTAGAAATGACCCCTGATGGGCCAAGATAGAGGGATGACCCGTAGAAGGGCCCAAGGTTGTGAGAGGTTGACCTCGGTGGGTCCAAGATAGAGGGATGGACCTTCGTGGGTCCAAGATGAAGAGTGGACCTTTGGAAGTCCAAGATTGTGAAATGGACCTTGGAGGGTCCAAGAGATAAGAAAGTGGACCTTTTGGGGTCCAAGATGGAGGGATGAACCTTCGTGGGTCCAAGATAAAGAGGTGGACCTTCAAGGGTCCGAGATTGAGAAATGGACCTTTGAAGGGTCCAAGATAGAGACGTGGACCTTCGTGGGTCCGAGAATGAAGAATGGACCTTTGGGAGTCCAAGATTGTGAAATGGACCTGGGAGGGTCCAAGAGATAAGAAAGTGGACCTTTGGAGGTCCAAGAGAGGGAGAATGGATCTGTGAAGGTCCAGGAGTGAGGGAGGTAGACTAAAGCAATTAACTTGTTTAGGTGCAAGTAGAAAACAACGTCTTATTAAAATCCTAGAATGGTTGGAAAAGGGGGACACCTTCTTTTTCGCATTCTGACCTATTTTGAACTAGAGCGAACCTAAGGGGCATACAAGTCAAAACTAGTCAAACTCAAGATTTCAAAACCAAGTTCAAGTCAACAACATCCCGACTCGAGAGAAAAGAGGGTCGGAAGTACGTATGAATGTACGAGACCGCAATTCGCAGGTAAAATCTTGAAAAAAATTCGGCATGACCTCTCCTCACTTCGAGTCAAAAATCCGGCATGACCTCTCGTTGCTTCATGGCGAAATTTCGGCATGACCCCTCGTTAGTACGTGTCAAGAATTCGACATGATCTCGCGTTAGTACATGTCGAAAATGCGTCATGACTTCTTGCGAAGCCAAGTCGAGAAATCGACATGTACCTACGTCGAGACATGTCAAAATTTTGACATGTACTCACGTTAAGTCATGTCGTGATTTCGACATGAAGAGGGAGGGTACGCCAATACTTTGGAAATGAAGTACGACTCGAACTTTGTGAGAAAATTTTGAAAATCGAGTTTGAAAATGTTTTGAAAAGTATTTTTGCCAAAAACCAACCGGTCACGGTAAAAAGTGTGTCACGGACAAGTGTGGTTCCTAACACTCTATAGGCCGGGAGGACTTTAGGCGCTCAAGCGTAGGCGAGACATATCACCGTCCGCGATGCCGTCCGTACACTCCAAAGGTTCTAACTCTATGTGCGGGTAATGTGCGAGTAGTGTGAAGGTAATTTCTAAAAAACTTTTATTTTTTGTAAAAAAAGAGTTTTCAAAATGCAATAATTACAAGTATGCAAAAAGAAAAAAAGAATAAGAACAAGTCCATAAGCATGGCAAAAGGGGACTGCCCTAAATGCCAAGAAAACACAAGCAAACTACCTGCATAACTGCTCAGAATCACTCTGTCCAACTGTTCAAACCACCAACTAAAACTGTCCTGTACTGCCTTCCTTTGTCGTCCGACACAGGACTTCCCCAGAACAGGGATGTCGTCCGACACAGAACATCCCTCCAGCAGAATTAACCAGAGAACCAGCAAGGGGGGAAGGGAGGAAAACCCCACCACCAATCATCAACACACCAAGGCATAAAAAGCAGGTAGGCATGGCAAAGCACAATAGGAGCACACAATGACACGACTCGTACACAAAAAGAATGAGAAACTTGTCCAAGTTGATTAAAGAAAGTTAGACCCTCTAACAAAATTGGTTTAGAAACTCGATTTTAAAACGATCCCCAGCAGAGTCGCCACTAAACATACCCCGATCCGCATGCCGAAATGCATGGGATGTTTGAAAAGGGTTTTAATTGATAATTTTGAAAAGGAACGGGAATACGAACGCAGTTCAAATAAAATGAGAGTCGCCACTCCGTTTTTAGGAAAACGTTGAGAAACCATAAACACTTAGTTGGGTTCGGGGGGTCAAGTTACGACGTGGGAAGAGAATATAGAGCTCACACACGTCGCCTCTTTCGAGACTTTCAATCAAATAAGGACAATGTAACTCATTCTAGGTGTGTGCAAATCGTGTCAACAATCAAGACATATAAATTTGGGTTTTATTAATGATAATAAAAGAGATACAACTAGTGAGGCATTAACATGGGGCCACACCCTTACAATTAATGAACTTGAATTACAAGGAAGGGATGAGGCAGTCTGTCCAGAGACCTTGGGTGTCGTACGACACAGGACTTCCTCAGGAGAGGGATGTCGTATGACACAGGAATACCATGGTCAGGCTGTCTCTTACAAAGGGGGTGTAAAGGCTACCAATACCATTCTAATGCCAAAAGTAGTAAAGCATTACACTGAACAAGGCTTGAAACAATAAAAGGGGATCAATCTGGGTTTAACTGAAGTCACTGAAGTCAAATCGACTTTCTGGGATCTTTATGTCGTATGACACAGGACACCTTAAGGTTGTCCTGTGTCGGACGCCAGATACATCCTCTGTCAGTGAGCTTCACCAGATTATCCCACACTGCTCAGAATGATAAAATTAGACTATAACACTAACTGAAAACAGTAGAATGATAGTAACAAATGAGTATTGTGGGAGGGTCATGTGGCTTTGATCGCCATATGTGAATGATCACATATTTTGAGCCATGATCATGGGGCCATCACCTCCTAACTTAAACAAAGAGTATCAAGATTCAAACTTTAATAAAACTAAGACTACTAAATATTCAGATCTGAGGTGAAGAGATGTGAATATTGAAGATTCACATCTCCACCATCTTTATCATGAAAAATCCCAAATAAATCACATATGATCACATGGCATAAGCAAGCAAGGCAATGATTAAACAAGCAAGATATAAATGGAGATATAGGGGATTTAGGGTCTACCTATTGTAGTCCACAAGACAAAGCACCAATAGTATGGTGTTTGTCCCTTCAAAACTCCAACAAAGATGACCACCTTTCTCCTTTGTTTAGATGTGTGTGTGTTTTAGGAGGGAGGTGAGTGTGTGTGTTTCTCTCTCTTCTCTCCAATTTGGCAGAGTGACATTACTTCAGAAAATCCCCCCTTAAAATGATCAGCAAAGCCGTGTATTTATAGGCTGCTGATGGGGAGCTTCCATGTCGTACGACATGGGGCATTAACCGCCTTAGGGTCGTCCTGTGTCGGACGACACCGGTCTTCTTCAGGACAGAGTGGGCCGAAGGGAGGCAGGCCCAAGAAAAACTAATGAATATATATAAATAAATAAGGCAAGCCCAAAACTAAGGCATATAAATAATTAGGCAAGCCCAAAACTAAGGCAAGGCCCTTCGCAACTCAAGGAAAGCAGGCCCAAAAACACGAGTTCGGGTCGGGGTACTCACAGCGGGCCAATGCGGGGCAGTTTAAAAACACTTTTCTGCATATTTCACACACACACGCAAGTTGAGGAAGACTACTGTGGTAGAGTGATTAGGGTTTTTACTAACAGGGGCAATAGGTCCTGGTACCATTGATTTAGAAACAAAAAGGGCATGACCAATTCGTTTGCTTTGTTTGCAAGATCCAAAACACCAGTATACACTCCAGTAGCTTCCCCATCTTCTCTTCTGAAGTTAGATAAAATAAACCAATGTAAATAAATGTCTAGTGCTACTTCTATTTAAAAGAATTAATAATCATAAAGGATGTCCACTTGCAATAAGATTAATAGTAATAATCTGCATGCATACAGTAAGCTAGAAAAAACTATATGCACCAACAAGGAAGTGTCCAAAGCAATATGCAATAAACTAGAACTAATAAACTAGAACTGTCAATACAGGCTGGCGGGGCGGGGCAGGCCCAATTCGCCACTAAACGGGGCAGGGCGGGCCAAATTCCTGACGGGCTGGAAATATGTCAACCCAACCCACTCCTATTGTATGGCGGGACGGGCTGGCCCGACGAGCTCAACCCAAATTGACGGCTCTAATCTGAAGCCCATAGAAACAAATTATTAAATATGCTTTCAAGAGAAACAAACAATTATTTATTAAATAATATTGTATCTACATTTTTGTGGCATACGAATGGCAATTTTGCCCGAACCATTAATACCTGAAATTCATTTTCAATCACCATAATTTCTGGACTTTCATTTTAGTAATTATATTTAGGGATTTTTATCAATAAGCCCCTATCAGAGGGTGGAATTTATTAAAAAAAAACACCACATTTTATATTATACCTTAGGGTCCATAAGTTGAAATCCATTTTACCAATAAACCCCCCAAGTCCTTTTAAAATATTTCATAACCATTTAAATGATGAAAATGCCCTCTCTCTTTCTCTCTCTATACGCAAATTGTGTTTCTCTCTCCTATGCGTCTATGTCGACGATGAGCTCATGTGGGACTGCTTCAAATTCCCCAAACCCAACGAAAAGTCCCCCCTCCCCATACCTCCCTCATCCCCATCCCCGACGATGATCTCCGCCGCCATCACAACAACCCTCATCACCCTCCAACAACTACAATCGCCATGATCGTAACTTCCTGGGCCCGTGGCCGTCGGTTACGCTACTTGTTCCTTGATCTATGCTCCCCTCTCATCTTCCCTCTACTATGTCTCGCTTTCCCCCTTCATCTGCGCAGTTGAAATCTGTTATTGTCTTTGCTGACGCCGCCGGAGAAGAAAGCAGTCTAAATTGGATGATGCAGGTGAATTTGATTCAGATGCGATGCGGTGGTGCGAGGAAGGGGAAGGGGATATTAGGGAAATTAGGTTGTTGCAGAGATATCTTGAGGATCAATAATTACTTGTTTTGGAGTCGGTATATGAATCTGGTGAATTAGGTCTAAGCGCAAATTGACATTTCTCTCTCCCCGAATCAAAACTGCCTGAATTTGGTTATCTATACTGCAAGAATTTTGGGTGAGATTTTGTGGAAAAGAATTCTGAAGTTGTTTGCTGTGATTGTGTTTGTTCAATTTCTCAGTTTAAAACTGTAAGGTCAATTTCACAGTTAATGGTCAATAACTGTGTGATAGATTTCTCTGTTTTTATGTCATTCTTTTATAATAGATTTCTCTGTTTTTATGTCATTCTTTTGTAGAAAAACTGTAGGACCTATTTCACAGTTGTTGATTATGATGGAATAAACTGTTAAATGTGTTTCACAGTCCTAGACTTAGAGTTCGGTTTCATAACTGTGAGGTCAATTTTTCAGTTATGATTGTTGAGATCACTTTCTCAGTTATTGTGCATAACTGTGTTATAGATTTCACTGTTTTTATGTCATTCGTTCATAGAACAACTGTGATGTCTATATTACAGTTGTTGGTTGTGATGTGAATAAGTGTGAAATATTTTTCACAATTCTAAAACTGTGAGGTCAGTTTCACATTTATTTATGAACGTGAAATGATTTGGTGTTTGACCTTTCTAAACTGAGAACTGTGAGGTCAATTTCACAGTTATTTTGCTACTTAGTATCTGTGGTTTATCCGTTATTTATCAGTTGTTGATGATTGTTTGTGCACAACTGTGAGATCAATTTCTCAATTATGATTGTGAGGTCAGTTTCACATTTATTTATACAGTTATTTTCATCAAAATTGTGAAATAGACTTCTCAGTTTATAAATGTGAAAACCATTATACAGTTATACTCATGTGTGAACAAATGATAAATGATTTTCTCAGATTTTTACAAGTGAAAAAAATTATTTTATTTATAAATTTTGAAATATATGATGAGTAAACTTGTTTGATTCGTCTTGGCGATGTGATTAAAACATTGATTTCGAATTATTTTTTCGACTTTTAAATTTTGAGATATTGCATTTTAAAAATTTAAGAGAAAAAAAGGAAGAGAGAGAGAAAAGTAAAGTAAAAAAAAAAAGGAAAAGAGAAAAAAAGAAGAAGAAGAAAACGTAAAAAAAAAGAAGAGAGAAAGAGAGAGAGAGAGAGAGAGAGAGAGAGAGAGAGAAGTGTGCGTGTGAGCAGTGGGCACGTGAGTGGGTGGGTACAAGGGCAATTTGGTCCAAAAAATATTTAGGGACTTTTTTGGGGGTTTTGATAATATTACTCCTTAAAGGTAGTTTTTATTTGGATTGGGGACTATTTGGTCAAAGCCTCTTATATTTATAATTTTCCTACTAATAAAACTATACTTTGAAAAATATCCCAAAATAACAATGTCAGGATTATAGTAATGGATGTAAAATTTTAATTATTTATAAAATTTAATAGTGCACTTTAATACAAAGGCCCCGTTACTAGAGAAAATAACCTCCTAGTCCCTGGGTAAAATCAAATCTACGTATTAAGACAACACATTATCTATTTTATGTCATAGTCTCACGAAATATTTTATTTAACCATATAATCCCTCGTCAATTTTTAAATGAGATAACTACACCCCTCCCCACCCTCTCTCAAACACAACAAACACACACTCTCTCTCACACACTTTCTCTCTCTAAGTTTCTCTTTATACCCCTCCCCACTTCCGGCGAACTCCGGCGAGTAACCCAAAACCACCCACCACCACCTATCTCTACAACCACACCTCCTCCATTGCCAGTAACTGCAAATATCGCTGGCCATCGCTGGAGTGGTCAAGTTAGATTTGGTACAGAATTGTCGGGGACCTCTTGACGCACCCCGAACCGTGGTCCTACTTGGCCCCACGCCCGGGACATGTTCGGAAGACGTCACATTTTCCTTTTTACTTTCGAAATGTCCTTTCTTAAAGTTTTAATATACAAAACCTGTTTAACTAAAAGAAACTTTCATATAGATATACCAATAAAGGTAAAAACATTTAACTTCAAATCCAAACTCAACACTTTACAAATCATTTACAGCTAAGGAACATAGTTCCAAAGACATACAATATTTACAATCACTAAAGTGTTTCAAAATAGTGACATAACATCTCAAGTCTCGGGTATACTACTCCCTTGGTTATACATTTACATAATGCAAACCCTACAAAATACCGTTTCCCAATTACAACCCAAACTAGACGTCCTCCTCGTGCTCAACGTGGTCTATTCCCTGGCTCGCCCTTATTTAAGGAAAACAATAAAAGGACAGGGTGAGATAAATCTCAGTAAGCTATTATATATGCAACAAGATGATATGCAATCACATTAGGAAAAATTATATCAACCCATTCATCATATACATTACAATCTTGTAAACTCATAGAAGGATGTATAAGATAGCACATAAGTGCAATAATGTAACACTTAGAAGGATACTGAGCCAAGGTTTGACCAAAAAGGATATAGGAGTCTGAGCAGCATCAAAAGCTGAAGAAGCGATTCCGGAACCAAGTAACAACATCAATAACAGGGATAAATGACACAAAGTCATATCCCAAAACAGTGGCTAAAACTCACTCAAAGGGAGCTAGCCAACAACCCAACCATGGCCAATGGAAGGGGGAAAATGGGACCCAGTGAATTGTATTATAATGAATTCGGCTCGGTTGACATTATAATCTCATACCACTGGCCGAACAATCAAGTACCAGCTGGACTTTAAATAAAAGCACAATACATAATAAATACTTGCTTAAACAACCAATATATGATTTCAAAGTAGGGAACCATACCAAATACTCCCTCCGTCCCGCCCGAAGAGGCACAAAATCAACCTCGCACGCAAATTAAGAAAAAGATGTAAAAAAAAGAAAAAGTTTAAATGTTGTGAGTATGAAAAATTAAATAGGAGAGAGAATGAGTGGGAGGAATAGTTAGGAGAGAGAATGTTGTGAGTGTAAAAGTAAGGTAGGAGAGAGAATGAGTGGGTGGAATAGTAATAAAAACTTTCCTTTTTAAGAAAGTGCCTTTTTAAATGGGACACCAAAAAAGGAAATTTGTGCCTTTTTGGACGGGACGGAGGGAGTATATCATAACAAGATGATAAACAAGTATCACTCATAAGTAGCACAACAGCCAAACATCCTTGAAACAATTCGTTTTAACTTAGGATTCTAAAGTAGGGAACCCTATCAAACATACCATTAAAGATGTCAAACAAGTCCATAATGAGAAACACATAAGTTCTACTCAAATCAATATAGCCTTTCAAGGACCTTTGATCAACCATATAAGGTTTAGGGCAATTTAGGTTTCATGGAATTCAAGTTTTCCACTCACTTTAGCCAAGTATTAAACATCCTTCCCAAACTCCTAATTACTAGGTTAAGACATCATTTGGTAGTCCACATATTGTACTTTGATTTGGGTGTTCAATTGGTAAAATATACATTAGGTAGTTAGGGAAACATTGCTTTAAAAATTACATAAAAGAAACAGAGCAGGGCACGAGTCGTGCCTTAAAGCACGAGTCGTGCCAATTGAAATCAGCACGAGTGCAAAAACTTACATGACTCGTGGTCACGACTGACTGAGGGGAATGACTCGTGACAGGGGGCACGAGTCGTGCCCTTCAGCAACAATCAGACTTTGTGCTGAAACATCAGCAACTTCATGGAAACATTAACCTTACCATTTTTCACCTCAAACATCAACACCATCACCCCAAACTTCAGTATAACTTATCCCATTTTACCTCAATCCATTCCAACTCAACCAAAGACCATTTCAAGCATTCCAACTCAAGGAAAAAACTCAAAAGTAACATGCAACATGTATAACTCCACAATTATAACATGAACATCAATGAGCTAAAATCAAAGAAGGAAAATAATAACTTACTTCCCAAAATGAAATGAAAGACTTCAAAATTTTATTCGGATGAAAATGATCCCTTTGGCTTCCCGAACATTTAGACGCGAACGGATCGAAGAACGGATTTACCTTGAATTTATGGTGGATTTTAAAAATGAAACCTAGGGTTCTAAGATGGAACAGAGGAAAGACTTGGCTTGGCTGGGGTTTTCTTTTGTTTTATGAAGCTTCCTTAATAACATAAAACAAGGATAAACATTGAGTAGTACCACCTAGGCTCCTCCATGAATTGAGCATACTACCATTACATTTCTTAAGTTGAAATTCTTACACTTTAGCACCTCATATATTTTATAAGTCTATAATTGAATTCCAAATTTACTAATTCACTACACAACTCATATTAGTTCAATTAGACATTAAATAATTATATTTAATTTATTAACATACCTAAAATATCAAATAAGTTATTCTAATATTAAAACTAACACAAAATACTCACAAACATGATGCGAAGCATAAAATAAGATGCAACACACGCCATAAATATGCTCAAGCATGTATCAAAATAGGGTCTAGGTTTAGGTTTGTGACAGCTCCCTTCTCTCCACCTGCTCATTTTTTGATTTGACCCAACGGAAGAGATTGGAATTGGGGAAGTTAAAATCAACAGTTGGCGAAATTTACAACCAAATGAGAAATTGCATATGAAAAAGATAAAGAGGGTGGGAGAATGTAGCAGGTGAGATGAAGAAGATGAACATGGTGGGAGAATGAAATAGGGGGTGGGGGACGGTAACCGGAGTCTGGAAAAAAGGTGGGGGTGGGGGATTTGACATAACATTGAATTGAAATATGGTTGAATCGTGATTAATTTGTTTAGTTTAAATTGGACTTGTGTCATATTATAATTATTATCTTTATTTATTTATTTATTTATTAAATATATTAATAAAAACCCTATTTATTTATTTATATTAATAAAAACCCTATTTGAAGTTTAATTTGTTTCTTTTATATAGGACATGTCTCGTATTATAATTATTATATTTATTTATTTATATTATGATAGGAGTAGCTTCGTAGTAATAAGGTCAATTACGGTTTTTATTTTTTACGTACTATTTGTGCCATTTGTCACTAAGTAATATTAAATTTGCGTAAGAGTAGTATACTACAAAATACACATTAATTTTGCAATGAATAATTTAGAAAAAAAATAGCATTCATTTTATGAAGAAAAAGTATAATAAAAGTACATATTTATTTTGATATTTATTTTGGAACGGAGTTAGTATTACTTTTGTTTTCGTTGTTTATTTAGATATTTATTTTGGGACAAAGGTAGTATTACTTTCTTTATTGTATTTATTTTGATATTTATTTTGGGATAAAGGTAGTACTACTTTCGTTATTGATAAGTATTTCAATATAAAATAAAAAATGAAAAGTTTTTAGTTGTTTGGTCGTCGGAGTAGGTGGTCGTCGGAGTTGATGGTGTTATTAGTATTAGTTTAGTTGACAACTGATAACTTACTGATAAGTTAAGTTCTCAGTTGTTTGGTCGCCGAACTTGATCATGTTCTTATTATTTTAGTTGACAACTAAGAACTTACTGATAAGTTAAGTTCTCAGTTGTTTGGTTGCCGGAGTTGGTGGTCACCGTAGTTAATTGTGTTATTAGAAATAGTTTGGTTGACAACTGAGAACTTACTGATAAGTTAAGTTCTCAGTTGTTTGGTCGTTATAGTTGGTGGTCATCGGTGTTAATCGTGTTCTTAGTAGTTTAGTTGACAACTGAGAACTTACTTATAAGTTAAGTTCTCAGTTGTTTGGTCGCCGGAGTTGATCGTGTTCTTTGTAGTTTAGTTGACAACTGAGAACTTACTAATAAGTTCTCAGTTGTTTGGTCACCAGAGTTGATCGTGTTATTAGTTGAGACAACTGAAAACTAACTGGTAAGTTAAGTTTTTAGTTCTTTGGTCGCCGAAGTTAATTGTATTCTTAGTAGTTTATTTTACAACTGAGAATTTTACAACTGAGAATTTTGGTTTACAAAGGTTCAAAGGTGATTGCTGATGTTTCAGCTCTGTTTCTGAGTTTCTGCTGAGGGCACGAGTCGTGCCATGCAGTCATGCCCAGTCGTGCCTTAGGTTGGACGACTGTATCATGTAGGGTGTTAAAGGGTCACGAGTCGTGCCCTGGCCAGTTTTGTTGAATCATTTTCAAAGCCATGTAGGTTCAATTAGATAAAATATATTTCAACCAATTGAACACTATGATCAAAGTATAACATATGAACAACAACATGATATCTTAACATACCAATTGTGATAATTGAAAGATGTTTAAATATTTGGTTAAAGTAGGTTGGAACCATTGATTCCATTGAACCTAACTTGCTTAATATTCTTATATTACTGATGATACATCCTTGAATGGTTATTATAAGTGTGTAGACCTTATTTGTTGCACCTTTTACATTTGTTTGACATCTTTATGATGTGCTTGATTAGGGTTCCCTACTTTGGAATCCTAAGTTGAATTGAATTGGTTCAAGGATGGTTTAGCCATAGTGCTACTTGTGATTGATACTTGTTATCATTTTGCTATCATTTTGATATGCTATATTGGTATGTACTTTGGAATTATCCATTGGTTGTTTAAGCAAGTAGTGATTACTGTGCTTATATTTGAAAGTCCAGCTGGTACTTGTTTGTTGGGCAGTGTTATGGGATTATAATGGCACCCGAGCTGAGTTCGTTATAATCCATACACTGGTTCCATTTTTGCCCAGCCATTGGCCATGATTTGGGTAGTGGGCTAGCTCGGGTGTAGTCTAGTTTCACATTTGGGGATGAATTTGTGTCATAGTGCCCGTTTGTTGATATTGTGATTGGGTTCCGGAACCTCTTCTTCAGCTGCTGATGCTGCTCGGATCGTGATATCCTTTTAAGGATGGAACCTTGGCTCAGTATCCTTCTAAGTGTTACATTATTGCACTTTTTTGTTATATGCATATATATCTTTATTTGTGTTGATAAGAAGGTGATATATATATGATGATTTGTTGTTATATTCTTTCCTAATGTGATTGCATATCATATTGTTGCATATATAATAACTTGCTGAGATTTTGCTCACCCCGTCCTTTTATTGCTTTCTTAGATAGATCCGAGCCAGGGGCTAGAACACGTTGAGCACCGAGAGGGCGCCTAGTTGGGATTGTTTTGAGAAAGGTATTTTGTAAGGTTACATTATTTAAATATATAACATTGGGGTAGTATTCTGAGACTTTGACATGTTGTCCTTATTTTGCAACTTTTTAAGGATTGTAAATATTTTTCCTTTTGGAACTATGTTCCTTTGTTTGTAAAGAAGTTTGTGTGTGGTTTGTAAAGGGTTGTAAATGGTTTGAAAGTGGTGTGAGTTGGTTTTTGAAGTAGAAGTAAATGGCTTTACCATTAGTTGTAATGTTTATAAAAGTTTTTACGTTCAACAGGTTTTTGAAATTGATACTTTTTAGCAAGGACATTTCGAAAGTTTTTTTTAAAGGCGTCTTCAGAGCGTGTCTCAACATGGGGCCAAGTAGGACCTCGGTTCGGGGCGCGTCATCTAGCACGCACACCTACACTGAACATAATATCGGGACGACTGGCAGTAAGATAAAGAAGACTACTTATCATGGATCTATACAGAATTGGGTCGACATCCTCCCCTGCCTGATCTTTGGTTACCTTAAGAGATGATCCCATAGGTATTTTTGAGCTTTTTGCACTCTCCAATCCAAACCATTTCACCAGACTCTTAGCATACTTGCTCTGAGAGATAAGATTCCATCATCTGACTGTTTTACATGCAATCCTAGGAAATAATTAAGTTCACATATCATGCTCATCTCGAAAGTCGATGTGATAGCTTCCACAAATTTTGTAAACAATTTTTAGATGTGGATCCATAAACTATGTCATCAACATAGATCTGAGCAATGACAAGCTCTTTATTTTCCCTAAGAATAAATAATGTCCTATCGGCTTCACCTCTAACAAATCCATATTCAAGAAGAAAACTTGTTAGACGCCCATACCATGCACAAGGAGCTTGTTTCAAGCCATATAAGGCTTTATCAAGTCTGTATACATGATCTGGGTGGAATGGATCTTCAAACCCTTTAGGTTGCTCAACATAGATTTCTTTATCTAAGTACCCATTCAAGAAAGCCACTTTAACGTCCATTTGGTGCCATGTAATTTTAAGGTAGCAGGCTATAGCAAAAAGAAGTCTTATTGACTCAATTCTAGCCACAGGTGCAAAGGTCTCGTCAAAGTCGATTCCTTCCACTTGTGTATAGCCTTGAGCCACAAGACGAGCTTTATTATGAACAATATTACCCAATTCATCATATTTGTTTTTGTAAATCCATTTAGTTCCAATTATATTTGTATGTAAAGGACGTGGAACTAAACACCAAACCTCGTTATGGGTAAATTGTTCAAGCTCTTCTTGCATAGCTTGTATTCAGAAATTATCATTTAAAGCCTCAATCACATTCTTAGGTTCAAGAGAAGAAACGAAACAGGAGTGTTTTACCTTGGAGTATGTGGAGGACATACACACATACCTTACCATATCTCCATACTCAACTGGCTCCTTTTCTTCGAACCCCTTCATTAACATCACCAATTACCTGAGTAATGGGATGATAATTTCTAATTCGTGCTGGGGGATCTCTCCTGCCTTGATGGTACACCAATCCATCTTCTTCTTCTGAGTCACTACTCTCAGAATTTTCAGCCACTATTCTGTTCTCCTGTGTTGCCTCATGTGTTGCCGTTCCAGGGGCAACACTAGGGGCAACACTTAAATCTGTGGCTGTACTGGTCAAACCAGTTTCTGTTCCATCCCTTTGTTCAACTTCTTCCACAAAGTCAGAGGTATATCTTCGGCTGGTTATCCTGTGGCACTCAAGTAATCTTTAAATTCAATATTTATCGATTCTTGAATCACTTTTAACCTCAAATTATAGACACGATAAGCATGACTGTTTTGAGAGTAGCCAAGAAAGATAGCTTTGTCACTCTTAGAATCTAGTTTTTCTAAGTATTCCCGATCATTTAAAATATAGCACAAATACAAAAAAATGTGGAAATAGTGAACGATAGGTTTCTTACCATTTAAAATTTCATAGGGTGTCATAGTTGTACCGGGTCTTAAGAAAACTCTATTGTAGTGTGGCAGGTTGTGTTTAATGTTTCGGCCGAAAAACCTTTAGAAATATTTCTAGCAATTAGCATAACACGAGCCATCTCTAACAAAGTCCTATTTTTCCTTTCAGCAAAACCATTTTGTTGTGGTGTTTTGGGTGCTGAAAATTCATGGTGTATCCCCTTTTTACTACAAAAAGTAGAAAAGGAGATGTTTTCAAACTCTCTACCATGATCTGATCTTATCCGAAAAACAGGAGAACAAAACATGTTTTTAATTTTGGAAACTAAGTGAGTAAATTTATCAAAAGTTCTAAATTTTTCTCTTAAGAAATAGACCCATATAAACCTAGAAAAATCATCAACTATAACATAAACATACTTCTTACCTCTCAAGCTTTCCACCTCAATAGGACCCATCAAGTTCCTATGTAAAAGCTGAAAACAATGTGTTGTTCCTGAGTGTTGCTCATTTTGTTGTCCAACACTGTGAGCAACACGAGTCTGCTTACCCTTTTGACAGTCACCACACAACATGGTGTCTTTGAGGTTTAATTTAGGAACACCTTTGACGGCATTGAGTTTAATAATCTTCTCAAGATTCCTATAATGAGAATGACCTAACTTTTGATGTCATAATCGTATGTCATCAAGATTCATCAAATTACACACTTGTTTATTACCAACAAGGTAGCAATTATCACTCGATCTTGTTCCAGTCATGATACAAAAGTTAGTATTATCAAACACTTCACAAGTATTTTTGTTGAATTTTACCTCTAAGTTGTCTTCACATAATTGGCTAATGCTAATTAAATTAGCAAGTAGACCATCTACATGCAAGACATTTTTTAAAGAAGGAAAACCAACAATATCAGTGTTCCTTTTCCAATTATTTCACTCTTGCCTCCACCACCATAAGTCACTGAGCCTCCTTGAATAGGTTGGTACTCTATTAAGGATGATCGTGTTCCCGTCATGTGACGTGAACAACCACTATCAAAGTACCAAGCACCTGAAATGTTAGTCCTTAAAGCAGTGTACACAACATAGAATTTCAGTTTTTTCTTTGGGTAACCAAGCCTTTTTTGAAAATCTGAATTTCTGTCCACCAGTGTTGTCCTGAGATTTTGACGACACTTGAGGCAACACTTGCAAACTGGACATTTTCTTTTTAAGAATAAAGCAATCTTATTTTTTATGTCCAGGTCTGTGACAGTATTCACACTCAATGGTTTGATCAGAAGTATCACTAGAAGTACTACCCTTTTCCTTGACTTGTTCTTTTACAAAACAATTTTTGGTTTCAACATCAAACAAGGAAGAAGTAATATTTTCTAGTGATTCTTGGAACCTAAGACCAGCTTTAAGAGGCTTACTCAATTTGAGTATCTCATCCAATTTGGCTGAACTCGTATTGAGTTTTTTGAAGGTGAATTCAGCTAGGTTGAGTTTGGCCTTGAGTTTATCAAGATCCAAATCTCTCCTACCGAGTTGAACCTCTAGCTGAGTCAAGGTGTTTTTAAGATCATGATTTTCCTTTTTCAAGAATACCACCATCTTGTTCTCCTTTTTCCATTCTACGAGAAGAGACTTATAGAGATTTTTTAATTCATGAATGAGCTCATCTTTATCAAGTTCATCCTCTATAGACTCCTCTAGATTTAGATCAATAGAACCATGCAAGCAAATATCATTTAAAGAATCATACCTGCTGAGTGTTGTGTCAAGTGTTGCCATTTCCTAGACGACACTTGAGGCAACACTTTCTGAAGAAGTCACAAGTGTTATGTCAGATGTTGTCATATATGGGACAACACTTGAGGCAACACCTTCTGTCGAAGGCAGCTCCTCTACCGTGGCCAATATAACCACTTGCTCGACCTTTTCATCTTTCTCCGTTCCTTCCTCCTCTCCATCACTAAGAGACACCCACATATTTTTGCCCGCCTTTCTCAAGGTATTAGCACATTCATTGCCATAATGACCCCAATCGGAACAAGCGTGACATTAAATAGATTCAATGTGTTTGGGGTCAGATCGAGACTTTTTTGAGTAGGCTCGTCTATATAGGGTGTCTTTTTGGTTCGGAGGAGGAGTCCTTCTTGGCACAAAACTAGACGTTTTGGACGGGTGGTCCTTAGCTTTTACCTGAACATTGTTAAATTTCCTAAGCATGGAGTTATATTTCTTTTCAAGTAAAGCTACACTAGTATTCTCATCTAACTCCTCGAAGGCTTCATCTTCATTATCCATACATGTGTCTGAAGATTCGACTTTTAAGGCAATATTTTTGCCTTTAGAAGCCTCGGTTTGCTCATTGAGATTCATTTCAAAAAAAAAAATTAAAAATGCTCATCAAGGAGTTAATATCCATTGTTGAAAGATTATGGGCCTCTTCAATAGCCAAAACTTTAATATTAATATTATGTTCGGGAAGAGTACGAATGGCTTTTGAAACAAGTTGTTTATTTGTAAAAGGTTCTCCTAATACTTGACAAACGTTTGAAATATCAATCAACTTTTCAAAATAAGAAGTAATATCTTCGTTTTCACCAATTCTTAATCTTTCAAATTTACTAGTAAGACCTCTAAGCTTTGTTTCTCAGACACTACCATCTCCTTCACAAAATCTTTGTAAAGTATCCCAAACATCTTTTGCAGTGGGACTATTTTGAATGAGTTTGAACATGTGCATGTCAACCCATTCATAAATAGCATTTAGTGTCTTTTCATTGAAACTAGCAAATTTATTTTCTTCAATTGTCCATTCAGATTCAGGTTTGACTTGAACGTCACCATCTTCATCTGGAAGGAGTAATGGAAGAGAATAACCATTTAAAACATATCGCCAAGCTCGAAGATCAATCGATTTAATATGCGAGCGAAGACGAATATTCCAATAAGCATAATTTGATCCATCTAAAATCGGTAATCTTTTCTAATTAAGATTAGCAGGATCATAAGCCATGACAAAAAGGATCAAAACACTTAGTATATCAAGTGCTAGGCTCTGATACCAATTAAAATTGTCTATGGCTTAGCAAAGTGAGACGAAACTCACAAGTGTTGTCTTTAGTGTTTGCAACACTAACAACAACACACACCAATTCGAAAACAACAAATAAATAGAAATAAATCTAATTTGCAGCGGAAGTAAATAACAATACACAAGAAATATATTTTTATCAAGTTATATAAATATATAACTTGATGGGTGCCAGGAGGGCATGACATTTCTATATATAATGAATTCAATACAAGGTCAAAGAAGTTCCCTTAATGATAAATAATCATTAACTCAAGGAACAATAAATAAAGAACTCTTTCTGAATACTAACAATCAAAACCTCACGAAAATACAAATTTATATGTGAAACTCTCGAGTGTTGGATCAAGTGTTGCCAACACTGAATGGCGACACTTGAAGAACATAATTCTTTCTTGTTCAGATTTGTGTCTTCTGATTTGGATGATCTCAAATGTTGATCGACTGCACTATGTATAGGCCTCCATAACTTGGAGCCTACTCAAAATGATCAGCTAACAGCCTTGAAGTTGTTTCCTCATTTTTAGCTCCTACTCGCCTCATTTGTAGAAGACTTGGTCTTCATCGCTTCTCATGCTTGTACATCTCTCTTTGTAGATACCTTGTACTCTATCCTAATCTCCCCCTGAATAGCTAAACAATAGCTCTTTTACTTGGTCACTAATTAATCATATAAACAACATGTTTATATTTAATTTTCTTCATCTCTTCATAACTCACGCCTGTGCACTTTCTGTTGACCTGTTCAAGCTCACAAACAACAAACTAACAACTGATATTTAAACATTAATTTACACATTATTATTTGTGAAAAATACATTAACTATTATGGTGTTGCCAAATCCAAATGGCAACACCTGTGGCAACTCCAGTGGCAACACCAGTGGCAACACTGGTCTGCAACACTTGGGACAACATACATGGAAACACATGTTCTATCATTTACACTTCAAAACTAAAAAAGAACAATGGGACAGAACCACACATCCCAACTTAAGACTGTAAAATATCTGGCTATAGCTAAACTACAAGAGATTGAAGCCAATAAGTGTAAGAATCATAATTTGGTCCCTATAAAAAGCAGTCACCTTCCAAACCCCAATTTACCGAATGTGAAGAAGAAAACCTAGGGTTTTGGGAATGGGGCAGAGAAACAATCTAGGGAAAGAGAGAGATATATACAATATTAGAAATCTAAGTTAAACTATGATGTTGTTGTGAAGAGTAATGAGAGTCACATCTCTTATTTTTTTCTCCAAACATCACTGACATGTGATCAAACAAAGTGAAAAATTGTGAGGGCGAGAATCTAGGGTTTTATGTATAGGGACAGAGAAAGAGCCTATGGATCTAGAGAGAGGTAACCGTCTTGTTTGCAGCTTTCCAGCTCCGATATCATCGCGGCTCCAACATCGCCCTAGCTCCAACTTGTAGTACGAATGTACGTGTTTTGTGTTTTGGGGAAAAGGGATCGATCGATGGGAGAATCGTGAGTGATTTGGGATTCTAGAGAAAGGTATGGGGAGTGGAAAACAATAGAGCAAGAAGGTGGGAATTTTAACTTTTTTTTCTCCCTATTTTTAACCATGCCAAGATGCAAATTAAATTTTTTGAATTTTATTTAAGTTTCACAACATTTATAATATAAGCGTTGCGAAAAAAAAACAATGGTACACCGTTTTCTTTCTAAACGTTGTAATTGCGCGCACAACGTTTTTTTATAACACTGTGTTAAGCACTGTAATACAATATTTTTTGACAAACGTTGTTATATTCCTTTGATTACAGCGTTTATAAGAAAAGTGTTGTGCAAAGGTAGTCTATTACATTATTTTCATGCAGGCTCTTTCCTCTTTTTCTCTCTATTTGCTTCAGTTATAGTATCCATATGAAGGTGCGAGTGAAGGTAGGAATCGATTGAGAAGAAGACACTGTAGCTGCGGTCTTCGAGTTGAAAGATTCCATCCTGTTCAACCATAACTGATAAAAATTAAAACATAACAATCCAATAATATATATTTATGTTTAGGTAAGGAAGCATTCTGAACTAATATCACCCAAAAGTTGAAGATGATAGATTCTCAAAATAGTCAAAAGGTTCAAAGAAATACTTTCTCAAAAGACACTCCATTAAGGTTTTCCATGGTTTGCTTGGTAGCTGGATTGCTTATCTCATTACTCATTAGTGTTCTATATGTTGAGTATAGAACCAGAAAGGAAAAGAAGAATGTTAGCTTCAAGAATCATGGTATACATTGCAGGCTAGGGTTTTTCAGAGAAGTGTACAACATTTAAACAAATTGTACAATTGACTTTAGCCACTTGCTATTGTAAAATAATCCTAAATCAAAAATTTGAAAAAATCATACCATTTTCTCAAATATTGAAAATTATATTTTTACCTCAATCCAATCCCTAAATCAGGAAATATATTAACAATTATATTCTAATCAAGAAAAAATCAAAAATTCAAAACAAAAACCAAATATCAAATCCTTAACAAAAAATGAGTGTTGACTGTTGAGGGTTGAGACTACAGAGTAGAGTACTTACCATGTATCAACCAATTAGACATATTTGGTACGGTATTATCGTATCGAGAGTTCGATATACCGACTTTTTGTACCAATTATAATTGATACGGTTGGTATACGAGTTGTTTGGTACGGACGAGCAAAACTTGCCACCCCTATCCATGCATCGATAATATTTTTATGTTTTTGGTAGCCAAAATCTAGGGAGAAACACATTTCTCCATAAGTTATGGAGAAATGGGTTACGAGTATCCAGAACCTTTTGAAAGGATATTCAGAAATTTTGTATTGACCATGATCTTGGCCCATGGTTACTTCTGGATATCAGTCTCAAAGGTTCTGGATATCCAGAACCCTTTGTTCATGATATCCAGAACCTTTTGAAAGGATATCCAGAAATTTTGTATTGGCCATGATCTTGGCCATGGTTACTTCTGGATATCAGTCTCAAAGGTTCTGGATATCCAGAACCCTTTGTTATTGATATCCAGAACCTTTTGAAAGGATATCCAGAAGTTATGTTAGAATGGGACCAACACATACCCCAAATCTATATCCAGAAACCAACGAAAAGTATATCCAGAAAACAGTTAAAAGTATATCCAGAAACAAGTGAAGGCCATGACCAGAAAGTTGGTATGTGTTGATCCCATTCTAACATAACTTCTGGATATTATGATTAAAGGATTCTGAATATCCAGAACCTTTGACACTAATATCCAGAAGTTTTGAAAAAACGCGTTTCTCCATAACTTATGGAGAAACGCGTTTCTCAGGAGACCTACCCTTTTTGGTGGGCCTCTGGCAGCAAGGCTAACGTGTGTCATTCAACTCCCTTTGATTATAGAGTTGTATCATATTTTCCCTCAAAATAGTAAATTCTGCATCCACCTATCAACACTAAAACTATTAATTTTATAGTTTTGACCCTTTTGAATTTAGCAAAAAAATATCACTATATAATGATTTTGGGCCCTTTAATTCTACTGAATTTTAGTTTCGTTGATACGTGGTTAATCAAGTAGACCTAAATTATTTGTGCAGCTGTGCTTATTGGGCGGGCCTAGCTCATTACAAATACCACAATGTTTGAGGAATAATTCAAAGTGCTGTTAAATATATGTGCATGTTTGTTACTAAATGGCTCAAACGATCAGCAAACTAGACCTCATGAATTTTTGGTCATTATCCAGCAAAACAATAGCTGGTGCCTGCTGGTTTTGCCTTCTTTTAATTCTAATGACAATTCTATCCCCAAACATTTGAAATGGAATATGACATTTGGATGCTGGATTTGGTAAAACAACATTTATTAGTGAGTAGTGTACATTGCCTGCAGCTCCAAGTTCCAGGCTTACAGCTATTGTTATGACAATATATTATTTTTTAATTAATGGAAACTTGATCCTGAAATTTCTTGATACTTTTTTAGAATTTTCTGTTCACTCTTCCTTAATTAATAACAATCAATTAGTGTTTTAGATTTCAAAAGTCCAAAACTAGGGTTAATTACTTAACGACGATTTTCATTTTTCCTTTTGCTTATATATATTCATATTACTATGCAGGAATATGTGAAGCCGAATTCATGATTGAAGTACTCCAATATACAATACCATTATACTTGATTCTCGCACGGGTGGTTTCTCATCTTTGAAGTTAAGACTAACATAGAAACTTGGAAGTATCGCTCGCACAAAAAAATATTCCCATTTCTGGTGTAGTGTAAATGAAGCAGTTAAATTGATGTTTTTCTTAAAGCCTGATTAGGTTACACCTTAAAATCAATTGGTGATAAGGAGAGTAACCCATGATTTTTATATATTATAAGCAAGGCATGTCAATTCTCGATGTGGAATAATATCTATAACAGTTTTATCATTATTTTAGCAGAAATTATTATTATACCTATTGAATTTAAAATTTGCCAATTGATTGACAAGCCAAACAAAAATGCAACAAGTAAATAAAATTTTTACTATTATCTTCCAACTATTAGTTATAGAAAATTATTGAAGAAATCGAAAGTAGGCTAGTACTTTTTAAACTGTTTTTATCTTACCAAATGTAAGTTAAGGGGAGCTGCATCAACCACTATATTAAGAAAAAATCTTTAATTACCACGATATTTTACATTTCGTATTAAATTTCATAAGAATTACTGGCTGCGATCTTTGTAAAAAATGAATCCCCGTGAAAATAACGCGTAACAATATTGTTATTTCTCTTAAGAAATGATTCTGGCTATATTTGACTACTGCCTGCAGCCTGAGTAGAACCCTAGTTTAAATAATTTCTGTATCATTAGGATATCCTATATATGCATCACTTAAGTAGTTCAGTGATGCTGGAAGGTTATTATACGGAGATAATTAAGGATGAGAGTGGTACAAATGGTGACTGCTGAGGGTCGTTATCGTGATTTTATTGAAAGATATCATTTTCAGTTGGATGTTAATTAGCAAGAACATTGACGACGTTAATTCCATGCATAAGGAAACAAAAATGAGAATCGTTAAGACACATATCACTGTAACTCTGACAGGATCATGCAGTGTGATTAGTACCTACGTGTAATTAACGTTTTTGATGTTTTTTCTTGGAATTTTGAAGTACCCTGGATATATCTCTATGAAAGTGAAGTATAATTAGTATAAATTTGTATTTCTACAAATTCAATATTAAAGATTAATAATGGGAAAGCTTATGGTTTAAATTTAACCAACCAAAGTTACCATGGTCATTCAATGCAGAAGAAAATAAAACTATTTATCTGATGCATCTTGAAGAAACTAAAGACCAAAAGGTAGTGAGAATGAAATTGTGAAGGATTAATTTCACAGTTCAACCGGAAAAATCAATGATGATAAATGTCAATAATTTTCCAGTGAAAAGAAAATGCAAGGACGAATTAACAGATTTCGGAAGAAAAAACCAACCAGGCAATCGATCAAACCACTGACAATGGAATTTATTTTTCTTTTGGTAAATTGTTATAGTTAGTTTAATTAGTAAGTCAAAATCAACCATTAAGAGAGTCTGCAAACTAGCGAGTGTACATGTAACCAACTGATCTCATATTGGTTGCTAAGTATTTTACGACATCCATAAGCATAGTGAATGTCGACAGTAACTCATTCATATTAAAACAGTGAAGATATACATGAGATTGTAATGAAGAAAATAGAAAAAAAAAGTGAGGGTTTGTTATACATCGTTATGACAGCTATATAGATGTACAGGAACATAGCTAGTCATAATCACTGAGCTTGTAATGAAAGAGTTCTAATTAACTAACTTGATAATAACAGATTGATAAGTTCTGACTAATAATTGAAAATGCTCCTAACAGGGCGATGGGAGGCACTCAACTTGGACATTTCGACATCAATTTTTATGGTCTTTCTGCTCAAGAGATAGTACAAATAATATGCCGATACTAATTAAAAACGCTTCTTTGATCAGCTTCTCGCAAGTCAAAACACATTCTTTATGTAAGCAAGAAACTGGAAAATATTGAAAAGATCAAGCGAGGAAATTTTGACTTGATGATAATAATATACTTCATATTCTACTTAAAAGAGGATCACAGGAATTTAATCGCGTACATTTAGAATTTCATTGTCTGCACTTCGAGTAATTTCAGATCAACCTCAATATAAATGCTAAAATACAGTTGTTTGATCAGCTCCATCATAAATAAAAAGTAAAATGATGAAAGCAAGAAACTCTAAGCTACTGTCTATCCATGACTTGGGTTTAAAGATAACTCGTAGATTTAATCCCAATGATTATCGGAAAGAATTGCATAACCAACTAACAGTTAACTCTAGAAGCAAATAACATCCATAGTCATAGACATTACGAAGAAGAACGAAAGGAAATTAATACCCTAATATTTTCCAACAATTGGACAATAAAAACAATGGATGAATTTGCGTTAAGCAACACTTTAATAACACTGCACTTGCATGAAATAAGTACCTATATATAATCATCTTAAGCAAAATATAAATATGGGAATCAAACAGTATATATTCACCTATTGTCTCTCGATCTTTTTGAAGTTTCCAAATAGATGTTCATTTTTCTCTTTGATTCTCCGATACTTTTTCTCCTTTTCTTCTTCTTTCTCATATTCATCCTCTTTCCTAAACTTGTAAGATAATTTGGAACGCAGAAAATATGAAATAATATGCTGTACATTTATTATGTTTCCACCTTTTTTGAAGATCAAGATATAGACTATGGATATTGACCTAGTCGAAGCTCTAAATCCACTTCATTTTCTAACCATTCTTCTTTACCATCTCTCTCCTTCCCCCTTCCACTACTACTTTCCATGTGCGCCGCCCCAATTCCAATACTCAAATTTGTACCCAAATGGTCGTCATCATAAACTGCGAACATGTCCGCCCTTTCGCCGCCATAGTTACCACTAGCATATTGACAATTATATCCTTGTGGGTAGCTAGGGTTGGATGGAGGAAAACAAGACTGATAATTTACCTGCCCCCCAAATGAAGAAGAATGATGATAATTTCCTTGTTGATCATTACTTGAAGGAGCATTGTTGACCATGTATTCTATCTTCTTGGACTTGGTCAAATTCTTTTTCGCCTTGGCTTTGACTTTGTCTTTCCTATGTATGTTCATGTGGCCTCCCAAGGCTTGAGCATTTGTGAAGCCTCTCTTGCAGAAAGTACACTCGTAGGATCTCCCGGTACCAGAGTTGTGATTGTCGTTGGGACCATTTTCTTCGCTTGAAGTTTCTGTGTTTCCACACTTTATAGGTTCCATACTTGATGATAATGAGCAAATAAATTCAAGGAAATTTATATGGACATAGACTGTTGAAAAAGCTGAATTCGATTGACTTGGGTATTAGGATACAGCAGGGACAAAGGGGTTTCAGATTAGTAGAGAATCAGGAGAGTATATATGAAGAATGATAGAAATTAGGGTCGAGTCATTGAAAAAGAGAGAAATGGGGAAGAATAGAGGCAAGGATTTTATAGGGTATTAAAAATTTGTTTATGGGATATGAGAGTGACACAATACGTTGGAGTTTGTTTATATGTAGTCTTGAATCAGCTAGCCGGCTCCAAAATGTACCTATCAAATTTTTATTTTGTATTTTTTTATTTTTAATTCTCTACACAAAGAAAGGGGAACATGTATGGACATGTAATTCTTTATATCTCTTTTATTGGCCAGCCATTTTTTTTTTTTATAGATTTTATGAATGTCGTTGTATTATTTTTATTTAGTTATTAGATTTTATGTTCTTATTTTTTCCTTCTATATTTGTTTAGCTTGTTTTTTTTTTTTCCAAATTAATTTCCATCTATTTCTCCTTTTAGATCTCTTTGTAGCTTTCACTTTTTAATTATTTTTTTTACACTTCTTTTCATTAACGATTCATGTTACCCGACCCCGTATTATTATGGAATTAGAGTTGATCGTATGAAAAACGCGTTTTCCGATTGATTAGGAAAACATGCTTTTGAATCAGAGCTCAACACTCTCATTGGCAATAAAACAAATGAATTGACAAAACAAAATACTTACACCGGCACAATCATTTTGAGTGATAAATATTATCAATGCATTTTAAGAATGCCAACGCATGTATTTGATGTTGTATGGTATATGTTTAGATAACTTCAATACGAAAATCAGATGAAAGAGATTAAAGCGAGGTATGCCGAAGCAAATCTCATTAAGACAATATTTCGCCTCCGTAATTGTGCAAACGGATTGATGGCGAATGTCTCCCAAGATACAACACTTTTTACCAAGAGTTAGTGTGCATTTTAACTAACCTTGACGGGCTAACCAAAATAAGACTTGCTCTTAGTCTTCAAACTTTAAAGAAGGAATGATGAACGAATACTTTGAACTTCAAGAACACTTTGAATGAGGGAGAGAGAGACTTGGATTCTTGAACAAAGATTTGATAATAACTTGGTTGGATTACTTGATGACTGAATGAAGGAATAGGGGTCTCTTTATATAGGGTAAAATCAAGCCAGAACAGTTGTGATTTTTCCACAAAAGTCACACCCTTTCAAGCTGGCACCTATTCAGACTTTAATCTGAACGGACAGCATCTGCTCGGCCGAGCACCATTGGTGCCTCGCCCGAGCACAGGCAAGTTGCTCGGCCGAGCACTTTGGTGACTCGCCCGAGCAGAGGCCAACAGAGGATGATAGTTTCTGGTCTGTCATGCTCGGCCGAGGCTTATGCCTTGCTCGGCCGAGCAGTTCAAAGAATTTGAACAGTCGTGTCTTTTCAATTTTAGAACTTTGACTTTTCAATTCACACCCGAATATTTTCCCAATATTCCAACAATCCCCCACATGAATGGAAGAAGTCGACACGGAAAAGAAAGAAGAAGAAGAGCATAGCTGAGAAGTAAATGCATCAAGATAGGTGGCTTTCGCTTTGAACCTTCTTTAGTAAGAATCTATCGACACTACTAGAAACAGGCCTTTTACCGACGGAAATTTCCGTCGGTAATTTCACATTTCCGACGGTAAATGTATATTACCGACGGAATTCGTCCGTCGGGTTCCGTCGGAAATAATTGGTTGGTAATACCGACGGACAAATTCCGCCGGAAATACCGGCGGATTGTCCGCCGGAAAATCTGAAATTCCGCCGGGAACCGTCCGTCGGAAATGAGTAATGCCGGCCGGTTAACCGGAGCAATTGCCGGAGGTTACCGATGGAATAATCCGTCGGTAAATAAAACCATTACCGACGGTTATAACCGTCGGAATCCATAAAATTTACCGTCGGATATGTCTGTCGGTAATCTTAACCGTAAACCGACGGATATATCCGTCGGTAATGAGTTTTATTTTTTACTATTTTCCGACGGATATTTCCGCCGGAAATTAGTATTTATTTTTTTTTATTAATTTACCGACGGAAATTTCCGTCGGTAATCTGGCCAGATTTTTTAAAAAAATTCTGTTTTATTATTAAACCACCTGTAAACCTGTCAAACCTGTTTTAAACAAATCCCAACAACAAACAAACTACAAACAAACTACAAAAAACTACAAACAAAGGGAAAAAAGGTAATGGGAAAGGGATAAACCTGTCAAACTTGTTTTAAACAAATCCCATTATAAAAGAAACACAAACAAACTACAAACAAAGGGAAAAGGGGTAATGGGAAAGGGATAAGGGGTAATGGGGAAGGGAAAAGGGGAAGGGAAAAGGGGAAGGGGAAAGGGGAAAAGGGGAAGGGGAAAGGGGAAAAGGGGAAAAGGAAATTGTTTCGTTTGGGGAAAAGGGAAGGGAAGGGAAAGGGAAAGGGAAACAAAATATATTTGTTTACATTACATGCCAGCCAAATAAAATGAATGTCAATCAACCACGACCCCGACCACGAGCGCTGCCGCTACCGCTACCGCTACCACCGCCACTACCACCGCCACTTCGCCTAAGGTATTGACCAACTGATTCATCAGAAGCGTTACCGCTATTACGTGGCTGTGGCTGTGGCTGTGATTGTAAATTCATGGTAGCCAAGTATTGTTGCATGCGCTGCTCAAGCTGTTGCTCCACTAGCCTCTGCACTGGGTCAAACGGGTCTGCATCTCGGAGTCCGCACACGGGCCTCCACCTGCGCCCACTCGCGCATCCACCCGGGCTCGCACCTGGCTCGGATCGGCCTCCACTCGCCTCTCAACCTCTCTCGTTGACCCGATCATCAAACGCTTCTTGATCCACATGATGACTACCGCCGGAGGAAGAAGATGAAAAGTATTGCGTAGTAGAGGCCGCGGAATGGCATGTTAAAATACCCCGCACCATGTCCTTCGAATCCAGCAAGCGGTCTCCCTTTGGTTGCTTGTCTCGAGGACAATGGCCGCCCAAAGCTTTTCACGAAAGGCGGGCCGCTCGGTGCTCTCGGGAGCCAAACTTCCTTCTTCAATAGCCTCCTCACGAGCCCGCCTATCATACTCTTCCCGAAAAAAAAAATACATTATACACTATGGTAGAAAATAATATTTATTTAACTAAATAATTTATAATTTACTAATAGATAATATATAATTTATTAATAGAAAATAATATTAACACTTAAATAAAGGGTCCGATAATAAGTGGTTGACCCATTGTGGCCCCTGAGCCATCGCCGGCCTCCGTAGTATATGTAGCCGTAAATACAAAGAAGACCATCGCCCTCATCATCTCCGTGTTTCAAACGCTTAACATATAAAAAAATTAAAACTTTAAAAAGCCTATCAAATAATAACAATATATGAATCAAATAGAGTATTGCTTAATTTACAAACTGATAATAAATGAAGTTTACCATTACGGACCAACTCTCGGGTTAATTGATCCTCCAAAGGTGCACACTCCCCCGCCCCTCTTGTGAGTTCCTATTCTTCTTTGCAATTTCGAACTTTTTTGAAATTTCTCACTGTTCCAATAGGCTTCCCACTGCTCCCATGCACTAGCGGAGAAATTAGCTGGAGGCAAACCATCATTCAGCCACTTTCTTTTCATGTCGTACACTTTCCCAGCGTACCGCTTAGCTTGAAAGCCGCCTCGATTTGAACGTCGATACACCCAGGGCATGAATATATGTGCTACAAAAATAGTAAAAGTAGTTAAATACACAAGGGAATAATCTACAAACTTTACAAAGGAAAGAGAATTAAGTAATTTTACCCGAAACCGGCTATACCGTATAGCATACACCTCTTTTGATATTGACTTCGGGGTGGGATAAAATTTCTCAAAATTATACCCGCTGAATAAATCCCCAAACCATCTAGCGGGATCTTGGCAACCACCATGTATAAACCTATAAGATATTAATTGAAAAACAATATATCAATATATATACAAATAAAAAGACAATAATAAAATGTAAACATTATATATATGACATTTACAATTAAATAATACTTACTGGCCACTGGGAGAGATATATATTTCCATTTTTCCATCCTCATTAATAATTGCGTCCAAGTGAACCCGTCCGGATGGTTCACTAACTGGAACACTAGAGCTTACATTACCTTGACTGCTCACATTACCATGACTACTCAAATCATCATCACTACGTCCTGAATCAGACGTAGAGCCCCTCCCTCCAGTCCTTGGAGAAACAAGACGATGGACAAAACCCGCAACCTTGCCTCTCTTTGAACGATTGCCACCTCGACCCGACATATCTAAACTAGTATATTATATATACAAATAAAAACAATATATCAATATATATATAAATAAAAAGACACTTCATTTAGGTTTATTGATATAAAAGACGAACCCTAATTCACACCGGCTTCTGCAACATCAGAATTTTCAACACAAATTGGTCTCGGTAGTCGGTTTAGGTGGATGTGAATAATTTTAAATATTAATATTTAATTCTTTGTTGTTAAGTATATCATTCTCTAGGGTGAAAGGACAATTCATGTCCATTAGGTTTAGAATTGGGGTCGGCTTCTATCCCATCCCGAAATACACGTATGAATTGCAAATATCACTCTATCTACTTGCTTTATAATCGAAAATCAAGCAATTTTAATAGACAATAATGATATTTACAAATCATATAATCGTGCATAATTTTTATTCATTACCATAACATGCATAATTTTGATCAATAAACAAGATGAGAGTCGTTATCATCCACAACAATCAAAACCCTATCTCAGCTTAGACCAAGAAAGACAGAGCAAACAAGTTCTCGACTGTTTGAGCAAAGGATTTTCTGTTTAATATAGGTTTTTTCAGTTTCACTGTCCTCCTCTCTAAGGATCTCAAACATCACAGTCATGTTCTTGTGAGTGTCTGTTTTACTCTTCACTGGTGGTATACGGTCACAAGTAAAAACAAGGTAACAGTATAACACCAGTGAAGAGAAAACAGAGCTTCCCTCCAATTTTTTCAATCTCCACCTTCCATTTACCCAAGATCCTGATTGCGAAATCTTCCTCATGAGCTTGAAAGCTGACGGTGTTGCCCTCAATCTCACGGTTGCTTTGCATGTTTTGCGAAGCAACCATGAGATTGAGAGCAACACCGCCAGCTTTCATGCTCATGAGGAAGATTCTGCAATCAGGATCTTGGGTAAATGGAAGGTGGAGATTAAAAAAATTGGAGGAAAGTTCTGTTTTCTCTTCATCGGTGTTATATCAAGTTACCTTGTTTTTACTTGTGACCGTATACCACCGCAAGAGAAAACAGACACTAACAAGAACATGGCCGCGATGTTTCGCATCCTTAGAGAGAACATATAAACCGGAAAACTCTTATTAAACAAAATCCTTTGCTCAAACTGACAAGAACTTATTTGCTCTATCTTTCTTGATCAAAGATGGACGGATTTTGATAGCTGTGTGAGAAAGACTCTCATCTTATTTATATATATACATATATGTATATTTTTATTTTTATTTTTATTTTATTTTTATTTTTTTATATTTATTATTATTATTATTATTATTTTATTTATTATTATTATTATTATTAATTTATTATTATTATTATTATTTTATTATTATTTTATTTTATTTATTTATTTATTTTGTTTTTTTTTGTTTTATTTTTTATTTTATTTTTTATTTATTATTATTATATTTTTTATTATTATTATTTATTATTATTATTATTATTATTATTATTTTTTTTTATTTATTTTATTTTTTATTTATTTTGTTTTTTTTATACTGTTCAGTCCCTTTGTACCAATTTTTTTCTATTTTTTCTTTTAGTCCCTTTGTACCAAAATAAACATTGTTATTTTCAAGTTGATTTATATTTGTTTAGGCTTTAGCCCCATTTCTTCTGATGCACAGTTTATTCTCTCCTTAGATAAATCTTTAGTAAATGGATCCGCTAGGTTATCCTTTGATCTTACGAAATCAATCGAAATCGTTCCATTGGAGAGTAACTGTCTAACGGTGTTATGTCTACGACGTATGTGTCGAGATTTGCCGTTGTATATAAAATTCTCCGCCCTTGCTATAGCTGCTTGATTATCACAGTGTATACATATAGTAGGCACAGGTTTTGGCCATAGAGGAATATCTTCTAAAAAGTGTCTAAGCCATTCGGCTTCTTCACCAGCTTTATCTAAAGCAATAAACTCAGATTCCATCGTTGATCGAGCTATACATGTTTGCTTAGAAGATTTCCATGATATGGCACCTCCATCGAGAGTAAACACATAGCCACTAGTAGATTTGGATTCATCTGTATCAGATATCCAATTTGCATCACTATATCCTTCAACTACCGGAGGATAATTGCTATAGTGCAATGAATACTCTCTAGTTCGTTTTATGTATCCTAAAACTCTTAATAATGCATTCCAATGCTCATTATTAGGATTACTAGTAAAACGACTTAGCTTACTTACAACATAAGCTATATCCGGCCTTGTGTACTGCATTAAGTACATTAGGCTTCCAATGATCTGAGAATACTCTAACTGTTGCTTCGCATTCCCAGTGTTCTTATGAAGAACTATATGGGGCAGAAATGAATTATTAGTTTCTTTAATTCCATGAGAATTAAATCTCTCAATCATTTTATCAACATAATGTGTTTGAGACAAACTAATTCCATTGGAGGTTCTTGAGACTTTCATTCCCAAGATTACATCTGCTTCACCCATATCTTTCATATCAAAGTTATTGGTAAACATTTTCTTTGTTTTATTTATAACATCAATGTCATGATCAAATATGAGCATGTCATCTACATATAAACAAACAAATACATATGTGTTACCAAATTTCTTTGAGTATACACATTTATCACATTCATTTGTGATAAAACCATTCCTACTCATGACATTGTCAAATTTCTCATGCCATTATTTAGGAGCTTGCTTCAAGCCATACAAGGACTTAACAAGTTTGCATACCTTGTGCTCTTGTCCTTTTACTTTGAAGCCTTCAGGCTGCTCCATGTAAATTTCTTCATTCAAATCACCATTTAAAAATGCAGTTTTTACATCCATTTGATGTATATGCAAATTATACAAAGCTGCAATGGCTATTAAGATTCGAATTGAAGTTATTCTTGTAATAGGAGAGTATGTGTCAAAGAAGTCAAATCCTTCCATTTGACGATATCCTTTTGCAACAAGACGAGCCTTGTATTTGTCCACGGAACCATCCGGTCTTAATTTCCTTTTTGAAAATCCATTTGCAACCTATTGGTTTATAACCCTTTGGAAGATCAACCACTTCCCAAGTGTTGTTACTTAAAATGGATTCAATCTCACTATTTACAGCTTCTTTCCAGAATGTGGATTCAGAGCTATTCATGGATTCCTTAAATGATTGAGGCTCATCTTCAATCATAAAGTTAGAGATAAAATCTGGACCAAAAGTTTTAGCAATTTTAGCTCTCTTGCTTCTTCTTGGTTCAACATCTTCATTGTTTTCAGAAGTGCTTTCACGTGGTCTCTTAGGAGTATTTTCACAAATATCCTTTTTCATAGGGAACACGTCCTTGAAGAATTCAGCGTCACGAGATTCAATTATTGTATTGACATGAATGTCATTTACTTCAGATTTGTGTACTAAGAATCTGTACGCACTGCTATTCATTGCATATCCAATAAATACACAGTCAACGATCTTAGGTCCTAACTTTAATCGTTTAGGAGGTGGAACGGCAACCTTTGCGAGACACCCCCATACTTTGAGGAATTTATAGGAAGTCTTTCTTCCTTTCCACAATTCATATGGTATTGAATCAGTTTTCTTGTGTGGAATCCTATTCAACACAAAGTTTGCGGACAACACCGCTTCCCCCCACAAGTTCTGTGGTAAACCCGAACTTCCAAGCATGCAGTTAACAATATCTTTGATAGTTCTATTTTTTCTCTCAGCAACACCATTTTTCTGTGGAGTATAGGCAGTTGTTTGATGAATGATACCAAATTTGGAACATAGGTTACTAGATTCCGTTGATTCATATTCACCACCCCTATCGGACCTTAATATTTTAATTGACTTTTCAAGTTGATTTTCAACTTCAATTTTGTAAGTAGTGAAAGCATCCATTGCTTCATCTTTACTACTTAGCAAATAGACATAACAATATCTACTTCGATCGTCAATAAAAGTAATAAAGTATTTCTTACCGCCTCGAGTTAGGACAAACTTTAAATCACATAAATCACTATGAATTAATCCCAACAGTTGGCTAGTCCTTTCAACTGGTTTAAAAGGTTTCTTTGAAAACTTTTCTTCAACACAAACTTCGCATTTGTGACCTTTCATTGAGTCAAGTTTTGGAATAAGTCCTAAACCAACAAGCTTTCTCAAAGAAGCACGATTCACATGTCCTAAATGACCATGCCATAAATTAGAAGACTCGCACAAGTAAATAGAATTGTCAATTTTATTCATCACTTGAGGGTACAAATATGTGGACTTCTTGTCCACTACAATAGCATTCGCCTTAAATAGGCCATCTAGCAAGTATCCCTTTCCAACATACATGCCTCCCTTAGTAAGTACAAACTTATCAGATTCAAATACAATTTTGAAGCCTTTCTTACTAAGTAAAGAACCAGAAATTAAATTCTTTCTTATGTCGGGTACATGCATCACATCGTTGAGAGTAAGCTCCTTTCCCGATGTGAACTTCAAGATCACCTTCCCAATGCCTTCAATCTTGGAAGTTGCAGAATTTCCCATATAGAGAAAGTCTTCGCGTTCCATCTTCTTGTATTCTGCAAACAAGCTTTTGTCGGCACAAATGTGAGGAGTGGCTCCAGTGTCCACCCACCAATCCTTGACGTTTGACACCAAGTTGGCTTCACATACAACGGCAGATAGACTTACATCCGAGACACCCGCAGATAGAGTATCTATTTCAGTCACGTTTGCTTGGGGAGGCTTCTTCTTTTTGCTTCAACAATCCTTTGCCCGATGACCGCTTTTTCCACAATTGTAGCAGTCCCCTTTGAACTTGAAGCGTTTGTTGCTGTCATTACTTGACTTCTTCTTTGAAGAGTCATCATGCTTCCCCTTGTTGTTCTTGGGTCGGGATTCTTCCACCATGTTTGCCTTCGCTTCCATGTTTCGTGCATTGGCCCTTTTTTCTGCACTACGATTGTCTTCTTCAATGCGAAGACGAACTAGCAAATCTTCCATTGACATCTCTTTGCGCTTGTGCTTGAGATAGTTTTTGAAGTCTCTCCATGAAGGAGGCAACTTCTCAATCATACATGCAACTTGGAAGGACTCACCCAATTGCATCCCTTCGGCTTCAAGGTTATGCAATAGGACTTGCATCTCTTCGACCTGATTCATAACAGTTTTAGAATCATTCATTTTAAAATCCAAAAATTTTGCAACAAAGAACTTCTTTGTTCCAGCATCTTCGGTTTTATATTTCTTGTCGAGAGAATCCCAAAGTCCTTTTGCAGTTTTTATGGAGTAGTACACATTATACAATGTGTTGTCTAGTCCATTCAAGATGTAGTTTCGGCATAGATAATCTGCATGTTTCCATGCATCAATAGCCATTTGTGTAGCCTTGTCTACTACACCTTCAGCCGCTACGGGACATTCTTCCCGTAAGAACTTCACAAGTCCAAGCGTTGTGAGATAAAACAACATTTTCTGTTGCCAACGTTTGAAATCAGCCCCATTGAACTTCTCCGGTTTCTCGTACTGCGAGGCCGGTGGCATCATGAGTTGATTAGCACTTGACGTACTCCCTATTGCATTGGTATTTGTTGCAATAGTCTCACTACTAACGGAGTCATTTCCATTAGCCATTTTCTGTTACGAAAACAGAAAATCCAAATAAGAAAAAGATGAAGTAGAGAAGATAAAATTAAAACAAATACCTGAAAATATTGTCTTAAGATTGTTGTATGGTATATGTTTAGATATCTTCAATACGAAAATCAGATGAAAGAGATTAAAGCGAGGTATGCCGAAGCAAATCTCCTTAAGACAATATTTCGCCTCCGTAATTGTGCAAACGGATTGATGGCGAATGTCTCCTAAGATACAACACTTTTTACCAAGAGTTAGTGTGCACTTTAACTAACCTTGACGGGCGAACCAAAATAAGACTTGCTCTTAGTCTTCAAACTTTAAAGAAGGAATGATGAACGAATACTTTGAACTTCAAGAACACTTTGAATGAGGGAGAGAGAGACTTGGATTCTTGAACAAAGATTTGATAATAACTTGGTTAGATTACCTGATGACTGAATGAAGGAATAGGGGTCTCTTTATATAGGGTAAAATCAAGCCAGAACAGTTGTGATTTTTCCACAAAAGTCACACCCTTTCAAGCTGGCACCTATTCAGACTTTAATCTGAACGGACAGCATCTGCTCGGCCGAGCACCATTGGTGCCTCGCCCGAGCACAGGAAAGTTGCTCGGCCGAGCACTTTGGTGACTCACCCGAGCAGAGGCCAACTGAGGATGATAGTTTCTGGTCTGTCATGCTCGGCCGAGGCTTATGCCTTGCTCGACCGAGCAGTTCAAAGAATTTGAACAGTCCTGTCTTTTCAATTTTAGAACTTTGACTTTTCAATTCACACCCTAATATTTTCCCAATATTCCAACATTTGAGAACGACAATTCATGTGTTTTAGAATGTGAGAGCATTTGTAATTGAGTTCATGCATGCAGTGTTTAAAATGACTAGTTGTAGTGTTTAAGTTGGTCAGTGCATCAGTTTTGTTGGTACAAGTCCATATATTATAAAGTGTCAGTCTTGTGTTATATAGTGTCAGTCCATGTTTTTAGAATGCCAGTATATAACTGATATGATATCACCTATCAACATAACAAAAAAAAATTAATCAAATAAATAAATAATTCAATGACAAGTCAAAATGAAGAATGTTATTTTGCTTGATTTCACCTTCACAAGGCAGAGTACTATTGTATAGTTTATTATTAAAGATTCTATATATTTTATTATTAAAGATTCTTCTATATTTTGTATTAGTTACTTTTATAATATTATTAATATTGTATAGTTTTTTTTATTTGATATATCTATAATAGCTTGTAAAGCCATCCTTCCTTTTATATAAATATGTGAACGTAATAAAAGTGACGGGCTAGGCCCAACATACGAAGCCCAATTATTCAGATGCTATTACAAAGCCCAATTATTAACTTATATCTATCTGGCAATGTTGCAAAGTCAGGTCGACCTTGATCTACTCGGGCGACCTCGACCTACAGAGACGTACGTCGACCTACAACTCTTTCCATAACAGACTCCTACAATCTCGGAATACGTTATGCCTATATTTTCTCCACAATTCTAGGGATTTGACACAATCCCACTACAACTCTACCTCTTATCAGAGGCTATAAATACCTCACAACATCCATCGTTTACAAGTAATGCCTTATTTGTTATTCAATTTATTTCAATTCAGTCAATTATAGTTTATAAGATAAACACGTGATACTTACTCTCATGCTGGAGGGTCTTAGCCGAAGACCATCCCGACTAGTCGTGTGTTCACTGGTTTCAGGTCAAACAAAGCCAGATGATCAACCTAATTACTGGACGTAGGCTGATCAACACGTTCCTTGCAGCATCAGTTTGGTTCCATTGCCGGGAACGGAGCTTAATTGACCTTAAAACTCTACTCACACCACATCAATGGCATCTGACGGCCATGTTTCTGATGCCTTTGATAAACCAAATCCTAGAAACGCATGAAGAAACAATGAGATAGGTGCTAGAAACTGAAATACTGACTTTCCTCCTCCTCCTCCTCCTCCACCACCCGGGGGCCATCAGGCTAGAAGGCCCACACGATCCAATAGTGTGGCGGATGGCACGGGTCTACAATATCAGAGGAGGAAAAAGAGGCCCATGCCTGATCAAACGGGCAATCAACAACAAAAGCGAGTCCAAACGGGTCGAACAGTTGCAGGGGACAACACAGGTTCCTCAACTAATCACCCTACTAGAAAGGATTTTCTGCTAGAGCGAGCCAAATTGCTACAAAGTTTACTAGAGGTGCATGAGGAGTTGCTCGACATACCTGAATCTCCTGACAGAGATGACAGAAGATCACAGAGAGCAGCTCCCTCTCAAACCTCTCTTAGGCAGACTAACGGAGGTACTAGGCAGAATGGAGAGCAAATGAGAATTGAATTGCCTGTTCGATCACACATTTCCGGTGACTCTATCATTCCCTCATAAAGAGGTGACGACCTAAGAGAGATAGGCTAAATCAACAGATGGAGCAATAGGCCGAGTCAGCCTTGAGGAGACAGCAGGAGGCCGAAAGAAATAGGCATAGGTCGCCAGCCAGGACGGAAAAATCACAATCCCATAGAGAGAGAAGAGGGAGTGAAGCAACTCCACCTAGGAGTGAAAGCCCTCTCTAGAAGGGAACCTCACCAAGATGAAAGGCAAAAATCCAACAACATCTCCTATCAAAGAAATGATCCAGATGCAAGGGAACTTCTAAACTAGAAAAGGAGGTTGGAAAAAATGGAGGCAGACAGAAAGGAAGATGAAGGAAAGGGCGAACGAAACTATAATACTATTCGACCCTTATCCAAGGATTTGCTCGAACTAAAGACTCCCGTGGGTTTTAAGTTGCCTTCATTAGACAAATATTCGGGCGCGACCAACACTTTGAACCACATGCAACATTTCGAGGTGACAATATGCTTGGTTTCCTCTGAGGACGACGTGTTGTGCAAGGCACTAACCAACACCTTCACAAGTGCATCACTGACTTGGTTTCGTGGTTTAACGGTATGCTGCATCACCTCATGGGAGTATATGAGGAAGAAATTTCTAGGTTGCTTCTCTACAACTGGAGCACGTAAGAAAATAGTCACCGACTTGAATAACTTGACTCAAGGCAAGACAGAAAGCTCCATGGGTTATTTCACAAGGTTCAAGGAAATGGTCGATCAAATATAAGAAGACCTAACAGACAGACAGGTGATAAACTACTTTAGAAATAGAGTGTCCTCTCCCGACCTGGACTACGAGCTCCAAGTAAGGAGGGTAACCACGAGGCAAGAGTTGTTTGAAAGGGCTTACGATGTGGCCGTGGCTGAAGAAAGAAAGGAAAGAAAGAAAGACAAGAGCTCGAAACATTCTGAAGGTGGAGAGTCGGCTAAAGAGGGTCAGGCCAAGCACAATGACAACAACGACAAGGGAAAGATCAGAACGAGGGCGACTGAAAGAGTCCCTGAAAGTTTCACCCCTCTAACTATGAGTCAGACTAAAATAATGAATTAAGTCGACCTGGGCCCTCGTGCTCTGATGAACACCCAAAACAAATTCAAAAAGGACAGCAGTAGGTACTGTGAGTTCCATAAAGATACTGGGCACACTACTAAGGAATGCATGAGTCTGAAATGGATCATCCAGAAGTGGGTCGATAGTGGAAGGCTGGATAGATTTGTGAAAGGAGCTCGACCTACCGGAGGCGAGCGAGCAGCCAATGCCTTCATGGGCGACCTAAGGCTCCAAATCAACCAAAACTTGGGGGCTACCAGCGAGGAAACAATAGTTAAATTATCAAACATGATTATCAAGGAAGCTCCTAATTAGATACTACTTTTGGAGCAAACTCTCAGTGTAACCGATTTACTTTTTCAATAAAATGGAATGTTCTATCCACAAGTCATATTATTCTTATACTATTATCAAAACACTATGGTTGAAACAGATACAATTATGGTTGATCAAGCCATCATGGGCGACCTAAGGCTCCAAATCAACCAAAACTCGGGGGCTACCAGCGAGGAAACAGTAGTTAAATTATCAAACATGATTGTCAAGGAAGCTCCTAATTAGATACTACTTTTGGAGCAAACTCTCAGTGTAACCGATTTACTTTTTCAATAAAATGGAATTTTCTATCGTCATATTATTCTTATACTATGATCAACTCAGATCCGTCTCTCATTCAACCACGATGTATGCAAACAGACTCGACTAATGTTCTAAGTCGACCTCGTTCTTAAACAGGTTCGACTGAAGACTGGGGTCAGTCTCGTTCCTTAACAGACTCGACTAATGCCCTAAGTCGACCTCATTTTTAAACAGGTCTGACTGAAGACTAGGGTCAGTCTCGTTTCTTAACAGACTCGACTAATGTCCTAAGTCGAACTCGTTCTTAAACAGGTCCGACTGAAGACTGGAGTCAGTCTCGCTCCTTAACAGACTCGACTAATGTCTTAAGTCGACCTCGTTCTTAAACATGTCCGACTGAAGACTGGGGTCAGTCTCGTTCCTTAATAGACTCGACTAATGTCCTGAGTCAACCTCGTTCTTAAACAGGTCCGACTGAAGACTAGGGTCAGCCTCGTTCCTTAACAGACTCGACTAATGTCCTAAGTCGACCTCATTCTTAAACAGGTCCGACTGAAGACTGGGGTCAGTCTCGTTCCTTAACAGACTCGACTAATGTCCTAAGTCGACCTCGTTCTTAAACATGTCCGATCAAGATCGGGTCTCGTTTCCTTACCGTACTCGACTAATGTCCTAAGTCGACCTCGTTCCTAAACGGAGTCCAGCGAAGGCGGGGTCGGTCAGGTTCCTTAACAGACTCGAATAATGTCCTAAGTCTACCTCGTTCTTAAACAGGTCCGACTGAAGACTTAGGTCAGTCTCGTTCCTAAATAAGCTCGACTAAAACCTTGGTCAGCTTCATTGATTTGTCAACTGTTCTATCTAAGACTTATACAGATCAAAATTGTAAGTTAAATGCCTCCCAAACCGTTGCTCATTTAGGACTAGTGTTGGATAGATGCATTGAAACTAATTTGGTCCTAAATTTTGAAAAATGTCATTTTATGGTTGAGCAAGGCATCGTGTTAGGTCATGTTGTGTCAAAAAGGGGTATCGAAGTTGACAAAGCTAAGATTGATGTCATTTCTTCACTTCCTTACCCCACCAACGTGCGTGATGTCCGGTCATTTCTTGGTCATTCCGGTTTTTACCGGAGATTTATAAAGGACTTTTCAAAGATTGCTTCACCTCTATGCACCCTGTTGCAAAAAGAGGTTGATTTTAATTTTGATGATAAGTGCAAGAAATCTTTTAATGAATTGAAGTCTAGGTTGATAACCACCCCCATTATTCAAGCACCCAATTCTCGTCCCTTTGAGATCATGTGTGATGCGAGTGATTATGCTGTGGGGGCGGTTTTGGGTCAGAAAGTGGAGCGTGCCTCGCATGTGATTTATTATGCGCCTATGACCTTAAATGGGGCACAAAGAAATTACTCCACTACGAAAAAAGATATGTTGGCAGTAGTCTTTGCACTAGAAAAATTTAGGTCCTACTTGTTGGGCACTAAAGTCATTGTTTACACCAACCACGCTGCTCTTAAATACTTGATGTCTAAAAAAGAGGCTAAACCGAGACTCATTCGGTGGATTCTCTTGTTGAGTGAGTTTGATATAGAGGTGAAGGACAAAAAGGGGGCTGAAAATTTAGTTGCCGATCATTTGATTCGCCTGGTTATGGAGGAGGACAAGCCTTATAAACAAGCCCCAATCCGGGGCGAGTTTCCTGATGAGGTTCTTTGGGTAGTTAATTCAATGGCTCCTTGGTACGCGGACTTGGTAAATTTTCTTATCTCTAATAAATTCCCTCCGGGGATGACATAATCTCAAAGAGACAAAGTCCGTAGTGATTCCAAATATTATGTGTGGGATGAGCCCAACTTGTGGAGGCATTGTGCCGACCAAGTCATTCGAAGGTGTATTCCCGATAGTAAGGTGTCCTCTGTTCTTAAATTCTGTCATGAGCATGCGTGTGGTGGTCATTTTGGTGTGAAAAAGACCGCTAGAAAAGTCTTGGAGTGTGGCTTCTTTTGGCCAACTTTGTTCCGGGATGCAACCACTTTTTGTCAGTCGTGTGATAGGTGCCAAAGGGTTGGTAATATTGGGCGCCGTGATGAAATGCCACAAACCCTCATTGTGAATTGTGAAATCTTTGATGTATGGGGGATAGACTTTATGGGTCTGTTCCCTAATTCTTGTGGATTTGTGTACATTTTACTTGTGGTTGACTATGTGTCCAAATGGGTGGAAGCCATCCCTACCCGCACTGATGATTCAAAAGTGGTGGTCAACTTCCTTAGGAGCAACATTTTGTGTCGGTTTGGGATGCCAAGGGCCATTATTAGTGATAGGGGGACACATTTCTGCAATAAGACAGTCGAAGCTCTAGTCAAGAGATATCATATCACCCATAAGGTATCGACTGCTTATCACCCCCAAACAAATGGCCAAGCCGAGGTATCCAACAGAGAGATAAAATCCATCCTTGAAAAAACTGTGAACCCAAATAGAAAGGATTGGAGTCAAAGGCTTGATGATGTGTTGTGGGCTTATCGGACTGCATACAAGACACCGATTGGTATGTCACCATATCGGTTGGTGTTTGGTAAACCTTGCCATTTGCCGGTTGAGCTTGAACACAAAGCCTATTGGGCGATCAAAAAGTTCAACTTGAACTTGGAGGGTTCCGGTGAGGAGCGAAAATTGCACTTGAGTGAGTTGGATGAGATTAGGAGGGATGCGTATGAGAATAACCTCTTTTATAAGGAGCGAGCGAAGATTTGGCACGACAAAATGATTATTAGAAAGGACTTTAAGGTGGGTCAAAAGGTCCTTCTTTTTAATTCCCGTCTTCGTTTGTTTCCGGGCAAATTGAGGTCCCGGTGGACCGGTCCTTATGTGGTGAGGGAGGTGTCCCCGCTTGGGACGGTGGTAATATCAAGTCCTAATGAGGACAAAGGATTTAAAGTGAATGGTCAACGGTTAAAACCATATTTTGAAAATGAAGTGGTGAATACCGCGAGTTTGGAGGTGATTGATCTCCAAGACCCGGTATATGTTTGATAAATTTGAATCTGAGTCTTGTCAAAGACTTTAAACTTTGATGCTAGCCGGGGGCTCACCCGGCGTTTGGTCTAGCTATATAAAGACGTTAAAGAAGGGCGGCTAACCGGGAGGCAACCCGGGATTTATTTGCTTATTTTATTAGTCATTCTGTACATTATGTTTTTAATTTTTGTGTTCTTTTTATTGATGTTTAGAATCGGTGCTACTGAGGGTTTTTATTTTGTGGTGTTGTGCAGGGAAAAGCATGAGGAGAGGAGCAAAAATGCACAGGGCTTATGTTGTTAAAAAAAAAAAAAAAAGAAAGGCCCTGAAAAGGAGTATAAGGCGCTCACCTCATAAGTCCACGTGCGCCCGCCTCATGTGCCAAGAATCCAAGGCCAACCCACGGTATTCCAGGCGCCCGCATCATAATACCCAGGCGTCCGCCCCAATCAAGCAAATTTTGAAGCCACCCTCCGGAGTTCGAGGCGCCCGCCTCACACAATTTGATGCGCCCGCCTCAAACCTGTGACATCCAAAGCCAAGTTCCTGAACGTGAGGCGTGCGCCTCGATACCCTCCATGCGGCCGCCTCGAGTTGAAAGAAATTGAGGCCGAGTACTGACTTTGAAGCGGCCGCCCCAAGAACCCTCATGCGCCCGCCTCGATTTGAATTTGCCCAAGCCATTGTTACGGTATTCAAGGCGTGTGCCTCGCCCCCATTCAAGCGCCCGCCTCGCGTCATTCCCTGCAATTCCAACGCCATGAAGAAATGAAGCGGGTCGGGTTATCCAATTGTGGTTCGGATTAGGTGTTGATTTGGGTCCAATTATAAAAAGAAGTTGGGTCATTATTCCCCCATTAACAGTAAACCCAGCCTACCCGTTTCTCTCATTTCTCTCTCAAGTCTCTCTACCCTCTCAAAATCCGGCAACCCCTATTCAATCGGCGAGCTCCCCTCCTTCCCCACATATTCCGGCCTAATCCCCTTCACAAATATCCTTCTCCTCAACCTAAGCTTTAAGATTCACCAAGGTGTGTGCAATTCCGGGCAAGTTCATCCTAAACCCTTGATTTCTCCGGTGGGATTTTGAAGATTCCGGTGAGACCTTTGAAGATTCCGGTGAGACCTTTGAATTTTCCGGCGAGATTTTGAATTTTCCGGTGGATTTTTTTTCAGAAATTTTAAAAGGTTCGAAGCTACTCTCTTCCTCTCTTTCTATTCGGATTTGCAGTTGGGATTTGTTCTTGGATTATTTTGTGATTATGGGTAAAACAAATGAACAATCAAAAAAGGGAGGTAAGAAAAAGCAAAGGGTTGATGAGAGTACATCTAGTATTCCTCCCCCTCCCCTCGGAACACTTTTGCGTTGTGAGGATACCCATGATTCCTCGAGGTTCAATTATTACATGTCCCAAAACTACTTTTATTTCCATACGGATAGAGCCATAATTGCGGAGAGACAATTTAACATTAGATCATTCAGGCTTATTCCTAAGTTTGGGACTCGAAAGTGGCAATGGTTTTGTGACGAGCCTATGGAAGAGGGTAATAGTTTGGTTGTGAAAGAATTTTACTCGAATATGAATAAAATCCCCACGGACCGAGGGCATTCCTTTGTGAGGGGAAAAACGATAAAATTCAGGAGTGAGGATATTGTTAGATTTTACGGGCTCCCAAGAGTGAAACGGGAGGAATGTGAGTATGTGCAAGCAATGAATGGGGATTGGAGGGTGTATTTTAATGATGTTGTGAGGACGTTGGAGGGTAACCAACTCCAATGGACTAACAACCCGGATGGTTCCCCTAAGCACGTGCGTGAGACTCAGTTCAATATAGTGGCGAAAGGAGTGAACAAATTTGTGTGTTCGAGGATACTTCTGACGTCTCAGCATGTGAAAGTTCCGTGGAATCATGCGGTATTGATTTATTTGATTATCAACGGAGGGAATATTTCATTGGGGCATATCATTTCAGATCATATGCAAGATGTGGGAGAAAGTAAACGGAATGGATTTCCGTACCTATCACTGATTACAGGGTTAGTCAAGGCTGCGGGGGTTCAGTGGAGCTTTGGGGGTGACAAGGTGAAGATAATTAGGCCCATCTCTCGAGCTTCCCTTAAAAGCAATAAGAGGGAGGTAAGAGGGATGAATGTTAGAATTTTTGAGGAGCAGGTTGAGGAAGAGGGCGAGTATGAGGAGGACGAGGATGAGGATGAGGATGAGGATGATGATGATTATATGGAGGAGACTGAGGGCGTTGGTTCTGGGGCTGCGAGTCAGGGTGTTGGAGATGTGGATCGTTTGATGGCTCATATGGATATGCAGTTTGCTATTACTATGGATCGTCAGGAGCAGCTTCACGATTATATGGTGCGCATGGCACCACAGCATGACGATGGGAGGTGGCAGAGGTGGCCATTTTCAGAGAGCAGCTCCAGTCAGCATGGTCCATGTGACTATCATTTCAGGCCGCCGCAGTAGTTTCGAGAGGTATTCCTACCCTTATCTTTCTTATATTATACTTCTGTGATGTATAGGGGACTATGCATGATTTAGTGAGGGGGTGGGGGTGCATGGTTGTTGTTGTATATGCTGTTTTGTTTTCCGAAAAAAAAATATAATAAATAATAAAAAAAAAAAATAAATAAAATAAATAAATAAAAAAATGAGAGGCTAAGTGAAAATCCGAGAGGGCACTTAGGCAAAAGGAGAGAGTGTGTTAAAAAAATGAAAAAAATGAAAAAAAAAACGAGAGGCTAGGTGAAAACCGGAAACGACACCTAGGCAAAAGGTGAGTGAGTGAATACTTTCTATCATTTATATCACCGGTGTTGGAGTAATAAGGGTGGTTAGGAGTCTCAGGTTAGGATTTTCATATTTGGTGTAGGAGGCTCGGTTAGTGACGATTAGGATAGAAACCCTCGTTCTTTCTTGGAGTAATAAGGGGGCGTTGGTGCTTTCACGAGGTAAATTTTTGCTTAAGGATTACTAACTTAGCAATTATTTCTTTTTATGAGGGTGTATGCAGTGTGAGCCAAGCGTGGTGGAAACATATGACATATTTAGTTCCCCTTGGCTTTTATGTGTGGGCCCTAGTTCGGATGACCATTTACATGTTGGAGTTGGTATCGAGCTAGGTCCGTGTATTCATTTGATTTTGAGGAGTGATAAGGAGACGGAAACATTTATATTTCGTATCGTTTTTCGACTGACATGGATTGGTGGAGTAGAGGAGATTAGGGGTCATTTTCCTCCCATGCTATCTGTTTAGACCGGTGCTTAGTATGGGGATAGGATATTACTCAGGGACGAGTAATGGTCTAAGCGTGGGAGAATTTGAAGTGGCGGATTTTGTATACATTATTTCCCTAATTTTCTAGACATTTTATCATCATTTTAATGTAATTTAGATTAGTTTTAATGTGATTTTGAGCAAACTATGAATTGGTGAGTTTGTGAGAAATATTTGTAATTGTGAGACATTTTGAGTGATTTTGTGTGTTCCTGCAAAAGTTTATTAATGTGGAGGATAAAGTTACTATTATCAGAAGTGCAGGGACCAAACTGCGAGAAGCTGAAGTTCAAGGATCAAATTACAAAGCAGCAGAGTTCGAGGACCAGAAGGAAAAAGCTTGGATTTTCAGGCACTAAAGTGAAAGAAAAGAAGTTGAAATTTGTGGACCAAGGAGCATGTGTTTTGTTTGGAAACTGAATATTGTTTCAAATGAGTCGGTCTGGGGAGAAACGCGTTTCTACGCCGCGTCCGGAGAAACGGGGCAAGGTTTGTCGCGCGACATACTTAGCCAGTTTCTGGATATCACTTTCATCAGCTTCTGGATATCCAGAACATTGAATATGGATATCCAGAAGCTTTGGAAAGGATATCCATAAACCAAATATTTTTTTTGGATATCCTTTCCAAAGCTTCTGGATATCCAGAACATTGAATATGGATATCCAGAAGCTTTGGAAAGGATAGCCAGAAAAAATATTTGGTTTCTGGATATCCTTTCCAAAGCTTCTGGATATCCATATTCAATGTTCTGGATATCCAGAAGCTTTGAAAAGGATATCCAGTTGTTGTGGCTAAGTATGTCGCGCGACAAACGTTGCCCCGTTTCTCCATAAGCGACGGAGAAACGCGTTTCTCCCCGGATTATTTGGTTTCAAATTAGTCAAACAAGGGAATCAATGAGTTGACAGGAAATTGAGGCTCACGTGGATCCAAGGCGAGTTGACCGGCCCATTGACCAAGGGAATGCATGGACTGAGGAAATTAAAGTGTGCTGGCGTGGGAAAATGAGTAGTAATTGCAATTTACTTTCTTATTATTATTATTACTAGCAGTACACCCGTGCGATGCACGGACAGCTATTAAAATAAATTGACGAAAATTCATACAAATATAACAGGAAATAGAAATATTTGTGTACATTGTAAAACACTTTTTTGAAAACTATATTATTAGTACAAATAGAAGATTGAAGGTGACTAAAATAAAAATATATTTAAGGCATAGTTAGGTTGGACGAAGCGTGTTTTATAAGTAAATTCCCGTTCTATTCAGTAATAATTATATTTGACATCCATTTTTCAATGCTATGGAATTGAACGAATATTTTTTTATGTAAAACATATTTATTGTGTATTGAACGTGATATGTGCGTAATTTGCCCACAGTATCACTTAGTTTCGACAACGATTGGGAAAGCGTAATGAATCTAGTGATAAGTCTCCAAATATTTCTCTTCAACTGCAATTCGGAACTCTTGACTCTAGTGATTCTCCAAACACACAAATTAAATGAAATGAAATTTTCAAGTATCATCAATTTTAATTTTTGAGAAGTTATTTTGTTCTTGAACCGTATTCAACTTCTAAATCCCCGTTAGATTTTTACCATTTTAACATTAGGAAAAACAATTTCACTATCAAATAAATAAATGCTCCCTTCGTCTTATTTTAAACTTCCTTTTTTTTTAAATAAAACGTGTCCCATTTTAAATTTAATAAATTACAATGAAAAAAATATAATATTTTTTTATTCAATGGTCTTATAATATAAGTCATACTCACAACAACTATTCACTAATTACTTTGTACCCAACTTTTTATACTTTATAATAAAACCATTCATCTCTTTAATATCCTAACAAATTTTTTAACTTTTAAAATAGGACAAAAGTTGAAGAAAAAATTATTAATATTTCTATTATACAATGCTATTTTTTCCCTTTATTTATTTATAAATGTAGAGATTAATAATATGACATAGAAAAATAAGAAAATACAATAAACTATAAACAAATAAGTATATAATAATATACAAATATTATCAACATTTAAAATTTATTATAAAAAAAGATGAATACTATGCGGTTTAGGGTTAAATGGGACATAATTAATGTTGGATCAGCTACTAGAATTGTTTGATGTATCGAACTAAAATAAACCTAATAACCATAATACCCCTTTCAACTCATCATTCTATACCCACCACTTTTTTTTATTTCATATTATTTATTTTTATTATTAGTAAAATTATTATTATTATCATTTATAATTAAAAAAATACTTCACACTTAATTAATTTTCACTATCCCAACAAAACAAAGTAAAAAGGGCAATACTAATGCGACAAAAAAGTTAACAAAATAATAATAAAAATATATTACCAATTGAAAAAAATGACATGTTAAAAAAAATACATTACATGTTGGTCTCTTATATATAAAAGGGGACATAATTAATGTTGGATTAGCTACTAGAATTGTTTGATGTATCGAATTAAAATTAACCTAATAACCATAATACCCCTTTCTACTCATCATTCTATACCCACCATTTTTTATGTTATATTATTTATTTTTATGATTAGTAAAATTATTATTATTATCATTAATAATTAAAAAAAGACTTCACACATAATTTATTTTCACTATCCCAAGAAAACAAAGTAAAAAGGGCAATGCTAATGCGACAAAGAAGTTAACAAAATAATAATAAAAATATATTACCAATTAAAAAAAATGACATGCTAAAAAAAAATACATTACATTTTCCTCTATTATATATAAAAAGGGAACGTAATTAATGTTGGATTAGCTACTAAATTGTTTGATGTATCGAACTAAAATTAACCTAATAACCATAATACCCCTTTCAACTCACCATTCTATACCCACCACTTTTTTTTTATTTTATACTTATTTATTTTTATGATTAGTAAAATTATTATTATTATCATTTATAATTAAAAAAATACTTCACACTTAATTAATTTTCACTAAAAAACATTGAGAAATTCAAAAAGGAAAATTAAGAAAAGGTAATTAAGAAATTTATATTTTAAATAGAAGGATTTTTTTTCTGTGTCGAAATCAAACGAAAATAGACTCTATTTATAGAGAAAAAAATTAAGAATTTTTGTGTTATTTTATTTTTTTTAAAAAAATTATTTCTTATGAAATAATTGAGGTAAAAAAAAAGGGGTGAAATTTTCATTTAAAAAAAAGATTTTTTTTTTGTATCCAAATCAAATGAAAATAGACTCTATTTATAGAGAAAAAAAAATTATGAATTTTGGTGTAATTTTTTTTTTGAAAAAAATTAATTTATTATAAAATAATTGAGGTCAAAAAAACGGGTGGAAAATAAAAAAACGGAAATAAAACCAGCCAATCAGAGGCCACCACGTGGCAGTTTTTTAAAAAAAAAAAATAAAAAATTTTGACTCGCGGACACGCGCCTTTGTCGGCGCGTGTACCGCACGCGCCAGATTCCCCCCATTCAGAGCGTGACACGTGGCAGCTTCGGCGAATATCTTCAAAATTGCCATGCTGTGAAATTACTAAAATGCCCCTTGTTTGGGCGGGCGTTTTTTGGCGATCTTGTTGTTATATTAGTATAGATTATTATTATTATTATTATTATTATTATTATTATTATTAGTTTTTAAGTTTAGTTTTGGAAGGAGTATAAAGACTCTTTTAAAATATTATTTTAGGATTATCTTGAGTTTTATTTTTCCTAGAAAGATTAAAATTTCTCCATGAAAGCTTAAACTTCTTAAATTTGGATTTGATTGCTTGAACCCCTATTAATCAATTTGAGGTATTGTTCTTTTTAATTTGTTTATCCTATTCATAATTTTACTTGTGCTTATTTTAGATTTATAATTAGGGTTTGTGAACCTGATCAATTCACTTGTTCTTTTTATGAATCTTAGCTAGAGTTTTCTATGACTGTGCCATTGTAGGAATTCATGAGTAGCATCTTTACGATTTATGCATGTGTCATGGTAAATTGTGAAGTGGGTAAAATTAAATGATTATCTGTGTGAAACAATCATAGAAAGCATTCTTGGTCTTAGTTTCTTAAATCATTCATCAATTAATTCTGCGATCTAGACTGTGCCAGTTAGATTAATTTATTAATTAGGGTTTCTAGTGAGTGTGCCACTGCTAGTAACTATTCTGAAAGAAGAAACAGAGATTGAAATATATCTCGTGATCAGGTGAATAGGGTGAAATTGAAAAGAGATATCAATGATAATTGACTAATTAGGTGGGAACGGAATCAAATCTGAAGTGTTTCGAAATTATTGTTTTTATTCTTAATTAGTTTAATTTCTGTTCTTAGGAAGTAATTCAAAATCAAACAACCCCCCCCCCCCATTTGTGTGTGACTATTTCGTAAGCAATACCGTTCTTCAGTGGTTCGACCCTGGACTTACTTCTGCTACATTCTTGTGGCCGAGTCCCGATTTAATTTAGTAGGTGTGCGACTAAGCCTATCAGGGGGCATGATATAGATATAACAAATCACAATCATATATTATTTTTCCTTATTATAATAGTTTTCTTATTGCTATAGTATTCATTCTCCTTTCGTAATTATATATTTTCTTAATTAGTGATTTTTAGGTTTTATATATATTCATACAACGTTAATAATAAAACTTGATTAATTTATATCAATTCTCTTTCTCCATTTTCATGTATAAATTGACTTCGTCTATTATCCTTTATTCTATTACTATTTACCTAGTGGAAATATTGCTTGCATTCCCTAGGTCCTAAATAAGAGTCGAATTGACTTGTTTAACGTTTATGAAAAACGAAGTTTTACTCGTTTTCATCTTCACAAGAATGTACTAAAATTGTTTCATCAATTTTTTTCAGATATTAAAAATAGAAAGTTGACTCTGATTTTGAGATGGATGGAGTATTAAAATGTTTCCAAACTGGGAAAACCATCGTCGACTTTCAAATCATGATTATAAGGGAATTATTATTTTGAAATTGCTCTTACTTAACAAACAGTTTGATGTACAATGTTTGTTTGAACCTTACAAATATTGATCAGTAACTTTATTTCGTACCTGAAGGAATTTTTAAAGAGGAATACTAAGGTAGTCTGTAGATATAAACAACAAAACTCGATCTACTCCGTCGATCCCAAGATAAATGTTTAAATTTGTTAGAACATGAATTAATTAATATGTGTTATTTAATTTCATTTGTTATAATCATTTAATAATGTTAAAGTATAGACAAAATGTGTAGAATTCCATTAGGTGTAAGTACCATTAAATGATGGGCATAATGGTAACTTCACACCATCATCTTTATGAAAGGGTGTAGTCCCTAAATGAGGTGCCCCTTCTCTTATTATATAAAGGCTATCCATCAGCCATTAGAGACACAAGTGACATATACAATTCAATCATAAGAATTCTCTTCATTCATCAAGAAGATTATAGTGTGGACACTATCATTTAGAAGATCTACTCTTCCCTACTTTCTCATTTATTCAAGAACAAGATCAAGAACACAATCATGGAATCACAAGGTACACGCTTCCGTATTATTATTCTTCTTCTTCTCCTTCTCTTCTTAATCTAGTTGTGAGTCGGTTCATGGTTAATGGATCGTTAATGTTCCAACAATTGGTATCAGAGCCTACTCATATACTAGATTGAGTTTGAAATTCTTATAAAGCCTTATGCTTTAATTCTTGTATGATTTCATTTAGTTTTTGTTCTTGTTCATAATACTCATCTTGTCTAAGAGTATTATATTCATAAACTTCATTCTATTTCTGATTTTGGTTTACACAAAGCTTTCAATTCTTAATGTAAGATTATCCTATTTTGGACATAGCCACCATCATTTGATGCGTTGTGAGTTTGTTCAAATGTATAGCCACACATTTAAAAATGTGATGTGAGTATAAGGATCTACTTGCTTTGGTTGAATAATCATTCACCATTAAGTTAAGAATTGATAGTCTAAAGGGTATTGGATGTTATGTCTCGTTGTCCTGGCAAAGGGCCCGGCGCCCTCCGAGGGCGCGGGCCTAGCCGACGTGTAGACTGGTATCGGACCACAAAGGGGGGTGCGGGGGGCTACGCCCCCCGCGGTATGGTATGACTCTCTCTATTTGGTTCAAAACTGTTCATAAAAGGGTTCAAAACTGTTCATAAAAGGGTTCAAAACTGTTCATAAAAGGGTGTTAAAAATGGTGACTTTTCGTCAAATCTGGGCACTGGGCACATGGGCGGTCGCCCATCTTGATCTGGGCGGTCGCCCATGTGTACAGCAACTTCAATGATCGTGAAATGCGGCTTGGGCGGTCGCCCATCTTGACTGGGCGGTCGCCCATGTGTACAGCGACTTCAAAATTTGTGGAATTGAAGCTTGGGCGGTCGCCCACCTTGACCTGCGCGACCGCCCATGTGTGCAGAAGCTTCAATGTTTATAGAACTGCAATTTTTTTTGGTCATTCATACCCTTTTGGTCTTTTGTGAAAATTTGTTAGTAAATTATAGTATCTGGACACCAGTCGCGCTTCGGCGGTTCTTAGAGTTATCGAACTTTAAGAATGGACGGGTAGAACAAAAGGATACTATCTTTTAATGATAAATTTCACTTATTTATTTACCCTTTAAATTTTCAGAAATAACCTTAAGGCCTTTTGTTTCCGATTAATTATATCCTTAACATTTTTGGATATAATTAACATGCTTGTTTCCCAAAGGAGACCTTGTTGATTAAATTCAAACTTGTTAAAAGATGAATGTAAATATTGATATGTGATAACATGCTTGTTTCCCAAAGGAGACCTTGTTGTTGACTAAGTATTTACATTCATGGGGTAATAATTGAACTAAACTTTTGGTCATTTTAAATGCTGTGAACCATTCCAAAGGAAGGCGGGTGTTTAAAGTGAATTGTTTATATTCTTTATTGCTTAGGGAACAAGTACCTTAAACTTTAGGACACCTTTTGTACTTGATCCGGCCCCAAAGGAAGGCAAGTATTTAAAGTGTGTTGTTTAAGCTATTTGTTTACCTTAAGATAAATCAAATTGTGAGTCAATTCGTAATCCAAAGATTAGTCTTGATGTCATGTTGATTATCTTTTATTTTGATGGAATTCATTTGATATAATTAATCATTATGTAGTTTTCTTATATATGTTTTATTTCATTCTTGTTCTTCTCCTTCAGATTTGATTAATGCTTTATCCGTAACTCTTTGCTATAAATGATGTACCTTTGCTTACTGGGACTAAACTTAAAACTTGGAAAAATAATATAACGATGATCTTAGGCAATATGGACATCGATCACGCATTTGGGAAATCAAGTCCCGCTGCTCTCACTAAAGGAAATACCGTTATAGAACGGAAAAAAAGTTGAGCAATGGGAACGGTCCAACCGCGTGAGTCTAATGATCATGGAAAATGCAGTTTCAGAGACATTTTTGGACAATGTCTCTGAAATCGAAAATGCTGAGTTTTTTCTTGAATTCTTGTGAAAACTTGTTTCCATTCGGTACAAGGGTGACGAAAATCTTCGGGAGTACATTATCGAATTATTTCATCTTTCGATCAAACTAAAAGCACTTAAGTTAGAGATTTCGGAAGATTTGCTCGTGCACTTAGTTTTGATCTATCTTCCTCCTCAATTTGGTCCTTTTGAAGTGACCTATAAATGTCAAAAGAAAAAGTGGAATATTAATGGATTACTTTCACATATGACATTAGAGGAAGATAGGATGAAATATCTCAAATTAGAAAGTACTCACTCATCATTTACTTCTTCTCGTGGGATTAAGAGAAGAGGGAAGGAAATTGCGATTGCAAGTAAGAAGCATAAGGGATCATTTAAGGATCATAAAATCAAGAAATGCTTCTTTTGCAAGGACCTTACTCGCATGAAGAACGACTACCATAAATATCGCGAATGGCGAATTCAGGATGGTATGTCATTTGGTCTTGTTTGTACTAAGGCAAATTTGGTTTCAATTCCTTAATATACATAGTGGTTGTATTTGGTGCAACAACTCACATTAGTTCATGTATGCAGTGTTGCCTGAATTACCGAATCCCCAGTGAAGATGAGAAATACATCTATATGGAAGCTAGAAATCCGGTTGAAGTTATAGGCATAGGGATTTTTGTTAAGTACTGGCTATTATTTTGTATTAAATAATACATTTATTGTATCGTCATTTAGGCGGAATTTGATATCAGTCACAGTATTAGATCGGGAAGGTTATTCCTGTTCATTTGGTAATAATAAATGTGATCTTATTTTCAATTCCGAGGTTGTCGGTATTAGTACTTTATCTTAACAATGACAATTTTATTTACTTCAAACAGTAAATACTATTAATGAGTCCCATAATAATGAAACCAAAACTAAAGGCACTAAGCAAAAGTTATCAAGTGAAAATTCTTGTATTCTATGGCATAGGCGTTTGGGTCATATCTCCAAAGGGAGAATTGATAAAGCTTATGTCGGAGGGAATTCTAAAAACAACTTGATACTCCGGATAAAACTTTTGCATTAAAGTGTTTTAAAGAATAAATTTACAAACATTAAAGGAAATAGAATTTTGAGAGTATCAAACGTCTTGGAACTAATTCATATGGACATTTGTGGATTATTCATTAACCCTTCATGGAATGGTCAACAATATTTCATTACGTTCATGGATGATTACTCTCGTTATGGATACATTATTTTCTTCATGTAAAAGTTTCAATCATTGGTCGTTTTCAAGTCTTTTAAGGCATAAGAAAGACTATTAAGAACGTTAAATCCGATCATGGTAGTGAAAACTACGGACGGTATAACGTATTGGGTGAATAACGTCCGGGTCCTTTATATTCGCTATTTTGAAGAGTGTAGGATTGTCCCTCACTACACCATGTCGGGTAAACCTAGCATAGTATATTGGAGAGACATAAATCCTTAAGGATATGGTAAGAAGTACGTTTTCTTGTACTTCTTTACCTCACTCATTATGGGCGAAGCATTAAAAACCGCAGCTTATATTCTCAATAGAGCACCTTCAAAAGCTATCGACAAAACCCCTTATGAGTTATGGACGAATAAGAAACCGTCCTTAAATCATCTTCATTTATGGGGGTGTCCAGCAGATGCTAGACCTTATAAGGTCTAATGAGGGCAAACTGGACCTAAATACTGTTAGTAGCTATTTTGTAGAGTATGCCGAGAGATCTAGGGGATAAAAATTTTATGACCCGAAAACTAGAACATTTTTTTTTCGAGACTGACAATGTTAGGTTCCTTGAGGATGTTGAATTTAGTGGGAGAAATAGTAATGATTTTGAATTTGAAGAGTTAGAGGAACCACTCTTTATTCCTCAAACTTTAGTTCCTGCTGGAAATCAAGTAATTGTACCTGAAATTCAACAAAGAACATACAATTCAAAATAGAGACTCCCGTAAATAACGGACAACATGAAAATGTTGGACATAATAAAATTCAACAACCTCAAAATGAGGATGAACCGGTGCCCTTAAGAAGATCTACTAGAGAAAGAAGAAATGTTATTCCGGATATTTATGATATGTATCTTGCGGAGAATGAGGACACCTTAAGTTTAGTGGGAGATGATCTAATCACCTTCCATGAAGCCATTAATAGTCCTAATTCTCATAAGTGGATCAATGCCATTAATGAGGAGTTAAAATCAATGAAAGACGATGACATTTGGGATCTTGTCCCATTACCTAAAGGTGTAAAGCATATTGGTTATAAATTGATATTTAAAACCAAAAGGGATTAGCAAGGTAATATGGAAAGATATAAGGCACGTCTTGTTACTAAATGATTTACTCAAAAGGAAGGCATTGATTATAAAGAAATATTTTTTTCCGAAATCTTCTAAAACCTCTTTTATGATCATTATGGCATTAGTGGCACATTATGATCTTGAGCTTCATCAAATGGATGTTAAGACAGCTTTTCTCAATGGCAACATTGAGGAAACTATCTATATGAAGAAATCAGAAATGGTGACTAATTCAGATCAAACTAGTCAATTGGTTTGTAAACTTAAGAAATCCATTTATGGGCTTAAGTAAGCATCTCGTCAATGGTACTTAAAATTTAACCAAGTTATTCTTTCATTTGGCTTTGAAATGAATCTTGGTAAAAATTGTGTGTACCATAAGTTCAGTGGGAGTAGATTTATTATTTTCGTCTTATATGTGGATGATATTTTTCTTGCTAGTAATGATAAGGACCTTCCAAAAGAAACTAAGAAATTTCTCAAACAAATTTGAGATGAAAGATCTTGGTAAGGCATCTTTTGTATTAGGAATCCAAATTCATCGTGATCATTCACGAGGTATTTTGGAATTATCACAAAAGAGCTATATAGAGAAGGTATTACAAAAGTTTAGCATGGAAAATTGTAAACCACATGACACCCCTATCTCTAAGGGAGATAAATTCAGTCTAAAGCAATGTCCTAAAATTAATTTTGAATCCAAGTATATGAAAAATATCCCTTATGCACCGGCAGTAGGAAGCTTAATGTATGCGCAAGTCTGTACTCGTACAAACCTTGTATTTATTATTGGGATGCTTGGTCAATACCAAAGAAATTCGGAAAGAAGAACATTAAATCGCATCCAAAAGAATGATGAAGTACCTATAAAACATTAAACTACATGCTTATGTATATAAAATCGGATCATTTTGAGATCATTAAGTATTCCAATTATGTTTTAGTGGATGCAAAGATGTCGAAAGACATCATATGGTTATGTCTCTTGTTGAAGAGAAATAAGTATAAAATGAACAAATAGATATACAACTTATAGGATCAAACTCCATGTTATTGGATCCATTTTGTAAAGCATAATCTCTTTTGATGTTTCACGAGCATACTGCTCATATGGGTGAAACAATTTTGATAATGCTTAAATCAGTGGGAGTTTGTGTTGTTTTCTATTTCTTTGTGTTGTTTTTATTTATATTGATCTCATTTGGTTAAGTAGGACTAGTTGGAGAATATATATATGCGTTCTTCATATATATTCATTAATATTCCATGCTACATATCTATACTTAATCTATGTCATTTAGTTGGATATATATATGTGATTAATGTGGGTTTAGTTGCGAATCAATTACAACGACTGCCCCTTTAGTCCCTATACTTATAAGACTAATGGACGAGATTGTGTTGGATGACAATAAACGTGCACATAAGGGTTGTCATTCATGTTATAAATGATTAAGGAATTTATTTAGTAAAAGATACATATTAATATTAATCCAAGTGGGAGATTGTTAGAACATGGATTAATTAATATGTGTTATTTAATTCCATTTGTTATAATCATTTAATAATGTTAAAGTATAGACAAAATGTGTAGAATTCCATTAGGTGTAAGTACCATTAAATGATGGGCATAATGGTAACTTCACACCATCATCTTTATGAAAGGGTGTAGTCCCTAAATGAGGTGCCCCATCTCTTATTATATAAATGCTATCCATCAGCCATTAGAGACACAAGTGACATATACAATTCAATCATAAGAATTCTCTTCATTCATCAAGAAGATTATAGTGTGGGCACTATCATTTAGAAGATCTACTCTTCCCTACTTTCTCATTTATTCAAGAACAAGATCAAGAACACAATCATGGAATCACAAGGTACACGCTTCCGTATTATTATTCTTCTTCTTCTCCTTCTCTTCTTAATCTAGTTGTGAGTCGGTTCATGGTTAATGGATCGTTAATGTTCCAACAAAATTTGCTTCTCTTGATGAAGTGTAAATTCCAGCATTTATTTTGAAATAGAGATAGTAATATTTATCTATAGAGAGAATCATTATAAATTCACAGCCTATTCATACTTGGTAAGTGATTAATGCGATGAGATTAATAGTTAACAAAATGGGAAATTAAATGATTTTAATGATATTCATTAACTTTCTTGATGCCTAACTTTTCCTTCTTAAAGATCCATTAATCAACTAAACATTTGTAAGTTTTTTAGTGCCAACTCTAATGAATTAGCTGTGTTAGCGAGATCAGTTCCACCCTTATATCCATTCATAGATATATTATATATATATCACTGTGTTTGCGAGAGCGGTTCACAAAGAATGAAACGATGTGAAACTTTCGATGTATTTAAATTATAATTTTCCTAACATACTATCTGTTTTTAGTGCTAACTATAATGAATTAGCATGGTTTAAATTTTCTTTTATGGATGATATTAAAAACGGCCTTATATTTTTATTTGACTATGTCTAAAAATAACAGGGAAATTAGTGCTAGCAGACGGCCACAAATTCAATATTTAGTTTTGCATGTTTAATTTCTTGAAGAAGCTTTCAAAATAATGAGGACAAATGGAAGTAGAGCATGAATGAATTTTACGTCCTGTACATTTCTGGATTGCCAGTTCATTTGGTTGAGAATTACAGATAACAATATTTGGGTTTGGAATTAAATACTTCTGACGTTCCGAAATGATCTTCTCCCATATTTTTTTTTTCGTACTAAGATACTTTTAGTAGTAAATTTAGTTTAACTTTATTATTATAATGAAAATTTAAAACTTGTAATTTATAAATCATTATAAATACTATCAATAATAATTTTTAGATATTGATTATGATAATTAAATTATTTTATAATTAATTCTCAAAATATCGTATTGTTAACAAAAATATAAATAAATAGTAAGATCATGTTGGAATATAGGAAGGGAGTAATGTAGTAGAGATGTTACATGTCTTTTACGATTGTACAAGGGGTAACATTATCTAGTGTTCTTTATGCATGTTTTACTCGACGGCAAAGTCCAAATATTTTTCTCCATATGGTTGAAAAATTATAGATTTAAAATGTTACATAGTAGTATAATATATGAAAGGGAAAAAATTGCAACAAACAAAAATACCCTAACTATAACTATTAGGATTGTTTGGATTTCATAACTAAAATCATTTTCGTTGCAAACAAAGTATCCCATCCAAGGGCAGTTCTATTCACCGGTGAGAGTGGGCAGTGTCCCACTTTTTTAAAAAAAAAATGTTAGTCTCACGTTTAGTGAAACAAGCGATTAAAGTAAAGTAAAAAAGGTGAAAAATTACTGATTGCTTGCTTAATTTAGGGATTCATGAATTTGGGGTATGTACAGTTTAACTTAAACTGAATAATAGTCTAAATTAAATATATTTTATTTTATTAAATGTAATTCATGTAATAGCTCATTATTGCTAATATATAACATGTACACTATAATAAGATATAACTGTTATTATAAAATTTTTTCTCTGTCCCATATGTCCCATAAGATAAGATGTTAACATTTGTTATTTTTGTTTGTTCAAAAAAATTTCTCATTCTCATAATTATTGTTATGTTAAAATTATTAGACTTAAATTTCAACCAAGGAAGAATAGGGAGAGAGTAGAGGATGAGAGCCTGAAGAAGGAAGAGTAATTGAGTAATAATTAATTCCCACTAAGGTTAGTGACATAATGAAAATAAGTTGTTAAAATGGTTAAATAGTTAAATGAGACTATGATTGGTAACTAAAAGCATCATAAATTATTTCAATTTCTAGAAAAAAAAAAAAGAGTTAAATCTTACTATTAAAATATACATAGTAATTGTTAAAATATTATTTTTCTTTTTTTTTTTTTATAATTTGTATAGATTTCACCTCATTGTGAAGTTGAAACTATATAACCGCCCCAATAAAAGCTTCACTAATTTTCTAAAAAGGCATCCGGTTAGAAGTTTCACCTTTCCTAAAATGGCAAAAAATCTTTACTATTTCACCCACTCATTCTCTCTCATATTTTACTATTACAATCACAACATTTTTCAAATTTACTATTTTCTTCACTCATTCTCTCTCCTATTTTACTATTACACTCACAACATTTTCTTCAACCTTAATTTACGTGTCGGACCAAAATGGTAAAGCTATTATCGGGACAGAGGGAGTATAGTACAAATTCTGTATGTATTGTCTTATTATCTCCAAAGTTAACAAGTTGATAAACTTAAATAGTATGATAAATTCAAAAAGTATTTTCATGTATGATTTTTTGGTGATTTTGTTAATATATTAGCAAGAAAATGATTTAGTGTATCAAATAATATGAATTTTGAAATCAAAAATTTTGGCACACACTACCAAAATTTTCTTAATCCGCCACTGACCCTGTCTGTTTTCCATGGCCGTTCAAGTTAACTCGGTCTAACTTGATATAGTTCCACAAGCTATTCCAACAACCCAGGGAGGTATGGTCAGGGCAGCAAAAGGAGGTATGGGAAAAGGGGCATGCAAGGCAGCAGGCAACGACAACAACACAAAGGAATCCAAGCCAGGCGGGCGCTTCAATTCTCATCAGGCGGGCACCCTGGGTGCAGAACAAGGGATCCATGCTATGGGGTTTGAGGCGGACGCCTCACATCTTTCCATGCGGCCACCTCAAGGTACTTCGGCCGGAACATGAACACACTGTGCTTGAGGCGGGCGCTTCATCCTTGGCGGGGCAGGCGCCTCACGATGACACTATTTTCCTTAATTACGTTTTGGTTGTTTCCTTAGCAGTTTTTGCTGATGTTTTTGCAACTTTAAGCGGGGTTATTTTAGTCTTTCTTTCTTATGTCGTTTTAGGGTTTGATGGGAGTATTAATACTTTGTTTTTTAGAGATTAAACTCAGTTTTTGATGATTGAAATTTTATAGAAAAAGCTGAAGCTTTTCTTCCGAATCTTGGTTGTTATTCCGTTCGACTATTCCTCATAGGCTTTTGGCTATCATTTGGTATCAGTTTCCTGGTTATCAATGGCCGAACGCGGACATGGTGCTCGTGATGGTCGTCGTGGGCGTAGTAGAGGCCGTCGTGCAGACCCCCAGGCGGATGAAATCCATCGCGATAGAGACCTACGCGATATTGAGAATGACGAATTGCAAAACCGCATTCAAGCATCCCAACAAACAGATTGCTAGTATTAGGGCTCCCACTGATGTGGGCTCTGATTGAGACGATTCGTCTGATGAAGGAGGCTTTGCAGACGGGCGTAATCCCTTCGCTCGTGGTCATGAACGTGGACACAGGTTTGGGGCTGATCCTTCGAAGGATATCGGCATGAAGATCGACATTCCGGAGTTTGAAGGTAAGGCACACACTATCAGAAAAACAGGTTTTATCGACCGAAATTTTCGTCGCTAAAGCCAAAATTCCGTCGCTAAAATTAAATACCGACGGAAAAGTTTCGTCGGTGGTCCGCCGCTATTGTCCCGCCGCTGAGCTCCGACGGCTCAAATTCCGCCAGTATATTTTGATTTTACCGACGAAATTATTTCCGCCGGTGTTTTTTTTACTACAGCGACGGAAATTTCCACCGTTAAATCAATTTAATTTAATTAAATTTTCATTTCAGCGACGGAAATTTTTGTCGCTGTAATAAAAATTAATTAAATTAAATTAAATTCAGCGGCGGAAATTTTCGTCGCTGGAATAAAAATTAAATTAAAATTAATTAATTTTAGCGACAGAAATTTCCGTCGCTGAAATTAATTTATTTTAATTTAATTTTTATTCCAGCGACGGAAATTTCCGCCACTGAAAACAAAAAATTAAACTAAAATTAAATTAAAATTAATTGATATAGCGGCGGAAATTTTCGTCGCTGAAATTAATTAATTTTAATTTAATTTTTATTCCAGCGACGGAAATTTTCGCCGCTGAAAACATAAATTAAATTAAAATTAAATTAAAATTAATTGATATAGAGGCGGAAATGTCCGTTGTTGGAATAAAAATTAATTAAAATAAATTAATTTCAACGACGGAAATTTCCGTCGCTGATACTGAAATAAATTTAAAAAATTAATCAAATTTTTTGTACCTGATATAACAATTCAATTTTTAAAACTAAAACTATAAAGCTAAAAATCAATATCAGCGTACCAAACTAAAGCCTAAATATCACCGTACCAAATCGGGAGGGGGGAGGGGGGAGAGGGGGGGATAGGGGGAGAGGGGGGGATAGGGGGGAAAGGAGGGGGGAGGGGCTCCCGCGGGTTTCAAATATCTCAAATGTTTACAAACAAGTATAAAATAGTACAAACAAGTCTAAAATAGTCCGTAATCAACTCGGGGGAGGCTGGAAATTACCCTGGTCCATACGAGCCATCAACATCGCAAATTTGGCATCAGTCTCTGCATGACGCCGAGCATTCTCCTCCCGCATCTGCGCCTGAGCCGCCAAAGCCTCCGCAAGCTTTGCCCTCTCCTCAGCCAACTCAGCCTGCAGAGTGTCGACCCTCGGATCATGATACGTGGGCAGGACAACATTTGGCCGACGGCCGGTCGACGTCGACGAGCATTGCCGCCCGTAATCCCCCATCCCTAACACTCGGTCTCCTCTCTTTGGATGTCCCTCAGAGGTGACCGAGCGCCAAACATCAGGAACGAAGGGAACGGGCTGGCCGGGAGGCGTTCCTTCGGGAACAACGGCGGCTTGATATGCACTCTGTCAAAATAAAACAAACAATTATAATCATATACACAATGTAATGTACATAAATAAATTTACATATTCAAAATCAAGTCATTTAATGATAGTTTACTTACAAAGGCATTAGCAGAGCGATCGTCAACCCATTGCGGAGGTTTATCGGGCGCTGTAGGAGTCCGAACATGGGTGCTAGTGTAAACATCCAAAAAACTGACATTCGGACCATGATCCGTTTCCTATAAATAAAATAAGCGAGATTATTACTTTGAAATTGTATAAATGCAACATTTAAACTGATTTAAAAGCATGCATACACTACATTTACACTAAAACCATGGATTTCATAGCATCATCTTGGCTCCCAGCTAACGTACGTACATAAACCTATTTAAAAGCATGCATACACTACTACATTTAAACTAACATACATACCATGCGGTAGTGATGCTCGTCGACCGGGATCGTCCCCATGGTATGCTTCGTCGCCGACCCCGAGGGGCCTGCTCTATTTGCCTTAACCTGTTCGGCCTTAGCTTTCGCCGCATCCGACGCCCAATATTTGCAAAATTGAAGAAACACCTCCTCGGTCATCCAAGTAGGTGTCAAGGGCTGTTGTTTCGCCTCGAGCCGCTTAGTATAAAATTGTTTCTTCGTGTTACCTATAAAAAATATGAATATCTCGTAAACATATAATGATTACATTATAAAATTAAAAGAGTATAATCATTGTTAATTAAACTAATTAAAGATAGATAAATATGTTACCAATATGATCCGTAAATAGCTTGTGAGCCTGTTTATCGAAAACAAATCTAACCGTCGCCTCGTCGATTTTCGGCTCCCAACAATATTTTCCCTACAACATATAATGATAACATTACAAAACTAAAAGAGTATAATCATTATTAATTATAACATTTTAATAACAAACTAACATTTAAGTTTTAAATAAAAACCATTAACACATTACCGTAAACTCCTCCCACGCATCCTCCTTCTGCCTCGGTGGCAATGATTTCCAGTTGGGCCAAAACTCTGTCATGAGCCGAGACCGCCAATACTACCCGATCTTAGTCCCTGGGGTAGGGTATCCACCAACAAACCTGCCAAGTATATTTATACAATAACATTTTAACTTAAATAATAAATTATATATAAAACAAAAAAGGAACTAACTTATATCAAATTAATGAAGAGTTAATTACTGGTCATAAAGTGACGATATATGGACAAATATCCTCCCCTCAGAATCGACAGCAGTATGAGTATCGGCCCCAGAGGTGGAGCTAGTACTACTGCGTGTAGGGTCGACAACGGCATCATCAGTACTGGATCGGGACGGTTTCGTCCCAGTAATAGATGTGTAGATGGGCCGTGTCTTCCTACCCTTTCTACTAGAACTCATATCTGTATTACAGTAAAAATATTAAAATATACAACTTTAACTATAGGAAACAATATATTCACAATACATATAAAACTTTAAAGTTCTAATAATCTAAACCATTCACAATACATATAAAACTTTAAACTATTAATAAATATTATTATTTATTATACCCTATACACTATACCATATACCCTATACCATATACACTAAACCCTATACACTATACCCTACACACTATACCCTATACCCTATACACTATACCATATACCATATACACTATACCCTATACACTATACCCTATTCTCTATACACTATACCCTATACCCTATACACTATACCCTATACCCTATACCCTATACCCTATACCCTATACCCTATACCCTATACCCTATACACTATACCCTATACCCTATACATATACCCTATACCCTATACACTATACCCTATACTCTATACACTATACCCTATACCCTATACCCTATACCCAATATCCTATACCCTATATCCTATACCCTATACCCTATACCCTATACTCTATACCCTATACCCTATACATTATACACTATACCCTATACCCTATACCCTATACCCTATACCCTATACACTATACCCTATACACTATACCCTATACCCTATACCCTATACACTATACACTATACCCTATACACTATACACTATAGGGTTTAGGGTTTAGGGGTTAGGGTTAGGGTTTAGGGTTTAAGATTTAGGATTTAGGGTTTAGGGTTTAGGATTTTAGGTTTAGGGGTTAGGGTTTAGGGGTTAGGATTTAGGGTTTTGGGGTTAGGGTTTAGGGTTTACGGTTTACGGTTTAGGGTTTAGGATTTAGGGTTTAGGGTTTAGGGGTTAGGGGTTAGGGTTTAGGGGTTAGGGGTTAGGGTTTAGGGGTTAGGGTTTAGGGGTTAGGGGTTAGGGTTTAGGGTTTAGGGTTTAGGGGTTATGGTTTAGGAATTAGAGTTTAGGGTTTAGGGTTTAGGATTTAGGGTTTAGGGGTTAGGGGTTAGGGGTTAGGGATTAGGGGTTAGGGGTTAGGGTTTAGGGTTTAACATTTCCAGTTAGTTTTCTAACGTTTTCAGTTAGTTTTTCAAAATTTCAGTTAATTTTTTGAAATTTCAGTCAATTTTCTAACGTTTCAGTTAAATAATTTAATGTTTTTTCAGTTGGTTATTTTGTTAATTAGTTCTAAAAATAATCAAAAATTACATTTTATAATCACCGACGGAATATTCCGTCGCTGATAAATTAAAAAAAATTAATTTATCAGCGGCGTAAATATTCCGTAGGTGTTTAATTTAAAAAAAAACATATAATTTCACCGACGGAATATTTCCGCCGCTGATAAATTAAAAAAAAAATAATTATTCAGCGACGGAAATATTCCGTCGGTGTAATATTTCAAAAAAAAATAAAAAATATTTTATTTTCACCGTCGGAATATTTCCGACGCTGATAAATTAATTTTTTTAATTTATCAGCGGCGAAAATATTCCGTCGGTGTATTAAAAAAAAATTAATTTTCACCGACAGAATAATTCCGTCGCTGATAAATAAAAGAAATAAAAAATAATAACTTTTCACCGGCGGAATATTTCCGTCGCTGATAAAGAACTAGCGACGAAATATTCCGTCGATAAATTTTGCGCCAAAATAGTGGCGGTAATAAAACGAATATTCGAGGAATATTCGTTTTAGCGACGGAATATAGTGACGGAATTAAATTCCGTCGGTAAATTTGATGCCAAAATCATTTCGTCGCTAAAGCTGAATTTCCGTTGCTAAATAGCGACGGAATTAGTCCGTCGCTGTTAATTCCGTCGCTAAATCACCAGTTTCTGGTAGTGACACCCTGATGAGATCATTGATTAGCTAAATACTGTTGAACGTGTGTTTGATTTGAAACCTATGGACGATAGTCATAAGGTTAAGGTTGTTGCAATCAAATTGAAAAAGCATGCTTCTATATGGTGGGAACATGTTAAGAAGCAACGGGCGAGAGAGGGGAAATCAAAGATTCAGTCGTGGGATAAGATGAAAAAGTTGCTACAACAGAAATTCCTTCCTGAACACTATCGACAGGAGGCATTTCTCGATTATCACAATCTGAAACAGGGGGATATGACTGTCGAAGAGTTCATCAATGAGTTTGATCGTTTGTAGATGCGGTGTGATGTTTTCGAAGAGGATGAACAAACGGTTGCTCGTTTCCTTGGAGGCCTACGTGTTGACGTCTCAGAGGTGGTTCAATTGCAGCAGTATTGAACTTATGTGGATGTGTGTCGACTTGCTTTGAAGGTTGAGAAACAGTTGAAGTGAAAGAAGGTGGTGAATCGTTGGCCGAGCAGAGATTTTACCAACACTAGGGGCGTTGGTAGTTCTAGCACACCTAAAAGGGTCCCTCCAACTGCTCCTAAGACGCCGGTTGCAGCTAATTCGGGTACCACAGCTAATACTAGAGGGAGGCAGTCTGCAAGGTGCTTCAAATGTCAGGGTATTGGTCACCTTCAAGCCGAGTGTCCCAACAGGAACGTTGTTGCCTTACTTGAGGAAGAGTTACCGGTCAATGATGAAGAAGACGAGGTGTCCGACGTCGAGTCGGAGGTGGTTTATGCAGACAAGGGTCCGGCCTTGGTGGTTAGACGTGTGTTGAACACAACAACAGTAGATGATGATCAGTGGCTTCTCCATAATATCTTTAATATAAAGTGCACTGCCAAGGGTAAGGTTTGCAAGGTTATTATTGATGGTGGTAGTTGTGAGAATGTTGTTTCTACTACAATGGTGGACAAACTGAGTTTGCCTACGGTTGTACACCCACAGCCATATAAGTTGTCTTGGTTGATCAAGGGCAATGAGCTCAAGGTGGATACGCGGTGCCTCGTGCAGTTTTCTATTGGCAAGCAATATAGAGATGAGGTGTGGTGTGATGTGGTACCAATGGATGCATGCCATATTTTGTTGGGAAGGCCGTGGTTGTTTGACAGGCGGGTTAAGCATGATGGGTTCAAGAATACGTACACCTTCCGCATGAATGATGTCTCTATTACTTTATGTCATACGGACCCGAGGCAGGAGCAGACTGCTAGTGATAAACCTATGAATACTGTTGTTCACCAACTCCTTAGCCGTGCAGAGTTTGATTCCGCAACCGCAGTGGAGCAGGGGTTCTATATTCTTGTCATGCTTGAGGAGAACGAGTCAGGGATCTCCACGCCCGCAGAGGTACAGTCATTGCTTGATGCTTACGGTGATATTGCTCCTGAAGAGATTCCTCCGGGACTTCCTCCCATGCGAGATATTCATCATTGTATTGATCTTATTCTGGGTGCCTCTATTCCGAACAAGGCTGCGTATCGATTGAGACCCAAGGAACATGAGGAGTTGGAGAGACAAGTGAGGGAGTTACTTGAAAAGGGTGTCATTCGGGAAAGTATGAGCCCATGTGCGGTTCCGGCTTTGATGGTGCCTAAGGCTAAAGGAACATTGCGTATGTGTATGAATAGTCGGGCGATCAATAAAATCACCATCAAGTACAGGTTTCCCATTCCTCGGATCGATGATTTACTTGACCAGTTACATGGTGCGGTGGTGTTTTCCAAGATTGATTTGCGGAGCGGGTACCACCAGATTCGTGTCAGACCGGGGGATGAGTGGAAGACGACTTTCAAGACTCGAGATGGTTTGTATGAGTGGATGGTGATGCCGTTTGGGCTCTCTAATGCTCCTAGCACGTTCATGGGACTCATGAACCATATTTTCAGACCTTTCATTGGTACGTTTGTTGTTGTTTATTTTGATGATATCTTGATTTATAGTGAATCTGTGGAACAACACTTGGTACACTTGAGACAGATTTTTGATGTTCTGCGTGAGTAGAAACTATATGCTAATCGTAAAAAGTGTCACTTTTTGATTGAGCAAGTGACTTTCTTGGGGTATGTTGTTACCAAGGAGGGCATTCGTATGCATGATTCGAAGGTGGAAGCTATTACTAGCTGGCCTACATCGACGAATGTTCATGATGTTAGGCGATTTCATGGTTTGGCTTCCTTTTATCGCCGTTTCATTCGTGATTTCAGCAGTATTATTGCCTCTCTGATTGACTGCATCAAGGGGAGTGTGTTTGTGTGGAATAAGGCAGCGGAGGATGCTTTTCAGCTTTTGAAAAAGGCGGTGACACATGCACCTGTTCTCATTTTGCCAAATTTTGAGGAGGTTTTTGAGGTTCATTGTGATGCATCCAATGTTGGTATCGATGGAGTATTGAGTCAGAATAAGAAGCCTGTTGCGTTCTTTAGTGAGAAGCTGAATGATGCTAAGAAGAAGTACTCGACATATGATAAGGAATTCTATGCTATTGTTCGCACCTTGGAGCACTGGCAACATTATCTCTTGTCCCGAGAATTTGTGTTGTATTCTGATCATGAGGCACTCAAATACATTCAAGGGCAGCATAAGCTTAATTTGCGACATGCCAAGTGGGTGGAGTTCATTCAGATTTTTACGTTTGTCATTACGCATAAGGCAGGAGTTCAGAACCGTGTGGCTGATGCTTTGAGCCGTCGACATTCCTTACTAGCTACATTGCAGGTTGAGGTATGAGGGTTTGACACTTTTCTTGATTTGTATCGTGATGACCCATATTTTGGGGATGTGTGGGATAAGTGTACCCGAGGTAATTTTCTGCAATTTTTGATCCATGATGGCTACTTGTTTAAGGGCAACAAGCTTTGTGTCCCTTATTGTTCATTGAGGGACCTAATCATCTCTGAGAGTCACTACTACATTTCTGACCTAATGTAACGCCAATTTTCGTTGCATTAGGGCCCAAAAACCGTTACATTAGGCCTAATGTAACGCCAAATGGCCGTTGCATTCTCTTGCGTTGCATTAGGTCTAATGCAACGAAATAGTAAGCTAATGTAACGCCAGAGCTTTGGCGTTGCATCAGGTAAATACATGATGCAACGCCAATTTAAAACCATATGAACACCTAATGCAACGCTAAAAAGAACCTAATGCAACGCCAATTTAAAAAGTGGTTGAATACCTAATGTAACGCCAAAAATTAAATGAGTCCCTAAAATTTATTACATAAATTCATAATTTTATTAATTTTTTTAATTTTCTTTTTTTCAATATATATATATATATATATATTTATTCTCAAATCAATCCCTTAACCTTTTTTTTTTCAAATCAGTCCCTTAATATTTTTTATTCTCAAATTAGTCACTTAACTTTTTTTATATTCAAATCAATCCCTTTAACTTTTTTTATTCTCAAATCAGTCCCTTAAACTTTTTTATTCTTAAATCAATCTCTAAACATTTTTATTCTCAAACTAGTTTTTTTATTTATCAACATTTACACACCACCATTCACCACCACCATTCACCACAACCGTCCATCACCACCACCATCTATCCACCAAACCACCATCACCATCCTTCAAAACACTCAATACCCATTTTCTCTCTTGTAAAAGGAAATGTACACCAAACCAAACGAACTGCCCATTTGATTCACCGTCACCGTCTCATTAATTGTATCACGAACCCATCTCTAGAACAGAGAGAGAGAGACGGAGAGACAGGAGAGACGAGTAGAGAGCGGTGAGAGGGAGACGGTTGTCGACGCCGGAGACGAGAGAGAGAAGAAGAAAACCCAGATCTACACGCACACACACAATATCTACCCAGATCTACCGTTGCCGTCGCCGGAGATGATGAAGGAGTGGAGGCGAATGAAAAGCAGTGAGAGGGAGACGGTTCCAAGAGTGGAAGTGGTGGCCGGCGATGGCGAGGCTGCGTAGGAGGTGATGCCGGGGGAATGAGAGAAATGGGTTTCTTGATTTTGATAAACTGGAAATGGAAATGAGTGAAGAGAGAGAACGGTTTCTTGATTTTGTTAAACTGAAAAAATAAAGAGAGAAATGAGGAGAGAAAAAGGGAGGAGAAATTATTGGTTTTGTTTAAAAATATTGTGGACCGTTGGATTAAAAGTGTGAATGGTTGGATTTGGTTTAGTCATGATCCGCGTGGTAATTTGAGATCCAATAAAACAATGCCACATGGCATTGTTTTATTGGATCTCAAATAACCACGCGGATCATGACTAAACCAAATCCAACCATTCACACTTTCAATCCAACGGTCCACAATTCTTCTAAATGTTTTTATATTATCAAAATATTAATAATAATAATTATTAATAATTATTAATAATAATAATTAATAATTATTATTATTAATAATAATTATTAATAATTATTATTATTAATAATAATTATTAATAATTATTATTATTAATAATTATTACTAATAATAATTATTATTAATAATTATTAATAATTATTATTATTAATAATTAATAATTATTATTATTATATAATTATTAATAATTCTTAATAATTATTATTAATAATAATAATTATTAATAATAATAATTATTATTAATAATAATTATTAATAATAATAATTATTAATAATAATAATTATTAATAATAATAATTATTAATAATAATTATTAATAATAATTATTATTATATAATTAATAATAATATTTACTATCAATAATATTTATTAATAATAATAATTATTAATAATAATAATTATTAATAAAAATAATTATTAATTATAATTATTAATAATAATAATTATTAATAATAATTATTAATAATAATAATTATTAATAATGATTAATAATTATTAATAATAATAATGATAATTATTAATAATAATTATTAATAATAATTATTGATAATAATAAATATATAATAATAATAATAATTAATAATAATTAATAATTAATAATAATTATTATTATATAATTAATAATAATAATTAATTATATAATAATATTTATTATCAATAATATTTATTAATGTACCCTCATACCCTAAACCTCATATACCATAAACCCTATACTTTATACCTTATACCCTATACTCTATACCCTATATACTATACCCTATATCCTACACCCTATATCCTATACCCTATACCCTATACTCTATATGGTATACCCTATACCCTATAGGGTATACCCTATACCATATGCCCTATACCTTATACCATATATCCTATAGGGTATACCCTATACCATGTGCCCTATACCCTATACCCTATAGGGTATACCCTATACCCTATACCTTATAGGGTATACCCTATACCCTAAACCCTATACCTTATAGGGTATACCCTATACCCTAAACCCTATACCTTATAGGGTATACCCTATACCATATGCCCTATACCTTATACCCTATACCCTATAGGGTATACCCTATACCATATGCCATATACCCTATACCCTATAGGGTATACCCTATACCCTATAGGGTATACCCTATACCATATGCCCTATACCTTATACCCTATACCCTATAGGGTATACCCTATACCATATGCCATATACCTTATACCCTATACCCTATAGGGTATACCCTATACCCTATACCCTATACCCTATAGGGTTTACCCTATACCATATGCCCTATACCTTATACCCTATACCCTATACCATATGCCCTATACCTTATACCCTATACCCTATAGGGTATACCCTATACCCTATAGGGTATACCCTATACCATATGCCATATTCCCTATACCTTATACCCTATACCCTATAGGGTATACCCTATACCATATGCCCTATGCCCTATACCTTATACCCTATACCCTATAGGGTATACCCTATACCATATGCCCTATGCCCTATACATTATACCCTATACCCTATATCCTATAGGGTATACCCTATACCCTATAGGGAATAACCTATACCATATGCCCAATACCCTATGCCCTATACCTTATACCCTATACCCTATATCCTATAGGGTATACCCTATATCCTATAGGGTATACCCTATACCCTATACCCTATATGGTATACCCTATACCCTATAGGGTATAGGGTATACCCTATAAGGTATACCCTATACCATATGCCATATACCCTATAGGATATAGGTTATAGGGTATAGTGTATAGGGCATAGGGTATAAAGTGGTATGTGATACGGGGTATAGGATATAGTGTATATGGTATGGTATGTGGTATAGTGTATAGTGGTATAGGTGGTATATGGTATAGGGTATAGGATATAGGATATAGGGTATATGGTATATGGTATAGTATAGTGGTATAGCAGATAGTGGTATAGTGGCATGTGGTATAGTGGCATAGGCATAGGGTATGTGGTATGTGGTATAGGCATAGGATATAGGATATAGGTTATAGGGTATAGTGTATAGGGCATAGGGTATAGGGTATAGGGTATAGTGTATAGGGTATAGTGTATAAGGTATTGGGTATAGGGTATAGGGTATAGGATATAGGATATAGGTTATAGGGTATAGTGTAGGGTATAGGGTATAGGTTATAGGATTTTGGCGTTGCATTAGTAATTTAGGCGTTACATTAGGATTTTGGCGTTGCATTAGACTCGTTACATTAGCTCTGGCGTTGCATTAGATGCGTTACATTAGCTCTGGCGTTGCATTAGATGCGTTACATTAGCTCTGGCATTGCATTAGCCGTTACATTAGCTCTGGCGTTGCATTAGATGCGTTACATTAGCTCTGGCGTTGCATTAGATGCGTTACATTAGCTCGTGGCGTTACATTAGATGCGTTAGATGCGTTACATTAGGTCAGAAATGTAGTAGTGAGTCATGAAGGGGGACTTGCAGGACACTTTGGCAAAGATAAAACATTGGCACTTGTAGGCGAGCAGTTTTTTTGGCCAAAGTTGGGGCATGATGTTGCTCGGTTTGTGGAAAGATGTCGTGTGTGTTATGTAGCCAAGACTCGCAAGTCCAATGCAGGCCTTTAAACTCCTTTGCCGGTTCCTACTGCCCCGTGGGAGGACATTAGCTTGGATTTTGTGTTGGGACTGCCTCGTACACAGCGACAGAAGGATTCCATTATGGTGGTGGTGGATCGTTTTTCAAAAATGTCCCATTTTATTCCCTGTAGTAAAACATTTGATGCAACACAAGTGGCAAACTTGTATTTCAAAGAGATTATGAAGTTGCATGGCATTCCCAAATCACTTACTTCTGACAGGGATGTCAAGTTCGTTAGCCATTTTTGGCGCACGTTGTGGAGGAAGATGGGGTCGCGCTTACAGTTCAGTAGCTCTTATCACCCGCAGACGGATGGATAGACTGAGGTGACTAATCGTAGTTTGGGTAATTTATTGCGTAGTTTGGTTGGTGACCATCCACGCCAATGGGACTTGACACTTGCATAGGCCGAGTTTGCCTACAATAATTCTCAGAACAACACTACGGGCAAAAGCCCTTTCCAAGTTGTTTATGGTCGTAACCCTGTCAGTCCCTTGGACCTCATTCCTCTTCCGGTAACCAGTCAATACAGTTCTGATGCAGAGGCGCGTGCAACTAAGATTAAAGAGCTTCATGAGCAGGTTCGCAAGCGCATTATTCGGCAAAACAGTATGTACAAGCAGCGGGTGGACAAGCATCGCAAACGAGTTGTGTTTCAGTTTGGAGATTTGGTGTGAGTTCACTTGCAAAAGGAGAGATTCCCAGCTGGTCATTTTGGCAAGTTACAACCAAGGGCTGATGGTCCATTTCGGGTAGTGGAGCGGATTAATGACAATGCGTACAAGATTGACTTGCCTGGTAAGTACAACGTCTCCGCCACGTTCAATGTTGCGGATTTATCAGCTTACCATGGAGACAATAACAATGATGGCAACTCGTGGATGAGTTTTTCTCAAGACGGGGAGGATGATATAGTTCCACAAACTATTCCAATAACCCAGGGAGGCATGGTCAGGGCAGCACAAGGTGGTATGGGAAAAGGGGCATGCAAGGCAGCAGGCAACGACAACAACACAAAGGAATCCAAGCCAGGCAGGCGCTTCAGTTCTCATCAGGCGGGCGCCCCGAGTGCAGAACAAGGGATCCATGCTATGGGGTTTGAGGCGGACGCCTCACATATTTCCATGCGGCCGCCTTATGGTACTTCGGCTAGAACATGAACACACTGTGCTTGAGGCGGGTGCTTCATCCTTGGCGGGGCGGGCGCCTCACGACGACACTGTTTTCCTTAATTACGTTTTGGTTGTTTCCTTAGCAGTTTTTACTGATGTTTTTGCAACTTTAAGCAGGGTTATTTTGGTCTTTCTTTCTTATGTCTATTTAGGGTTTGATGGGAGTATTAATACTTTGTTTTTGAGAGATTAAACTCAGTTTTTGATGATTGAAATTTTATAGAAAAAGCTGAAGCTTTTCTTTCGAATCTTGGTTGTTATTCCGTTCGGCTATTCCTCATAGGCTTTTGGCTATCATAACTCAATCCATTTTCCCTATTAAGTGGCCATTTGTAATGCATGTAAACTAGTTTTATAGGGTAAAATAGGAAATAAATACAATTTTAATCGAAAAATCTATAAAGGTTTCAAGTGCAAGTTTAAAAAATGAAAGGGCTCAATTACAAATTATTTATTTACCAATCAACCCCCTCCCAACCCAAATATGAGTCTTCTTCTTCCTTCTTCTCCATTATCCACCACCATCCCCACCTCCGGCCACCCATCCAACTATTACCCCTACTACCCCATGCTCCCCCACCTCTTTTCCCACTCTGCCATCGCCATCTTCACCACTACTGTCTTCACCCCTCAAGAAGAAACCCCCTGCTCCCACATCTCCTCCATCCAAGTCCACCGCTCACTCTCTACTCATTCCCGCGATAATAAAAGCCCTCTGAACCGAAACGTGATATTATTGAAGCCCACCCTATATCCACACCTCCAATTGTAAGATTCACCTTCTTCTCCGGCAATCCCCAGGCCTATCCATCATCCTGCTGCCCCCTCTCCCCTTCAACTTCTTATCCCTCATTCTCTCTTAGATCTTAAAACAAATCACTTGAATCTAAGGAATTTCAATAAAGGTGAGAATTCTGGAAATACAGATTCACAAATTGGGTGTTTCAAAATTTATAATCATTAGCAATATTCACAAAATGGGTTATTCAAAGCTTCACTTTTTTTTTAGCAAGATTCAAGTAGTAGGTGTTTTAGTTTAGTCATTATCAAATATCAAGAAGTGGTTGTTTCAAAAATGGAGGTTGATGTGATAAATAAAATGTTATCTAAGTGTCAAGTAAAGTACGAGTACCATGGATGACTCAACAATAAAGTAACGTCCTACGTGGATGAGTCAACTTTGATAGTCAAACCACCATTCCGCCATTTCGAAGCTTGGCGGCTTTAAAGGGCCATCTAGACCAGCTAAAGGAGTTAGAGCAAAATGATTTATTATGGCGAGATGACCATCTCGCCCAAGACATTATACAGCTAATGGATCGCGAGTCAAAGTGATGAATAGGTGAAATCAATACATCCGGCGAGATGATCAATCTAGGCGAGATGGGGATCTCGCCTAAGAGGTATCTGATATTTCATTAAATGTGGATCACTAAAGGGGGAACCATCTCTGACACAAAGGACAACATTAAATGAGACAAATGACGGTTTCTACTATTGGCGCCCCAAAATCCCATAATACGAGGAAAAGTCGGCTAAAGTTGGTGGGAGCTAATCAAAAAGACCACATCAATCCTTAGTGTCATGATATCCCCTATCACCTATCATCTTGTCACCTTATCATTAGAAGAGGGTATAAATATGACCTTCAGCTTGTAAATCAAGTAAGCCATTTATTCCTACTCTCAAGCTCTCTAATTCTAAGTTTGAGCTTTCTTTATAAATGAATACTTACTCTCATACTGGAGGGGCTTTAGCCGGAGAATCCCCCAGCTTAGCTTACGGTGTTCATTGTGCAAGTATGAGGTGGACAATCTGGCCAGATTTCCCTACGAGGAGACGACACGTGGTGTAATCATCAGAACTCATTTTCTGGTAGCATCAGTTTAGTTCCATTGCTGGGATCGAGTTCTTCTCCACCAAAGGCCTTTTTCATCCTAAAGAAGTCCAGATTAGGAGTTGTTTAGTGATCAGTCTTTGTTGTTGTTTGGTGAGTTCAAATGGACCCCATAGGAACCTCAAAGGTGAGACCCCTAAAATCGGTTGTGGAGATTCCCACTCCACTCAAGAATCTGGAAGACCCGCCTCAAAACTCTCGAGATACCTTCCACACGGGAACCTCGAGAAGTAGACATCAAACTCCTTCTGGTTCAAGTAGAGGTGAAGGAAGAGCGGAGAAAGAGAAGGAGAAGGATGTTGTTGTAGCAGAAAAGACGGCAAGGATTCAAGAGGCTCTCTATATCAAGCAGCAAAATGATTTGCTGCTCCAAGTTTTGAAAAACAATCGAAAGCTAGAGGAGTTGGGTGAGATACCTTCGGTGCTCCCAAAGGAGATATTAGGTGAGTGTTGCTGACACCATAAAAAATGCTCGAGCCTAGCAGGGGCGATAGAGCAAAGCGAACTGAGGAGGTGACCCAAGGAAAGTCAAGAGGGCGGAAAGCTCCGTCTCCATCCAGAAGGAGGAATGACCGCGAAGAGGAGGGAAGCCGAGGAAGCCGAGATGAAAGAATGAAATAGAAAGTGAGCGAGCACAAGGAGAAGTCAAAACCGTGACATGATAACGAGAGAGGGGAAGAGAGAAAAAGGAAGGTTCACTATGTCCCGGGAGAGGGGGAGAGATTCTTATTATTATCAGTACTCCGATACGGAGTTGGACAATGGATCGAAATATGACAGTACATATACTCCAAGCAAGTCGCGAAGAGAGAGGGTTCCAGGCAAGCTGCGGGTTTTGAAGAAGGGGGAGCAAAGAGATGACGTGGAATGGAAGGCGGAGATAGCCAAACAAATTGCTGATTTGAGAAAAACCACTAATGAGGCAACTGAAGAGAAGGATTCCTACTTATATCCTTTTGCTAAGAAGATAAGGGAATCAGATCCTGATCCGACATTTCGAAAGTCGGATCTATCGAAGTATGAGGGAAGCACCAGGGCAAGAAATCATATCACTAACTTTGAGGTGACAATGTCGCTCCTTACCAACGATGATGTAACTAGATGTAAGGCACTGGCTAGCACATTGACGTCGCATGCACTAGAGTTGTTTTTATCCCTACATGTTGGGTCTATCTTGATCTACAATGAATTCAGGACAATGTTTTTATCTCTCTCTAGTCATTCGGGAGGTTGCCCAGTTAAAAAGCAAGATTTGTGAAACATTAGACAGAGGGAGAAGGAATCGTTGTTAAGTTACTTGGACAGGTTCAAAGCCTTGTCACACCAGATCCCTGAGACCAGCCAAGAATCATTAGTCATGCTCTTCTCTGCGGGATTGGCCTTGGGTTTTTTCAAAAGAGATGTTGGGATGAGGACTCCCAAAACCTTGGGAGAGATGTTTGAGCGAGTTCGTGGATTCACTTGGGGCGGTGAGATGGAAGTCGCAGCTGTTCAAGCTCTGCTCCAAGGAGATCCGCCAAGGAGAAAATTGAATCGGTAAGGGTAGATAGAAGGGAAGCACCTAGAGGAGGGAGGAGAGAATGGAGCAGGTGAAAAGAAAGGGAACCATTCAAGGAGCAGGTCTTCACCAAACTCAAACTGACTTCGAGCGAGTTAATGAAAGTGGTCCGTCTGCCACCAGCCAGCGAGATGAATAAGGAGACCTTGGAGAGGAGAGATAAAAATAAAATATTGTGAATATCATAAGGATGTTGGTCACGTGACAAATGAATGCCTTAATCTAAAAAAGGAGCTTCAATCGAAGGTGGATAGAGGTGAATTGAACGAATGTGTTGAGCGAGGCGGAATAGAGGAGCTAGGCGGGATGAAGAAATAAGAAATGTTATTGATGTAAACAACGAAGCTATCCCCAACATTACCCATCTGAATAATCAGGTGATGTGCCTCTCACACACCTTTCATGTCCCATCTTATCCACCATGGGAGGAAAGGGTCATAAACTTTACAAGAAGGGAACTGGCGACTTCGATGATCCATGCAAGTCAACCTTTGGTTATTTCAATCTTTCCTCCAAGCAACTTACTCCAGAGAGTGCTAGTTGATACGGGGGCTAGTCGGAATATTCTTTATTATGAGGCGTTTAGAAGAATGGATCTGACAGAAGCACACTCACTCCTGATGAAGGCATTTTGGAGGGGTTTATCAACCACACAGTAAGGGTGAAGGGAACCATTACCTTAAATGTGGAGATGCGGGATGAGGAACCAGATGTTAATAAGAGGAGAGCAAAAAGCATTGAATTCATGGTGATCGACCTCGTCTCGCCATATAATGCTATAATTGGGGTATCGTTCATGCAAAGTTTCAAAATAGTGGCTTCCATACCACATCAGAGGGTGAAATTCCCCACTCCCAAAGGGATTGCTTGTATTCAAAGTTAGCCACTGACGGCCATCAGAAAGAAGATAGAGATGCAGAAAGCAAAGAAGACAGTAGTTGTGGCTAACGGGATAGTGATAGGAGGACCAAGAATACATATGATTTCCAACCCTTTTGAAGGGGGAGGGGAAGAGTGGGAGGAGACGTAAAGTATGAAGGACGGGTCGGTAATCATATGCTGGCCAGGTCAGATGCGAGCGAGATGGGAATGTATGAAAGTTGAAGGTATGGAAGGTGAAAACCAGAATGTCCATGTCGACCAAAGTGGATGAGGAAATTGTTAGCGACCAGGATCCTAGTGCGAGTTCAATAGAAGCTAGAGCAGCTGAGCCAGTTAGGCAAGATGAACCAGGCCGAATGGAGATAGAGGTCCCAATCCAAGAGATCGAAATTGAGTCATTGCAAGTTCGAGATGAGACAGAGATACAGGCTCAAGAAGAGTTGGAGGAAATTATAGTCAACCCAAAATTTCCAGAACAAAAGGTAAAGATTGGGAAGAGTTTGTCGCCAGAAAATCGAAAGCGGTTAGTAGAATTCCTTGAACAAAATTTGGACGTATTTGCTTGGCAAGTTAAAGATATGTGTGAAATCAGAGAAGAGGTTGCAGTTCACCGCCTGAGTATTGATACGGCAGCGAAACCAATCAAACAGAAGATGAGATACTTAGCACCAGGCAAGGAGAAGGCCATGCAAGAAGAAGTCGAAAAGCTTCTCAAGGCAGGAACTATTGAAAAAATCACTTATCCGACATGGCTGGCGAATGTGGTGATGGTATTAAAAGCTAACGGGAAATGGAGAATGTGTATTAATTTTTCAGATCTGAATGAAGCTTGTCCAAATGACAGTTTTTCGCTTCTAAGAATTGATAGATTGGGTGATTCAATTGCTGGTCACAAAGTTATTAGTTTTGTTGATGCCTACTCCGGGTATCATCAAATCAAGATGGCATAAGTGGACAAACCGCTAACAGAATTCATGGCTGGATCGTTGGGAAACTTTTGTTATAAAATGATGTTGTTTGGATTAAAGAACGCCGACGCAACTTACCAAAGAATGGTTAACCAAGTATTTGATCCGCAGTTGGGCTGAAACGTGGAGGCATAATCAACGATATGGTCATCAAGTCGCGGGATGATGATCATGTCAAGGACCTCGCCGAAACTTTTGAAAACCTCAGAAAGAATATGATGAAGCTGAACCAAAGAAAATGTACCTTTGGGGTGACAGCATGAATTTTTTTGGGATTTATTGTTAATAGGAGGGGAATCGAAGCGAATCCTGAGAAGATCAAGGCTTTGCTAGAAATGAAGCCGCCAAAAACTATCAACGGAGTTAAGAAGCTCAATGGGAGAATCACCATGATGGGGAGGTTCATCTCGCATTCAGCTGAAAGGTGTTTGCCCTTCTTTAAAATTCTTAAGGGAGTAAAGAAGTTTGCATGGGATGAAGAATGTGACAAGTCGTTTGAGTAGTTAAAGGAGTATTTGGGGAAACCACCTCTCTTGTGCAGCCCTTAGCAGGAGATGATTTGTGTATCTACTTAGCAACTTCAGATCGCGCGGTGGCAGAAGTTTTGATAAAGGAAGAAGGTTTAACTCAACGGCCAGTTTATTACGCATCTAAATCATTGAGTGACGTGGAGATGAGGAACTTTAACACAGAGAAGGTTTCTTACGCTTTGGTGGTGGCAGCTCGCAAATTGAGGGCCTACTTATTAGCCCACTCCATCACGGTGCTAACTGATTCCCCCTTGAGGAAAATATTTCAGCAGCCAGAATCTTCAGGGAGACTACTGACCTGGTCCATCGAGCTCACGGAGTTCGACATCAAATATGAAGCGAGAAGGGCCATCAAAGCTCAAGCCTTGATAGCGGGATATGATGCTTTGATAGCGGGATTGATGTTGGCAAGAGAGTTAGGTGTTGGCGAGTTGAGAGTGTATTCAGATTCTCAATCGGTGGTGAAGCAAGTTAAGGGAGAATATGGGGTGGTGAATCCAATCCTCAGGAAGTATTGCGATATGGCAAGAAGTATATTTAAAAGGTTCAAGTTTTGGGATTTGATTCAAGTAGACATGACGGACAATGAGCGGCTGACCATTTGAGCAAGATTACAAGCGAGGAAGTCAAGAGCTTAAGTGGCGAGATCAAGGTGGAGTTTTTGAACGAGCAAGCCTTCAACACTCAAAAAATTTTGGATATTGAAGAGGGAGAGATGGATTAGATAGATGAAATGAAGAAGTATTTAGAAAAGGAAGTTCTTCCCCAAGACCAAGATCGTACAACGGTTGTGAAGAGGATTTTTCCAGATTCGTGGTTCAAAATGGCATCCTCTAAAGAAGGTCATTCACCAGGCCTCTTCTCATATGCATCAAAAAGAATATGGTGGAAAGAGTCCTATTTGAAATTTATGAAAGTGTATGTCCTGGACATCCAGGAGCAAGGACTTTGGCGGACAAAATTTGTTTCATGGGTATTACTGGCCAACTCTTAGGCGACATGCTGAGAAATATGTGAAAAGATGCGACAAGTGCTAGCGGTTCATAGATATTCAAATACTTCCAGCAACCTTACAAACCGGAGTGGTGGCGGCCTGGCCATTCGATATGTGGGGAATTTACCTCATTGGGCATTTTGCAAAGGGGAGAGGTGGATGCCAGTATATGGTGGTAACGGTGGATTACTTCACCAAGTGGATCGAGGCTAAAGCTCTGACAACCATTTTGGAAGATAATATTATCAAATTTGTTCATGATTACGTTTGGTGTCGTTTCGGCTTGCCGCGGATGATTATTTCAGATCATGGGTCACAATTCTCTAAAAAGTTTACAGTCGAGTGTGAAAGATTCAATGCGATGCATTGGATGTCTTCGGTAGCGTGGCCAGAAGGAAACGGGTAAGCAGAGGCTGCAAACAAGAAAGTGTTTAGTGCTTTGAGATGAATATTGGATGGCAAAGCTGGGAAATGGGTGGATGAGTTTCAAATAACATTATGGTATGTGCGAACGATGGTGAAAGGACCAATCGGAGAGACTCCCTTTGCTCTTACTTATGGATAGAGGCCATGACGCCGGTTGAAATGGGTCTTCCTTCTCACCGGGTTACTTGCTATAGCGAGAAGGAAAATGAAGAAAGAAGGAAGGGCGATTTGGATCTAAGTGATGAATTGAGAATGGAGGTCAAGCTCAGAACAGCGAACTACAAACAGAAAATAAAGGCTTAACATGACAAGAAAGTCAATCCGCGCTCCTTCAACTTTGGGGATTGGGTATTGAGAAAAGCCGAAGTAACAGGAAACAAGGCGGGATAAAACAAGCTCAACCCAAATTGGGAGGGACCTTACCAAATCGCCATAATTATCAGAGAGGGAACATACAAGCTGAAGAAGCCGGATGGAACGGAGGTAAGGAACCCTTGGAATGTGAACCATTTGGAGCTTTATTATAAGTAGGGAAATGTAAGGCGGGATGATGTTATATATATTTTGCTTAAATGAATGAAAGCAGCTTGTTTGGCTGGTTGACTTTTCTCCTTATTCAAGAAGAAGTTTTGGACTCCTACCGTATTACGGCTAGGACTATGTTTGGCCAGTAGATTAGTGTCCTTCTTCAGTAAGGTTTTGGACTACGCTTGCATTAGGGAATTGGGCAGTATAAATACCCTTTATTATCTAGCAGTTTTATATATGTAATTTCTATTTTGATAGAGATCAATAATACTATCAGTTACAAGGGCTTTTTTTTTCTCATTTGTTTCTCTATATCTAGGGTTTGCACATCTGTTAATTATTGTTATCAAGAATTCGTGCAATATATTAAAGATTGTATTAGTTGATTTTCAGTTAATAATAATATTCTCTCCCTCTGCCCGTTAACGTATACAAGTTGGTGAACCACGTATATCGTTGTGTTGTATAATTGATTTATTTGATGTTTTCTACATAGATCCGTTATAACAAAATCAGATGAAACTCAGAACCTAAAAGTTGCTAAGGACACATTGAAAATGAAGAACACCAAATTTCAAGTCCATCCAGTTAGGTTTGGTATGTCAAATAGCTAGGGAATTTTCGGGACTGAACATTCGTTTTGAAAGACTGGACAAAAATTGTTTAAGGAAAAAATGGAAAAAAGAACTTAGAAAATCAGAAAAAACAAAGTGAAAATATGTGCATACTTTCACTGTTGTAGGCCACAAAAAACCTCATTCGGTTTTTCTCATATTATGAGTATGTCATGGTTAAAATAAACCGTGAAAGAGGAGTGGTCCGAAATTGTGAACACTGTACAGTAACATAGTAGGAAGAAAAAGTTAACTCCAAACCTGATTTAAACAAAGAATATGCACATTAAACTTAAAACACACTTAGCTTAAAGTACCATGGATATGCCAAACCTTTAACTCCTTCAAATATATGCACATGAATTTGAATGAACATCAAAAAAAAAAAAAAAAAAAAAAAAAAAAGCAGACATATTTGACCCTTCTTACAAAACATGGTTCTTGAGGTTAGTTTGAGCAACAATATGGCTTTTTAATGATGCATCCTTACACATAAGACATATACTTAAATAAAAAAATAATAACATCACATTTTATACATACATTAAAGGATGAAGAGCTAGAAGAAAAACATGAAGAAATTAATATATCAAATACTTGGGGGTTTAGCCAACAAGTGACTAAACCCCAAACTTGTACATGAAAGATTACATTTTGTATAAGAGAAGATATACCTAAGTAAGAATAGAGTGGGTGTGCTTACTTTGCTTCCAAGGAAAGGGTTTTTTGATGTGTGTTTTGAGAGTGTTTGATAGGATTTATGTTTGAGTGTGTTTTGATTGAGTTTGAGGGATTTTTAGAAGTTGTTTTTGTAGTGGTCTATGAAGGTTAGATAGTGGAGATGTAGTGGTGATGTGGTGGTTTAAATAAAGGTTGAGATAAAAGGGGATGGAGAAAGTCTTTGGAGCGAAATGAAAGTAATGTTTTAAGTGTGGTAGATGGATGAGATGTAATGAAGTTATAGGATAGAAAAAATGGAGGAAGACTCCTTTTCTCTTATGTAGAACCGAGCAAGGAGGGAGTAATGAGCTGGTGCTTTAGCTTTTTGGGGTCAATATTAGACTTGTAGGCTTTCAATTGGATTGGAGGATAAGGAGGAGATGTTGGGTGGTCACATTCAGCCAACACTAGCCTTTACAAGTCAAACAAGGATGAATTGCACAAATGGGAAAATAGTTGGGAAACCCAAATGTGAAAGAAACCCATGTTTACCCCATTTTAAAACAATAAAGTCATTTGATTTAATCCAGACATTGCCTTGGTTTGCGTGAGCTGGTTATTAACCGGTCCAAAGGATGCTTTGGTTTTTGCCTTTGTTTGTTGCAGTAAATATTCACTCAATTAATGTTGTGTTCGCAACAATATATATGAAATATGTTAGCGAGAAAAGGATAACATAATAATATTTTAAAGGCACAAATTGGTCGATAATGGACTGTTTTGGTATCTCGGGCCTTGATCAGAGTTTTCGAGATCCCTTCTTTTGAGATATATGTCCGTTTGCTCGATTTTTAGTCCCGGTTATGAATCCGAACTCGATTTTTCCAAATTGTGCATTGATAAGGCAAATGGGAATCCTGAGTGACCAAATCAAGGTTATAGGTCAGTTATACGGGTTTAGACCAATTAAAAGGGTTCTTCAGGGGGTACGAGCTCGAGGTATCTACAAGTAGACCCCAAGTTTTTAGCTTGAATTTGTCGAGAAGAAAGTTAGGTCGTCACTTGGTTGACCGCTTTGCGTATATGAAAGGGTTTTCACAAAATTTGAGACGGTTAATCATTTTAACTAGCAAATTATTGCATTGATGAGCACACCAAACGTTGACATGACATTCCTATTTGGAACATGCACTTGCATTTATTTCGACTAGTGGGGAGTCGTACAACCTGTTTGATCCGACCTATACCCGGTCGGATCCTAGTACAAAAGATAAGGTTTCACTCCATTTTACTCTTTGCTTACCAACAAGTTCAAGAGAAAGAAGGCAGGCTTCGAGATTTCTGAGATTACTTGGATTTTGCCTCGATTTCGGACGATTTAAGCTCATTTTCCTCGATTATTCCTTCCATTCATTTTCGAAACAAGTAAATCCCTTTTCTTGACCTCTCTTTCTGCATTCTTGAGTCAAGGTTTTGTTAGGGTTTATAGTTTTCGACATTGTTGTTCTTGGAGCCTTCATCTTGTTCATCATGACTTGTACTTGGAGAAGCAATCTCAATGCTATTTACTATTATCACACCCAAAATATTTGTATATACAAGAGAACATATGGTCAATGGATGATGGTGGGTTAGCAATAATTGGGGAGATCTTTACTAGGTATCAAAAACCCAGAACTGATGTGGTGTACCCTAGTCAGTTTAGGATTTATCGCCTCGACATAAATAGCCCCAACGTGGGGTTATTCAATGGGTGGACTGAGATCCTTGACCACATTAGCCTTTATTATCTGAAAGTCAGGCATTTGGAGCGACCACTGTTTGGTGAGGGCCCTTACTCGGCTTTTGCAGTTGTGACGGGGAAAGGGATGCTCCCTCGTCTTCATCGTTACTTTCAACATCGACTACTTACTCCCTTGTTGCTTCTGCAGATATGGCCAGAGGAATGAGAAACCCTCTAGTTTCCCGTCTTGATGTTGGGGCCTCTACGTCGGGCATGATAGATAGTGGATTTGTTGAAGGGGCACAAGTTGGTGCTCGTTAAAGAGAAGGTCGTGGTCAGTCTCATAGGGGCACGACTCAAAGAGGGAGGTCGAGCACACCCAGGGGGAGACAAGTGAAGACCGGAGAGCCTATGACCCTAGATTTATATGATAACTATAAAGTATCGAGGAATGAGTACATATTTACTTATTACCCGGATGTACCCTTGGATTACGAGGGTGCAAAAAGGGGTTTATTTTACAGCGGAACTCATGTCTCCTTTTACTACAAACAATTCCAGTTGGGCCTCCGCCTTCCCATTGACCCATTCATATGTGAGTTTTGAAGGATATGCGAGTCGTGTCGGCCATGATATGAATAAAAGTAAAGGGAAATCACATCATCATATGGTAGATCTTCCCTAGAACAAGCCACTTGTGGAACCTTGTTCATCCCAGGGAGAGGATATCCATTGAATTCTTTGTGTAAGGGGAGTGGGAAGTATGAAGATTACATTAATAAAGATCAAAGCTTTATAGTAACAAATGAAGATAAATGACAAGTAATAATAAAGCAAAATAATATAGGAGTAAATCAAGGGTAAAGGAAGGAGAGATTATCAATATTGGTTTTTCTCTATCTCCCGGGGGATTTTCCTAGGTAATATCTATTTAGGAATAGATTAAGGTAGGATTAGGGTATGAGAGAGGATGGTTTTGAGTGTGTTTTAGGACTGTAAAATTGAGTTTTTATTTTGGCAGAATAACAGTGCTCGAAATTGTGTACGAAAAATGGGTAGAGAAGGCCTCTATTTATAGGCTGTTGTATGCTTCCTAAAGAAGCCGCCCGGCGAGATCTCTTGGCAAATGAAAGTCGGGCATTTGGAGCGACCACTGTTTGGCGAGGGCCCTTACTCGGATTTTGCAGTTGTGACGGGGAAAGGGATGTTCCTTCGTCTTCATCGTTACTTTCAACATCGACTACTTACTCCCTTGTTGCTTCTGCAGATATGGCCGGAGGAATGAGAAACCCTCCAGTTTCCCGTCTTGATGTTGGGGCCTCTACGTCGGGCATGATAGTGAGTGGATTTGTTGAAGGGGCACAAGCTGGTGCTCGTTAAAGAGAAGGTCGTGGTCAGTCTCATAGGGGCACGACTCAAAGAGGGAGGTCGAGCATACCCAGGGGGAGACAAGTGAAGACCGGAGAGCCTATGACCCTATATTTGTATGATAACTATAAAGTATCGATGAATGAGCCCAAACCCCAAGGCACAAATGCATTCAAAACACGAATCCCAAGGCGCAAACGCCTCCACACTCACAATTTCACCATCACCAGCATTATCTGTAGCCCGGAAGGCTTTAAATTACCCAATCCGGAAGACCATATAAATCTCCAAAATCATTATCCGCAGCCTGAAAGGCTTTAAATTGCCCGGTCCGAAAGACCGTATAAATCTCCCAAATCATTATCAGCAGCCCGGAAGGCTTTAAATTACCCGGTTCGGAAGACCATATAAATTTCCAAAGCGCGTCCTCATCATATCACCTTAGACACCACCACGTCCTCACAGTCGACCTTAGCGGTCACATAACCTCAGGGCACCACCACGTCCGCATACACTCACGATTACAAGACTTCTGAACTACAATCAGGCTTGATTCCCACTTGGGATATGTAGGAATCCTATTAAAGGGTCCAGTCAACCGACCTAAACAGTCACCTACAGGACACTGACACGTCCACGCACAGAGTCTCAGTGAGAAGACATAAACACATCCTCAAACACGGCAACGCACTCCCCTCACACGCGAACTACGATCAGGCTTGATTCCTGCTAGGGATACGTAGAAATCCTATCAAAGGGTCCAGCCAGCCGACCCAACCGGTCACACAGTAGGACATTACCATGTCCTCACAGTCAATCTTAGCTGTCACATCACAACAGGACACTACCACGTCCTCATAAACTGACCTACACGGTCACATCCTCTCCCAGCACGTGATCCAGATTAGGACCCTTATCTTATCGACGACCCCACTTCCTCTGTAAGTCACGTCGCTGAGGGGCTTCTATAAGTACCCCAATCTGGATCGCTCCCCATCAGACGCACGGGAAATACCGCAGACTCACATAAACATGATCACGAACACCCTTAGCTTTCAAAAACCCCAAAAACCACCAACCAAACCAAGGGGGGCCTATCTTGGATAAAAAGTAAAAAAGGATTTTGTAGGAATTTTGGAAATTATGGAAATGGTGGCTTGTGTCGTGCGACACACTTTTCCCCCAGACATAATTATTACAAAATCCTCTTAAAGTCCACGATATTCCCTTAAATCCAGGAAACCCAAAAAAGTGGTAATGGCAAACTGTGTAGCGCGACATACTTTGCCATTTTCTGACCCCTATAAATAGAGGGCTCCCCTCTCATTTTTCTCACACCTCCCTCTTCTCCTCTCTCTCTCCCATCCTTTAGGCTTCCCCTCTAAGACCCTTCGGGGCAATCTCGGTCCCTTTCGGTTCCCTCCGGGGCATTTCGAGGCCCCTCGTGGTACTTTGAAGCCCTGTCGAGCACTGTCGAACGCTCTCGAGACGCTCTCGAGCTGCCCCGAGGCACTTCCGAAGCCTTGACGATCCATCCCGAAGCCCTGCCAATCCATCCAGAGGCATTCTGGTCCATCCCAAGAAGTCCCAGCCCTTTCCGAGCACAACCGACTATCCCAACGCACGTCGGAACTCTGCCCGAGCGCAATCGACAATCTCGATGCATGACGAACCTCTGCCTGAGTCCAGTCAATGACCCCTGCGATCCCAATGCATGACGAAACTCTGCCCGAGCACACACCTGACAATCCTGAGACACACCGAAGCTCTATCCGCAGACACCGGTACATCCCGATGCATCCCGGTCCGTCCCGGAACACTATTCAACACTCAAACACTATTCCCCAGTGGAAGACAGACACGAACCAACATTGGTAAGGCTTACTTCCATTTCAATACATAGCGTACGATGTAGACATTATATATAGCAAGCATTTTTAAAAAAGCACATACACACACACAACTTTTAAAGAAAGAAGGGGTACCGAAAGACTCATTTTTACGAGGCTACTCGGGTGCAGGTGCGCATTTACTATGCCCTTCCCGAGGAGTAATCTGACCTCCGAACTCAAAAATCTCATCACACAACAACAGTTTTTAAACTAAGCCTTTTTTTCAATATTTTGGGCTAAATCAAAACGGCGTGGCGACTCTACGAACGAAAATGCAGCGAGACACCTCCCGACCAACGTGCAAGATGTCGGGGCCCGCGCGCGAGCCAGATCCGGGTAATTTCAGGTCTGTAAAGGTGCATAAAGTAAATAGCAATATCAACGGATCAAACGATCCGAAAGGTAAATAGCAATCAACAAACCAAACGGTTAAGACTATGAAAATGACGGTCGACGAACCGAACAATTCGGACGGTAAATGACGTAAAAGTAAAAACGGGACTCGATCTCCATTTTAACCCTAAATTACTTCTTTCGAGGGAGAAAAGATGATAGAGGACTAAAACGTATCGAGACCCGTAGACGGCGTTTCGTCTACATTTTGGAAACTTTGATCGGATCGAAAGTAGCGTATGACGCGTAAAACGAGGCAAAGTGGAGTTTGAGAGTGAGAGTGTTACCAATGGCTAGGTGTTGACTCTTTGGCTCAGGAGGACGTATACGGGATACAAAAAGGTGTTTGAAAGGAGTTTCAGGTGTGTTTGGCTTGGAAAACGTGGTTTTCATGCAAATTGAGGCATTTTCGAGGATCAGAGGGTGTTTAGGTTGCTGGAACCGAGGAGTTTTCGGAGGAGTAAATATTTTTGGGCCTTATTTACTGAAGGGGAGGGACTGTATTTATAGGGGGTGAAACTGAAGAACAGGCCGTCCGGCCAGATCCTCAATTTCAGGGACCTCTCGGGTATTTTGAGATTGGCTGAGACTGATTTGTTCATCCTGAAGAACAGGCCGTCCGACCAGTCACTCAATTTGAGGCCATTTTAGTCTTTTCACCCTTGAATCTGATTGATGGGGATGGGAGGAGGCTTGCATGCTGACCAAGTGTCCTAGCTTAGTCACTAAAATATCCCATTTGCTCCTTTAAGTCGGGTTTTGACTGTTTTCTAAATAAATGTCCGAGAAAATGTCGAAACAGTCTCGAAAATTGCATTTTTCTAGAAAAGTGGTATCTTCACTTGTACGAACGTGGATTGAATACACTTTGGATTTTGGATGCACGGGGCAGTCCTGGAAACTCTCGTTAACTCAGAAAGTGTGAGTTAACGGATTCTCGTTAACTTGGAAAGCCTCAGTTAACGGATTGTAACGATCCGGATTTGGGTACTTACACTAACGACTAAAGCGGCAAAACCGTCCTAGACCTATGTAGGAGTCATCTTCCTTGTTATAGAGAGATGAAAAATAAGAAAATCCAACAGTCAAGACCGAGGAACCCTCCTCGGCCTGATGCCTAAACTGTCAAAACTACCATGTGATCAAGGTCGAGGAACCCTTCCTCGGCTTTACTCAAAATTATTCTCTTAAGCAAACAAACAATATAGATCCAATCAAGCCAAGCAGTTCATATATCAAAGCAGTAAAGAAATACGACGAAGATTAAAGGGAAAGCATTTCATTGATATTCAAAGAAATAAAGTACAAAAGTTCCATGACATTACATCAGAAATGAGAAAATTCTAACTATCAGCAGACCTAAAAAGATCTTCCTGATCGGCCGCAGGATCAGGGATGATGACTTACTGAGTCTGAGCCTCAGTTTGAATTCCATCACTGGCTGTCTCCTCAGCAATAGTGTCCCCCTCATCCTCGACACTCAGGTCATCGTCTGCATCCTTTCAATAACGGCATTGATATTCTGGGAATCGACAGCAGGAGGAACCCAAGCAGGACGGCCAGCTTCCTCGTCATTTGCAGCAATTACACCCAGAGCACACTCAGAAAAGGGGATGAGGTAATGTAGGGACCTGGCCACCTCATCGTAAGAATCTTGGGTGTTAAACTGGGCAAGCTTCTCCAGATCTAAGCCGAGTGACGTATCGGCCATGATTCTCTTTGCCTGATGCAAGTAACCATCAGAGAACATTGTTGCCGTCTCCTCGGCTATAGCATCTTGGAAGGCCGAGCTAGCCTTATACTCTAATAGAGCATCTTCTATTTATGAAGGCAAGCTGGCCTCCATATCTTTGAGCCGGGCTCCAATCATATCGGCCTCCTCCGACTTGGCTTTGAGCTCAGCTTGGAGCCCCTCAATAACGGCTTGCCCGGCCCTAGCAGCTTCCTCGGCCTTGGCACGCTCCTCTTCAGCGGCCTTCTCAGACCTGGCCTTGGTCACCCTCTCGGTCTCAAGCTCCTCCCTCAGAGACCTCAACAAGCCTGTTGCCTTGGCCTGCTCAGCCTCATTCTTCTTCACTTGGTCCTCAAGTTCTTTCAACCTGAGGTCCACCGCCTTGTTCTGAATGGCTTCATAGGCAGTGATTGTGCAAAGCTGCAGCAAACAACGAAATTCGTCAGTTATAAGTAGACAAGTTATAAATGAAGAAACAAGTTACGATGAGACATACCTCTACAGCAAGAAGGCCCTTCCTGTTAGCAATATTCTCCTTGTTCGGTTGAGTGGCTATCATATGATCAAGTGTATCCTCATCCATAGCACGATGGACCACAGCCCAGCCCAATCTGAGCTTAGGGCCAGTACGAACTAACAAATCCAAACCCCTCAGAGTGGGATGGAGAGCCAACTTTCTCACAACCTGCTCGGTCTCAGGGTAAGTCGTCACCGTATGGGCGGTGAGCTCTTGAGAAGGAGCAGCATCAGCAGCCTTCTTGGAGGGAGGTTCCTCGGCGGAGAGATCAGTACTTGGGAATTTTTGGCCTGATCGCCTTCTCAGGGCTGTCTCCTCGGCCCCAGACTGACCGTCATTACTCACAACCTCCTCGGCTTCCACAGATGGAGTTTGGAGGCTATGCCTCTCTCCAGTTGCAATTCTCTGCTCGTCATGAGCCTCCTCGTCAAACCCTCCCGACGGTTTTAGGGGTAGTGCCGCTTCCTCCTTAGTAGAAAGGATCACTTGGCGACGAGTGGTATCCTCCTGCCTTTTGGATATGGCCGAGGAGCGAGAAGCCAGCCTCTTATTTCTCAAAACAGCAAGGGGGTTGAGCTTCCTTTGAGACATCTCTTGCTCCTGCTCAGGCGTCAAAACTGCAAATACAGAAATGGATCAATTAACATTCATTATGAGGAAAGAAGAAGCAAAAATGAAAAACTTTTCACAAATATGTAGAAGAATTACAGCCGACGACTCCATCCACTGTTAAGCACTGGTCGTCGTTGAGTCTGGAAAAGTCACAGTGGGCATGGAAGACAAACCCTGGATGTATCCTCCAATCCGGAAATCTATTACCTTTTGTGATAGGAATGAGGGGAGCTACATCGTCCATGGGTCCAGGCATAATGCCGGCCTGGACATAATACCTAGGATCACTCTCTAGAGTGGACCAACATAAAGTACCTACCTCGGCAAACTGTTTCAACCTCTCTATCAGATGGCTACTCCACTCAGCTCTCCATATTATTTTGGGCACGCCAGGCGACTTAGAAGGAGAGGGGAACTCCCGGCCTTGACAGCTCTCCACTCGAATAAAGTGGGTGTTCCACCCAGCTACCTTGCTCGACATGGGGAAGATGAGTCTTGGCTGATTGGGATCACTCCTAATCACTATCAATCGAGAATCAGGCTTATAGCTAACGGTAAAGAAATAATGAAAGGCCGATTAGCAGGGTTCAAAACCTAGGCTACGGCATAAAACAACAAAGTCGACAAGGAACCGCACAGCATTGGCCCCGAGCATAGCCGGGACAACGTGCATATCCTCTAAGAATTCATTATGAACGGATCTAGGGGAAGGCAAAGAACCTGTTGAAATTGCTTGTAGAAGAAACTGACATGGTTTAAACTATAGTAGAAGTCAGTAGCAGCCTCCTCAGTTTCAAAAAGGACCCAATGTGAATAACTTAGATTGTACTCGTCCCTCAGAACCCCGCATTTGGCATAAATTTCCTCTATCATGGGCTCCCCGACCTTAGTTGACCTTGGTCTAGGAGAATACGCCCTTCCTCGGTTATTCCTTCCTCGGTCTCTCACCCCTCGGCCTCTTGAACTCTCTCCCTCGTCAAAGGCATCCATAATGTTTGAGGACGTCGAGGGCTCTGATTGACGGGCAGCACCACTTCCTCGTCTCACCATATCTACACAATGAAACAACAAGGATTAGAAAGTGAGCACGACAAGCCTAGGCCGAGGAGGAGGGAACCTTACCCAACAATGGAGGACACTCCAACGGATGGCACTTCAAGTAGAACAGGTTAATATGGTCAAGAATCTCAGAAAAACCATGGAACATTATCATATTGGGGGAACCCTCATCTACTCAGTCAATTCTGAATCGGCTTGGATATCGTACGTCCTCTCTAGGGCTTTTATACCTCGTCAATATCTCCCCTATCTCTCCCAACTTCAACATCAGCCGGGGGCCGTCGGTTCGTCGGTAAACCCTCATATTACAATTATGATATCCATAGAAGGAGTTGGATTCACTCCTCCATGTCCTTGCCATTTCAAAATACGAGGAGGGAGATGGGTCTCAACAAATCTCACGAAAAAGCTTCATATAACCAACAATGGCGGTTTCTCAAGAATATGAACATTCAGAAACCCAAAAAACACAAATCAAAGTGTAGAAAGCAGCAAATGGAGAAGAGGTTATACCTTAAATCAAAGATTGACGAAGATGGAACTGACAAATCTAACAATGGTGAGAATCTGGGCAATGGAAGCTCAAGAACACAAAGGGGTGCTTAAACCTTGCTTTTGCTCCTTCAAATTCACGGGATGATAAGAAAAATGAAATTGTAAAGAGATTTTGTTTTTATACCCTCAAATATAGGTCAGATTCGGAGATAAAACGGGTCGCACCGGGTCAAGCACCGTCCTCTCTCATCACATTAAATGCAATAGAGGTTTCCCAAGATACATGTCAGACATCGTGCGCTGTTCCCATCATTGTACTATTTAACCGGCGAAAATATGAAGCGACACCTGCCACGTGATGCCTGTTCGTATTCTCATAGGCCGAGGTAGAGCTCACTTCCTACTCGGCGTAGCCGAGCTAGAAAGTCGGGGGCTACTGAACGGTATAAACCTAAGTACGAATATGGGCTGGGCAAGGCCCAAGAGGATTGGGCCCTAAACATAATCCATCAAGTCTCAGCTACGAGGGAAGATTTGGGCTTCCTCGTACATAGCTACCTCGTCATTCCTTAGACCGACCAAGGCCCAAACAAGCGACCTGACCAAGGCCCAACTCAAGTGCCAAGGAGAACCTCCCTCCAAGGCCGAGGTGATCCCCCTTGTCGACGAGGAGGCCTCCTCGGCTATCAACCATCAAGACTAGCTCTCCGTCTATTTCTTATTCCTTCCCCGGCTCATCATAAGCCGGCTAGGCTACGTATGACGAGGAAGGGGCCATCTCGGCTATCGTGCAGCAGTTTGGACAGTCCTATTCAAAATAGGAGATTGAGCAGTTACAATCTTTCTAGGATTGTAACCACCTCACTTACCAAATTCAGGTCCAACAAGGATTCTTTAACAAATATAATTCTCTTAGAATTCTATCTTATCTCTTAGCAATCCAATTCAACATGGATTCAACATTAATATTCTACCTATAAATAAAAGTCATAATTCACATATTTTGGTACGTTATCTTTTTTACCCTAAACTCTGTCAAATTGATTTCTCTCTAAACAAATACTTACTCTCACGGTGGAGGGTCTTATTTGGAGAAGCTCAGAAGCTGGTTAACGTGTTTATCGTCTATTTCAGGCTATTCAATCGCCGGAGTACAACCGACCGCTGAATTTGGGCTGATTCAATCTTTTTAGCGACATCAATATATATATATATATATATATATATATATATATATAAATGTATATATATATATATATATATATATATATATATATATATATATAAATGTATATATATATATATATATATATATATATATATATATATATGTATATATATATATATATATAATTTTCCCAACATACTATCTGTTTTTTAGTGCTAACCATAATGAATTAGCATGGTTTAAATTTTCTTTTATGGATGATAAAAAAAACGGCCGTATATTTTTATTTGACTATGACTAAAAATAACAGGGAAATTAGTGCTAGCAGACGGCCACAAATTCAATATTTAGGTTTGCATGTTTAATCCTGAAGAAGTTTTCAAAATAGTGAGGACAAATGGAAATAGAGCATGAATGAATTTTACGTCCTCTACATTTCTTGATTGCCAGTTCATTTTGTTGAGAATTACAAATAACAATATTTGGTTTTGGACTTAAATACTTCCGTTGTCCCCAAATTATCTTCTTTTTATATATTTTTTTTATATGAAGATACTTTTAGCAAATAAATTTAGTTTAACTTAATTATTCTAATAAAAATTTAAATTTTGTTATTTATAAATCATTATAATTATTATTAATAATATTTTTAAATGTTAATTATGATAATTAAATTATTTTAAAATTATCTACCAAAATAACTTCGTGTTAACAAAAAAATAATAATATAGTAAGATCATGTCGGAATATAGGAAGGGAGTAATTGATAATTTTGAGAGAAGATGAAGAAATTATGTATATTACTTCATATAAACAATATTACAAAGAGAGACCTCTATATATACACCTACAAAGTTTAACCCTAATTGGCTAAAGAAGGAAAGAGATAATTAAAGAATAAGATATACACAAATACAATCAAACTCAATCTAATACAATCAAACTCAATCTCCTAGAATATTCGGTATAATCATCCGAATATATGTGAATATATTCGGATATCAGCTCCTACACTCCCCTCAAGTTGGCGCATGAAGATTACGAATGCCCAACTTGCCAACCAAAAACTGAAAATGGACAGAGCCAAGAGGTTTGGTGAACAAATCCGCTACTTGATCTGCAGTTGATATCGAGTGAGTCACAATATCTCCAGAGGCAACTCTTTCTCGAACAAAATAACAATCCATGTCAACACGTTTTGTCATTTCATGAAACACATGATTGTTTGCTATGTGACACGCCGCTTGATTATCACAAAAAAGGCGAGTGGCTTCGGGCTGTGGTGCCTCGAGTTCCTCTAAAAGCCATCGTAGCCAAATAACCTCACTAACAGTGGTAGCCATGGCTCGATATTCCGCCTCTGCTGACGACCTAGACACAACTGATTGCTTCTTTGTTCGCCAGGAGATTGGAGCTCCTCCTAACGAAACAAAATAACCTGTGCAAGATCGCCTACTCATAGGACATGCACCCCAGTCAGTGTCACAATAGGCGTCAAGCTGCAACTTGCCATGCGTAGGAAGAAATAAACCTTGGCCAGCAGTACCATTAAGGAAGCGGACCACACGAACGGCTGCATCCATATGTGTGCGCCTAGGTGACGAAACAAACTGGCTCAATCTATTGACAGCAAATTGAATATCCGGCCTGGTGACTGTCAAATAAAGCAGTTGACCAACTAACCTGCAATACTGTGAGGTGTCAATAAGGGGGCTGTCATCATCAGTGCTGAGGCGTAGGTTTTGCTCCATAGGAAAATCACTTATCCATCCTCCTTGACATCCACTCTCCTCAAGAATATCAAGAGTGTACTTCCGTTGGCTAAGTACAATACCCTCTGGCGATCTTGCCACTTCTATCCCCAAGAAATATTTTAAATGCCCGAGGTCCTTGATGTTGAATTTTTCATCCAATTACTTCTTTACGTCTTTAATCTTGAGAACATTATTCCCAACTAGAAGCACATCATCAACGTAGATGAGAGCAGTAATATATATGTCACCCCTTTTATAGATAAAAAGAGAGTGATCCGCCTGTGACTGTCTGAAAACAACCACAAGGAGAGCATTAGTGAACTTCTGGTACCAATTTCGCGATGCTTGTTTAAGACCATATATTGACTTCCGAAGCTTGCAAACTCTAGTATCCCCTTCCTTTGCAAAGCCTTGCATTATTTTCATATACACGTCTTCCTTTAAATCCCCATGAAGAAAGGCATTATTCACGTCCAACTAATGGATTGCCCAATTTCGTTTGGCTGCCACGACAAGGAGGGTGCGCATAGTGACTAGCTTTGCAACCGGAGCGAAGGTATCATGATAATCTATCCCTTCCACCTGTGTGAAACCCTTTGCTACTAAGCGTGCCTTGTATCTTTCTATTTCTCCATCTGGCTTATATTTTATCTTATAAGCCCATTTGGAATCAATAGCCTTTTTATCTTTGGTCAACATCTCAAGAGACCATGTACCATTAGCTTCCAAGGCTTCTATTTCCCATTTCATTGCCTCACGCCATTCCTGGGTTTTCACAGCCTGATGATAATACTTAGGCTCATCACGTGAAGTGATGGCCGCAAGAAAATCCTTATGAGGTGTAGAAAAACGTTCATAAGAAACATAGTTAGATAGAGGATATACCTTCAAGATTACTGAGTTGGAATTGGGAGGCGGATGGTCTATGGAACCTGGTAAGTCAACAACAAAATCCTGGAGATGTTTAGGCTGCTGTTTGGGATGTAAACTTTGCCTATTTCCTGGTGCCAGTTGTTCATTGACATGTTCAGGAGATGTGAATTATGCAGATTGGGTTGATGAGATGAGTAATGCCTTATGTGTGAATTTTGTATATTACTTCATATCAAAAATATTACAAAGAGAGTCCTCCATATATACACCTATAAAGTTTAACCCTAATTGGCTAAAGAAGGAAAGAGATAATTAAGGAATAAGATATACATAATTACAATCAAACTCAATCTCCTAGGATATTCGGTATAATCAGCTGAATATATGTGAATATATTCGGATATCAACTCCTACAGTAATGTATTAGAGATGTTACATGTCCTTTACATTTGTACAAGAGGCATCATTATCCAGCTTTATGAATCTTTTACTTGTTGGAGTAGAGTGCCTAGCGCTGGAGTAGAACCATGACAGGCGCCAGACAGAACCATGGAGGCTCCGATAATAACCAAGGAAGGGCGATAGGAACTCATAGGGTGCTAGGGGCACTAGGGGGCGCACGAATCCAGAGCTCTGCATGATCTCTCGTGTATTTCAGGATATACTCTCTTCTCCCTTTATACATATATTATCCTTATTTATTTATATCAAAAAATTAGTGTAATTATAGGGATTGATAATGTATATCAAGTAGTTGACGAAATTGTAGAGATTGATAGCGTAATTGTAGTGATTGATTTGTATCAAGATTAGATTAATATCAAGATATGTAAGTTGTATATAAAGCCGTTGACGCATTGTAATGAAAAGAGAAAAATTCTTCCCCTCGCACTCTTGATTTCTAACTTGGTATCAGAGTGGTGATCTTAAAAACTTAAACCTAAACACAGCTCAAAACAAATGGTTGCCGAGAGTAATGAGAAAAGAACCCCCTGTTGGGTTTTATGGGTCCATGCGCAGCGGAATTAAGCATCTAATTAACACAAAACCCAAGAGCCTAGGATCCGTTCTATACAATTAACTTGATACCTATGAGATAGAAATAACCAACCTTGAACGCTTTCCGTTCTTGAGCTATCGAACGATTTAATAATGTGATTTCGAATCACAAACTTCGTTCTTCAGATTGCTTGAACTCTAGGCCTTGATCATTGAACGAGCGAAGACCCTCTTTCGGTATCCACACCTTTGAATGAACCAAGAATAACTTCTTGAAGATTGCTAGACGGTTCAAATCGCGGTTTGAGACCGATTCGAACCAAACCACGCAGTTTGGTTTGGTTTTTTTCTATAAATGGTTTAGCTTGGTTTGAAAATTTAATAAATCGTGTGGTTCGGTTCAGCTCGCAGTCTGGAACCTCAAAACCGAACCAAACCGAACCGAACCAAACTGATTCAGACCGAACCGCGGTTTGGAACCGTGAAACCGAACCACGGAACTGAACCATGAAATTCTTGAACCGAAATCCTAGCCGTTCATTAAATGGTTGAATCTTGAATTTGTAATTTTGTATATTTATTTTAGACAATGTCTTTTAATTTGTTTTGAGATGGTTTCTTTTGTTATACTTGTTAGAACAATGAACTTTCAGTTTACTAAAACTCATTCCTATTTGGATAGTAGTATTTGTGTTTTATGTTTAATATATATGATTGCTAGTTTGATAAAAAAAATATGTAAAGAGCAACGCTTTTAGTTGGACAAGTTTGTAGTTCGGATAGCGGTCTAGACCGCAGTTCGGATCACGATTTGAACCGTTTATGAAACTGTGGTTTGAGATCGAACCGAACCAAACCGAGGTGGTTTGGTTTGGTTTGAAATTTTCTATGGTTCGATTTGGTTTGGGATTTTCCCAAACCGAGTACTAGCGGTTTGGTCTTCAAATTCCTTCCAAACCGAACCAAACTGAACCATGTCCACCCCTAATAGGGATTGATAATGTATATCAAGTAGTTGACGAAATTGTAGAGATTGATAGCGTAATTGTAGTGATTGATTTGTATCAAGATTAGATTAATATCAAGATATGTAAGTTGTATATAAAGCCATTGACGGCATTGTAATGAAAAGAGAAAAATTCTTCCCCTCGCACTCTTGATTTCTAACTTGGTATCAGAGTGGTGATCTTAAAAACTTAAACCTAAACACAGCTCAAAACAAATGGTTGCCGAGAGTAATGAGAAAAGAACCCCCTGTTGGATTTTATGGGTCCATGCGCAGCGGAATTAAGAATCTAATTAACACAAAACCCAAGAGCCTAGGATCCGTTCTATACAATTAACTTGATACCTATGAGATAGAAATAACCAACCTTGAACGCTTTTCGTTCTTGAGCTATCGAACAATTTAATAATGTGATTTCGAATCACAAACTTCGTTCTTCAGATTGCTTGAACTCTAGGCCTTGATCGTTGAACGAGCGAAGACCCTCTTTCGGTATCCACACCTTTGAATGAACCAAGAATAACTTCTTGAAGATTACTAGTCAGACCGCGATTTGAGACCGAACCGAACCAAACCACGCAGTTTGGTTTGGTTTTTTTCTATAAATGGTTTAGCTTGGTTTGAAAATTTAATAAACAGTGTGGTTCGGTTCAGCTCGCAGTCTGGAACCTCAAAACCGAACCAAACCGAACCGAACCAAACCGATTCAGACCAAACCGCGGTTTGGAACCGTGAAACCGAACCACGGAACCGAACCGTGAAATTCTTGAACCGAAATCCTAGCCGTTCATTAAATGGTTGAATCTTGAATTTGTAATTTTGTATCTTTATTTTAGACAATGTCTTTTAATTTGTTTTGAGATGGTTTCTTTTGTTATACTTGTTAGAACAATGAACTTTCAGTTTACTAAAACTCATTCCTATTTGGATAGTAGTATTGTGTTTTATGTTTAATATATATGATTGCTAGTTTGATAAAAAAAATATGTAAAGAGCAACGCTTTTAGTTGGGCAGGTTTATAGTTTGGATAGCGGTCTAGACCGCAGTTCGGATCACGGTTTGAACCGTTTATGAAACTATGGTTTGAGATCGAACCGAACCAAACCGAGGTGGTTTGGTTTGGTTTGGTTTGAAATTTTCTATGGTTCGATTTGGTTTGGGATTTTCCCAAACCGAGTACTAGCGGTTTGGTCTTCAAATTCCTTCCAAACCGAACCAAACCGAACCATGTCCACCCCTAATAGGGATTGATAATGTATATCAAGTAGTTGACGAAATTGTAGAGATTGATAGCGTAATTGTAGTGATTGATTTGTATCAAGATTAGATTAATATAACGATATGTAAGTTGTATATAAAGCCATTGACGGCATTGTAATGAAAAGAGAAAAATTCTTCCCCTCGCACTCTTGATTTCTAACTTGGTATCAGAGTGGTGATCTTAAAAACTTAAACCTAAACACAGCTCAAAACAAATGGTTGCCGAGAGTAATGAGAAAAGAACCCCCTGTTGGGTTTTATGGGTCCATGCGCAGCGGAATTAAGCATCTAATTAACACAAAACCCAAGAGCCTAGGATCCGTTCTATACAATTAACTTGATACCTATGAGATAGAAATAACCAACCTTGAATGCTTTCCGTTCTTGAGCTATCGAACGATTTAATAATGTGATTTCGAATCACAAACTTCGTTCTTCAGATTGCTTGAACTCTAGGCCTTGATCGTTGAACGAGTGAAGACCCTCTTTCGGTATCCACACCTTTGAATGAACCAAGAATAACTTCTTGAAGATTGCTAGATCTCTTAAACCTATGAAGAATATTGAGAATATATGTTGTGATTTTATTTTCAGAAATTCGTCAAGATTTTTAGGGTTGATAGACCTTCATATATATACTACATTAGTACGGTATATGTTTCCTAATCAAATTAGGAAACCAGTCTGTGAAACCGTCTCAGGACCTGTTATGTCGCACGACCACACGAGGCACATGGCCTAGTTGTGTCGCATGACCAGACAAGGCTGATGAGGAATTTCTCAATCATTCTTCCTATGGTTTAATCAATTCATTCTAGTTGTGTGTGACCCAATAGGATTATATTATGTTGGCAATGAGCTCGATCATATCGACTCTCATAAAACATAAGCGGACTCTAGCAAGCCATTATGTCTACCCAAATAATATAACGTAAGAGTTCACGTTTCCAATGGTACACTTCCATTTCTCCCTTTATCTCACGATGTTATATTGAATACAAGTCATGGTCCTCGTCAACTTGTCTTTGTTCAATGCTTTCTCGATTCCGAGTATAATGATAATCCAATCGCATTGGGGTATGGCCATATACTTTCATCATTATCACTCATCGAGGGGCCCAAGCAAAACATCTCTCTTTCGAGGGACAAATTCCATCTTGACTTATCATCCTTCCCATCATGAATCCGATCATGCCAAAGATAGCCTTTATAAATATCGTGTTAAGATATCGTTTGACTAAAATCAAACATGACTTTCATCAAATGTAAGGTCATGGTAATCTCAGGTCTAGGAACTAAATGAAGTAACCATATGAGATTTAATTATGACATTTGACCATGACATAAATCTCTTACGGGTCAAGTTCAGTCACTTGTTCTCTAACAAGTACCCATAAATTTAATGTGCATCTCTATGCATATAATCATCATATGATTATCCACTAACATTTATGCTAATTATTCACATAATAATTAGGGATGGAGATTATTATAAACAAATATACAAAACATATAATAATCAAATAATAAACATCTCATATAATAATAAATAATGTCAACACATAAGTCTATCAACTATAGGCCTAGGACATAACACTAACACCCCCTACTTCCTTTCATTGAGTGATAATCCCAGACAGATTCTCACTTATATCCAATTGAAAGGAGAAAACTATGAAGAATAAAATAGCAAAGATGAAAACCGGGTTCATCGATGGAACGATTGATCGTCCAACAAAGGCGGACGAACTAGATCTTTTGCGTACGGTGAATTCGATAGTGGTGTCATGGATCTTCAATACCATTGAAATGAACCTTCGATCCACGGTGACTTACGTAGAGGAGGCAAGGATTTTGTAGGACGACTTGGAGAAGAGATTCTCGGTTGACAATGGGCTAATGGTGCAACAGATCAAGTGTGACCTAACCAATTGTAAGCAACATAAGAACGAGAGTGTGGCTGCTTACTATAGTCGAATTAAGAAGTTGTGGGATGAATTGAATGACTATGACAAGGTTCCGACGTGTTCTTGCACCGGATGCAAATGTGAGATCAACTTGAGGCTCACTCTGTGAAGGGAGGAGGAGCGAGTGCATCAATTTGTTATGGGACTCGAGACACCTAAGTTCGAGAATGTAAAATCAAGTATTCGGAACTCATATCCTCTTCCCAAAATAAACAAAGTTTATTCAATGGTGGTGAGAGAGGAGTGTGTCAAAGGGACACTACTAGAAACAGGGCTTTTACCGACGAAAATTTATCGACGGAAAAAATTCATTTACCGACAGAATTTAAATTTTATTTGCCGAAATTTTTTTTTTTAAATTTCATTTCGTCCGTCGGCAATTGATTAATTTCCGTCAGTAATACCGACGGACGAAGTCCGTCGGTAATATCGACGGACATTTCTGTCGGTAAGAAGCCCTATAAATATAACCTTTTCCCCTTCTCAGCCATTTACGCCTTCAGTGAATTAGCAAATTAACAACGCCGAACCCTACCTGGTACAACGCCGTTGCCGAGCCTTCGTCGTTCGCCGCCGTTCGCCGTCGCCGGTTAGTATTCTCTCACTTGCATTCTCTCTCTTAATTGCTTTCTCTCTCTGACTTGCTTTCTCTCTCTCTCTCTCTCTCTCTCTCTCTCTCTCTCTCTCATTAGTCAATCACAGTCGTAGTCTGTTAGTGTAATATGCAGGTGATATCGCAGATGATTTCCCAAAAGTCCAGGTGATATCACAGATGATTTCCTGGACTGAAAATTATATAGTTGTATATTTCTTGTTTGTTATTTAATGGACTAACGTGCTAATATGGTCTGTATAGTCTATGGTTTATGGTTGTATTTCAGGGTGCAATAGCATCAAAGAAGGAGCTAGACACGTTTGGAAATTGGAAGAAAATAATTAATACATTTTATGTATTAATTCGTAATTTTGGCAAACAACAACAACACGTATGGAGACTTTGTCAAAGGTTGTTGCTGAGTTATAGAAGAAGTACAAGGATGATAAAGCAAAGGAGTACAAGGCATGGAAGCATGGCTTGTGGATTCAACAACTCGGTTGCTACAAAATAGGAAGTGGGAGCTAAAAATGTGGAACAACTTCACCCACTCTCCCTACACTTACTCCACGTGCAAGATCAGCCCCAAGGCTGTTATTGGAGTAGCCTTCAAGTATTTGAAGACTATAAATAAGCTTGGAAGGTTTCATTTGAAGACATGCCAATTATTTCATCACATTCACACCTTCGAAAAGCTTAGAGATAGTGTAACGACCCCAACCCTAGGCACTAATTTTAAATATTATATTATATGCTTTTAATATTTATGTTATCTTTATGTGATCAAATATGTCTTAATTTCTTATTTTATGATAAGATGGTTGGAATGATTTCTAGAACCTTAGGATTTCTAGAGAAAGTGCATAAAACATCTTAAAAGGAAAATAAAAATAGAAAATAAATAATGTGTATGATGAAGTTAAAATGTGTGGAATAATGAAATCGAATTGAGGGCTTAAATTAAATGTGGGAAGTCCTTAATTATTAAAGGAGTCAATTTATTTTAAAATGGGAAGGCTTTGGTTAATAAATGGTTCATTTTAAATCTTTTGGTGGGGCTTCTTTTATTTGGAGAGGGAGGGGCCAAATACTTATTTCTTCCTAGGCCTCCAAGTGCCCTCCCCCCAATACTCCCTCATCCGGCCCCCCTCCTCCACCATCCCTTCTCCATCATCCTCCTCTTACTCCCCTCTTCTCCTTCATCCATTTCTTACTTCCTCCTAGAGAAGTCATTGAAGATCCTCCATGGAAGCTCTCAACCTCTCCTCTTGAAGCCAAGCAAATCTTCCACCATTTTCAAGTCCAAGGATATCATTGAAGTTGGATTATCTAGAGGAATCCATCTAGCTAGAAAGATCAACCTCCCATTACAAACCCTAAGGTGAGTTATTATGAATTCCCTTCTTTGTATGCTCATCAATGATTTGATGTTGTGATTGTTGTTAAATGATTGTTTAATGCCTTAGAAATCTTCTTGGTATTTGAGGGTTTGATTTATCTTATGGAATGATGTTATTGTTGATTAAGAGTGTAAGAACCTAGGTTGGTTTGGGATTAAAAAGGGTTAAGCTTGAAATGGGTAAAGGAAGTGGGTTGAGATTAATGTTCATAAAAGATGATTTAGAGGAATTGAAATGGATGGAATGTTTAGGGATAAATCACCTAGGTTTACTTTATCTTGAGTTTGAATGAGTTAGGATGAACTTAGTAAGACTAAGGAATCCTTTGGGTGTTCTTGATTTTAAAGTAGAGAAAAAGATAAGGGTTTGAAGCTAGGAAGAAAGTTAGAAAATTATTGTGCTGGAAATCGCCTTGGGCGGTCGCCCATGTGGGATTGGGCGGCCGCCCATCATGCCAGAAACCTTGAATTGCCTTGGAAAATCCTCTTGGGCGGTCGCCCAAGAGGTTTGGGCGGTCGCCCACCTTGGCAGTAATTTCCTTCCTCTTTGAGAATCCACTTGGGCGGTCGCCCAAGTGGTATGGGCGGTCGCCCATGACCCTGAACCCACCTTTCTTCAAGTGAACTAGGATCACTAACAGGTTTGTTGGCCACTCACAATTGGTGACTCCCACCCGATATAAATTAATGGAACCTAAGCAACCCGGATACAAATTGATCCTCTTTAACCTAGGTTAGAGTAGGATACCTTGGTTTGGCTTTGACCTTTACTTGGTCAAAATGGAAGTGTAGGAGTAGTTAAATATTATTCGGGAAGTAGTCCAAACTTGGGAAGTAAGTCTTGCACTTTTACTAAGATTATTCAAGGTTGAGGAATGACTTCGTAAGATGGATTTGTGATACTTGGTGACCTTACTTGCCCATACTTGGGGTAGTTAGCTTGAATCATGTTAAAAACCATCGGTCACACTATCGTGTTAAACGTATATGTATCACTGTAGTATGATTATTCCGATTGTGAATTATTTGGTATATGGGTGTGTTGTATTCCCGTTGTGGATTATTTGGCCCGTTGATTATGTTGTATCCCAATTGTGGATTATCTGGCGTGTTGAATTCATTGTATCCCGGTGTGGATTATGTGGTTACATTGTTACCTTAAGTGAGCTCATATTCATTGGTGTTATTATGCATAGTGTATTACTTAAATGTTGCATTATGATGTTGGTTGAACATGAGTATATTTTACCATGTTGCTTTTATTGTTTATCCCGTTTTGTGGATTTATCTCAAGTAACTATCATGTGCTTGAGCGTACTATGTTCGGGTGGGTATGATGGATGCCAATCAATTATTGATTTGTTCAATAAGTGATTGAAGGTACATCATACCGGTGACCCTTCCCCACTCTGTGGCCACGACGTGGGGCTGTGCTAACGTTTGTAATGAGTGATAAGTAGCCTTTACGGTTACATTGCAACCGTTGTAAGGAGGGACGATGTTATGGTTGGATACTCTATATCATAGATATCTTTTCTTATATGGATCTACGGGGTACGAGTCCTATAAGAGGTGAATGTCTTTGGAGGCAATTCACCAAAGAGTGGAGTTTTACTCCCAGTTGTACGACTTATTGTTCAGACGGGAAAAGGTAAAATGAGGTAACGTAAGGTGTTTACCGCTTTCATAATGTGTTATGTGTTGCCATGCTACGTGTTGCATCTTGTATGGCATCTTGCTGCATATCATAATAGCTCATTGAGATTTATTCTCACCCCTCTCCCTTCTTGCTTTAGATTCCGAGACAGGTGACCCGAACCAGTGAGGCCGGGGATTCCATTGTGGACTTTTGCTTTTGGGGCTTGACAAGTTAAGTATAGGAGTGGGTTGTTAGGAGTATTTATTAAGTATTCCTCTTTTGTAATTTGTTTAGAAACCCTTTTGTTAAACAATTGTTAATTAAGGTTCCCAATGTAATTGATCAGATTTCGGTTCATTAAAGTTGTAGTTGGATTTCCTTTAAGAAGGGATATTATCAATTGACTTTATTTTGAAGTTGGAAAAGTGGTATTCTTTAAAAGGCAATTAAATGTTTTAAGAAATAGGTTGGATTTTCTTAGTTGAGTTCTCCTAGCTCGGGACGTGTTAGGTCCCGGGTTGGGGTGCTCACAGTTGGTATCAGAGCTTAGTTTAGAGGTCAAGGGTAGATGTCTAGACTAAGTGGGAATGTGTGGTAATGCGCCGAGTGTTTATTGCGGGAGTCCGTTCTAATGGCGGAAGCAAGGATGATCGAGAGGAAGATTCTAGGAAATGAAGGAGATATGGGCATAGATGGAATTCGGAATGAAGAGATGATGGAACTATTCGGGACGTTTGTACAAGATATGAAGACTAGAGGATCGATTCCGATTCGGCTGAGGAATGTCAAAGTGATGGATGGGAAAGGTTTGTGAAGATGAACCCACCGGGTTTTAATGGATATCCGAATTCGTTAAAGGCGAGAAAATTGGTTAGCGAGAAATGAATAAGATTTTCGAGGTTATAGAAAGTCGCAACGAAGAGAAAGTTAGGTATGCCGTTTTCAAGCTTAAAGGTTCGGTGATCGGTGGTGGCGAAGTTGAAGGAAAGTTGGGAGCGGGATCATACGCCCCGGACTTGGGATAATTTCACCAAACGGTTCGAGGATTATTTCGTTTCGATGGTTACAAGGGATAAGAAGGAGATTGAATTCTTAAGACTAAAACAAGGGAACATGACGGTAAATCAGTATTCGGTCCGGTTTGAGGAATTAGCTAAGTGTTGCCCTCATTTAGTATCGCATGAAGTGAAAAGGGTTCAGAAGTTTGTAACAGGTTTGAGGAGCGAGTTTAGGGAGAAATTATGGATTGACGGGTCCATCGAGTATCAGACAGTCATAGATAAGGCATATAAGATCGAAAGGGACATTGAGGAAAATAGTGGAAGATCCGGAAGTGGGATTGGAAACAAGCCAAAGTATATAAGACAAGGACCCAAACTCATTAAAGGACAGCCAAGGACTTTAATTTCAGGAAGTGTGAGAGGAGAGTTTGTTGTAGCTTCTTCGTCTAGGCCAGTACCCAAACAGTATGGAGCGAATTGTAAATTTTGCAAGAGGATTGGACATACCGAAGATCGATGTTGGAGTAAGCAAGGCAAGTGTTTAAGTTGTGGAGCACTGGGACACTTTAGGAGAAATTGTCCAAAGTTTCAGCAGGAGCGAGCTTCAGGCAGCAGTCAGCAAGGTGGACGACAAAGAGGTGGTACCAAGAGAGATAGCGAAGGGGAGCCGAGAGAGAAGGTCTATGGTCGAGTAGGTGTTTCGGTTTCAGGAGAGATAGGTCCCTCAGAGGTTGCTAGAGGTATATTCCCTGTCTCAAAGTTAGGGGTCATATTTTATAGATCCTGTTGCATATCATTTATGTTGGGCATCACATTTTGCTTATATGTGACATACATTGTTGAAAAGTTGTTTTATTGTTAGAGGATCCTGCTCTTATGAGAGAATACCTCGAACCTTCTTTGGTTTGCCACGATGGTGATGTGGTTGTGGCTGAGCATGTATTGCCAGTTGAATTAGTATAGTTATCAATTTATGATTTTGAGATATACTTGACCTGGAGGGTTAAGTAGTTGTTGTATACTGATAGACTATCCAAATATGTGAGTCTCCTTTTCTATGCCTAAACTGCTTGTATTGGTATTTGATATAGGTAGACTGTAATGTGAAATGCTTGTTATTTACGTGCCTTTAAGGTGGAACTTTTGAATTAAGGTGTGAAGAGTAACTGGTATATGTTAGACTTGTATAAGGAGTCTTTTCCAAATTTTATGTGCTAGTTGTAAGAAGGTAGTAAATGTGTTTCCGTCGGTATATTTCTGTGTTGGTTACGAGTTAGATAAGCAGCATTGTAATCCTTATTTCGTTGGCTTTAGGGTGATTGGAATTGATGACCTCCTTGTTAATTAAAGTTTCGGGGAGATCGTGAAAATAAACTGAGAGTTGGGTTAATGATTTCCTTGTGAGGAATCCCTGTATACAAAGTTTGACTAGTGTGAGTTGGCTCGAGAAGATTGCAAATTTTGGGTTCTATAGTCTTAAACTCGGATGTTACCATGGATCTTGTGAGGGTTGAGTCCGTGATCTTGGAATTGACAAGTGTTACCGAAGAAAATTAAGGAATTCCTAAGAAATTGTAGAGTCGTCGCTTTAGTTGACTCTAAAGGACGTGTAAAAGGTGTAGGTGTAATAAGGATGAACCATATTGTAGTGATGGAAAATAGGTTGGCTTTGGACCCGACCCTTACCTTACCTAGTGGATGCGAGGATCTTGTGAAGTTTTAAGTATGTATTACCGGAAGATCAAGGGGTAGTGTTGTGCAAAATGGGAAGGTGATAGCGTATGTTCGAGGAAGTTAATTTAGATGGAGCGGAATTTTCTTATCATTTATCGAGAATGGTTACAATTGGTTGTGTGATTTAAATAGAATCTTATCTTTTGAAGCACCCTTTTTGGGATTGGTTACCGACCCTAAGAGTTGAAGGACTTAGTTAGTCGAAAGGAAGAAGTTTGAAGACTACCCAAATTCTTGAGGAATAGGTTATATTGTGTGACGGATTTTCCTTTCAACTTGAGAAGTTTAAGTAACCTTAGTGAGTTTACATTCTAGCTTAAGATAAAACCGTATGAGGCGTTGTTAGGGAAGAAAATATCGATCTCTAATTTGTTGGGGTGAAATTGGAGAAGCAAGGTCTAAGGTAAATTGGCGCTAAAGTTGTTAATCCAATTGAAGTTTTAAAATATAATATCGTGATATATTTGGTGACTTAAGTTATAATACTTTTATTTAATTGTACTTTCTTGAGGTCGTGGAAATTCGGGTAGTAATAATTGTATGGTATTCTCGGAGTATTAAGTTGTGGTGTTGCATTATTAATGAAATTGGAAATCTTGGAAAGGATCATAGAATCGAAGAATCAAATCGGGAAGTGAAGTCCTAGAGTACTCGGGTTATGGGAAGGTATAGTAGAGTCATACCATTGAGAAATCTAATTGGGAATATTAAGTTAGAATGTGTGAAAGGTAACCTTTACTAGTTTGAACCTTAGGGTAAGCGACAATCAAATTCGGGACGAATTTTCTTTAAGGGGGAGTGAGTGTAACGACCCCAACCCTAGGCACTAATTTTAAATATTATATTATATGCTTTTAATATTTATGTTATCTTTATGTGATCAAATATGTCTTAATTTCTTATTTTATGATAAGATGGTTGGAATGATTTCTAGAACCTTAGGATTTCTAGAGAAAGTGCATAAAACATCTTAAAAGGAAAATAAAAATAGAAAATAAATAATGTGTATGATGAAGTTAAAATGTGTGGAATAATGAAATCGAATTGAGGGCTTAAATTAAATGTGGGAAGTCCTTAATTATTAAAGGAGTCAATTTATTTTAAAATGGGAAGGCTTTGGTTAATAAATGGTTCATTTTAAATCTTTTGGTGGGGCTTCTTTTATTTGGAGAGGGAGGGGCCAAATACTTATTTCTTCCTAGGCCTCCAAGTGCCCTCCCCCCAATACTCCCTCATCCGGCCCCCCTCCTCCACCATCCCTTCTCCATCATCCTCCTCTTACTCCCCTCTTCTCCTTCATCCATTTCTTACTTCCTCCTAGAGAAGTCATTGAAGATCCTCCATGGAAGCTCTCAACCTCTCCTCTTGAAGCCAAGCAAATCTTCCACCATTTTCAAGTCCAAGGATATCATTGAAGTTGGATTATCTAGAGGAATCCATCTAGCTAGAAAGATCAACCTCCCATTACAAACCCTAAGGTGAGTTATTATGAATTCCCTTCTTTGTATGCTCATCAATGATTTGATGTTGTGATTGTTGTTAAATGATTGTTTAATGCCTTAGAAATCTTCTTGGTATTTGAGGGTTTGATTTATCTTATGGAATGATGTTATTGTTGATTAAGAGTGTAAGAACCTAGGTTGGTTTGGGATTAAAAAGGGTTAAGCTTGAAATGGGTAAAGGAAGTGGGTTGAGATTAATGTTCATAAAAGATGATTTAGAGGAATTGAAATGGATGGAATGTTTAGGGATAAATCACCTAGGTTTACTTTATCTTGAGTTTGAATGAGTTAGGATGAACTTAGTAAGACTAAGGAATCCTTTGGGTGTTCTTGATTTTAAAGTAGAGAAAAAGATAAGGGTTTGAAGCTAGGAAGAAAGTTAGAAAATTATTGTGCTGGAAATCGCCTTGGGCGGTCGCCCATGTGGGATTGGGCGGCCGCCCATCATGCCAGAAACCTTGAATTGCCTTGGAAAATCCTCTTGGGCGGTCGCCCAAGAGGTTTTAGCGGTCGCCCACCTTGGCGATAATTTCCTTCCTCTTTGAGAATCCACTTGGCGGTCGCCCGAAGTGGTATGGGCGGTCGCCCGCTGACCACTGAACCCACCTTTCTTCAAGTGAACTAGGATCACTAACAGGTTTGTTGGCCACTCACAATTGGTGACTCCCACCCGATATAAATTAATGGAACCTAAGCAACCCGGATACAAATTGATCCTCTTTAACCTAGGTTAGAGTAGGATACCTTGGTTTGGCTTTGACCTTTACTTGGTCAAAATGGAAGTGTAGGAGTAGTTAAATATTATTCGGGAAGTAGTCCAAACTTGGGAAGTAAGTCTTGCACTTTTACTAAGATTATTCAAGGTTGAGGAATGACTTCGTAAGATGGATTTGTGATACTTGGTGACCTTACTTGCCCATACTTGGGGTAGTTAGCTTGAATCATGTTAAAAACCATCGGTCACACTATCGTGTTAAACGTATATGTATCACTGTAGTATGATTATTCCGATTGTGAATTATTTGGTATATGGGTGTGTTGTATTCCCGTTGTGGATTATTTGGCCCGTTGATTATGTTGTATCCCAATTGTGGATTATCTGGCGTGTTGAATTCATTGTATCCCGGTGTGGATTATGTGGTTACATTGTTACCTTAAGTGAGCTCATATTCATTGGTGTTATTATGCATAGTGTATTACTTAAATGTTGCATTATGATGTTGGTTGAACATGAGTATATTTTACCATGTTGCTTTATTGTGTATCCCGTTTTGTGGATTTATCTCAAGTAACTATCATGTGCTTGAGCGTACTATGTTCGGGTGGGTATGATGGATGCCAATCAATTATTGATTTGTTCAATAAGTGATTGAAGGTACATCATACCGGTGACCCTTCCCCACTCTGTGGCCACGACGTGAAATTTGTGCTACGGCTGTAATGAGTGATAAGTAGCCTTTACGGTTACTGTTTGCAACCGTTGTAAGGAGGGACGATGTTATGGTTGGATACTCTATATCATAGATATCTTTTCTTATATGGATCTACGGGGTACGAGTCCTATAAGAGGTGAATGTCTTTGGAGGCAATTCACCAAAGAGTGGAGTTTTACTCCCGGTTGTACGACTTATTGTTCAGACGGCAAAAGGTAAAATGAGGTAACGTAAGGTGTTTACCGCTTTCATAATGTGTTATGTGTTGCCATGCTACGTGTTGCATCTTGTATGGCATCTTGCTGCATATCATAATAGCTCATTGAGATTTATTCTCACCCCTCTCCCTTTACTGCTTTAGATTCCGAGACAGGTGACCCGAACCAGTGAGGCCGGGGATTCCATTGTGGACTTTTGCTTTTGGGGCTTGACAAGTTAAGTATAGGAGTGGGTTGTTAGGAGTATTTATTAAGTATTCCTCTTTTGTAATTTGTTTAGAAACCCTTTTGTTAAACAATTGTTAATTAAGGTTCCCAATGTAATTGATCAGATTTCGGTTCATTAAAGTTGTAGTTGGATTTCCTTTAAGAAGGGATATTATCAATTGACTTTATTTTGAAGTTGGAAAAGTGGTATTCTTTAAAAGGCAATTAAATGTTTTAAGAAATAGGTTGGATTTTCTTAGTTGAGTTCTCCTAGCTCGGGACGTGTTAGGTCCCGGGTTGGGGTGCTCACAGATAGAGTTCTTTGTTTGGTTCTTTTTAAATCCTTTCTCCCTTGTAATTTCGCACTTGAATACTTTGGTATCAAGGTGTGTGAAGGCTAGGATAGGATTCCGTTCTTTATCTCTTGTTCCATAGAGCTCAAAATAGATATAGCTATAGGGAACTTTCGGCTTTGTAAATTCATTCATAGTGATTATAAAGTCTTGCCTAAGAGGCACTCTCAAGTTATATTTATATAACTTGAGAAAAACAATTTTGGTGTTTTATTCCGCTGCAAACTCTTTTACAAAATTGTTTTATTTTCGAAGTGTGTGTGTGTGCCATCCCAAGTGCTATCGTTGGTGCTGTTATCACCTTGGATATCACTTGTGATTCAAGCCGTGACAATTTCAATTGGTATCAGAGCCTCTCACTTGACGATACTAAGTGTTTGGTCCTCTTTATCATGGCTTTTGATCCTGCAAATCCAAACCAAAAACGTCTTCTGTTTTAGATGGTTCGAATTATGCATATTGGAAAATTCGCCTTCGCTCGCATATCAAATCAATTGATCTTCGAGCATGGCGATCTATAGTTCATGGGTACTCTCTTCCACTCTTACCTCCCGATGAGGATGGTGATGTTCGGAGTTAAACTTTGAAGGTGAGTGGACGAATGAAGAGATCACTCTAGCTAACTATAATGAGAAAGCTCTTAATGCTATCTTTGAGTGGGTTGACATGCATATTTTTAAACTTATTCAAAATAGTTCCACACCTCAAGAAGCTTGGGATATTTTACAAAGGTTTTGTGAAGGTGATTCTAGTGTGCGTGAAAACAAACTTAGAGGTCTTCTTGCGGCAAATTTGAAAGGTTGAGAATGGGTGAAAGTGATACCATTTCCTCTTATTTTGAAAAATTGTTTGACATTGCTAATGAGTGTCAACTTTTAGGTGAACCTTTTACAAACAAACAATTGGTTTCAAAGGCTATTAGAACTCTCCTGGCGTTTTAATATTAAGGTTTCATCTATAGAAGAGGCTCACAATCTTTCTACTATGAACATCAATTCCTTAATGAGCATTTTAAAAAATTTTGAGTCAAACCTTGCTGAGCAAAGTGAAGCTTCTAAGGGCAAGAGTGTTGCTTTAAAAGTTCAATCCTCTAGTGGTTCAACTAATGAGGATGACGAAATTTTTGAGGAATTAGGTGAAGATGCCGGTGTTGCCTTACTTACCGGGAAATATAACTCAATGGTGAGAAAATTTAACAAAGAAAATGTGCGAGTAAAGGCTAAAGAGCAACAAGCCAAGGTGTACAATTCAATGCCCAAGAAGACATTTCCATCTACTCAGAAAGGTGGTCCCATAAGGAGAGCGTCATCAGATCAATCGAGATCTGATCCAAAATACCTTGAATCAATCCAATGTCATGCTTGCTCTGGATGGGGTCATTACTCAAATGAGTGTGCTAACACTCTAAGGAAGATGGGAAAGAACCTATGGGTTTCTCTCGGTGACAATGAGGATGAGGAGACCAATCAATCGAAGATTCGAATCAAACGGCAATGGTGGTCACAAGCTGTGACTCGGATTACATCGGTGATACCCCGGGTGATATCCAAAATGGGATAGCACGAGATATCATCCAACAGTATACGAGATTTAAATTTGATAAATGCTGTTTGTTTTGTGGGTTCTGTTAACATGGATGCAGGTTGTTCACAAGATGAGAAGGAGTTCAGCAAGGATGAACTCATTTGTGGTCTTAAGAACCTTTGTAAAGAATTGGTGGTGGTGGCAAGAGTAATATAGTAGGAAAAGGCGTATTAAATGTACCTGGATTTCCTGCTTTGAAAAATGTTTTGCATGTTGATGGACTGGTAACTAATTTAATTAGTATTAGCCAACTTTGTGATGACAACCTTGAAGTAAAATTCAATAAAAACACTTGTGAAGTTTTTGATTGTACCAATAAGCGTGTTATATTTGGTACTAGGTCAAGTAATAAACTGTTATCTTGTTGAGGATAAACAAGTGTGTCATTACGTGAGGGTTGATGATGCTACCTTATGGCATCAAAAGTTAGGTCATGTCCATTTTCGTAACATTGTGAAACTCATTAATGCTTTGAAGCTATAAGAGGTATACCTAGTCTGGACATTAGTACAAAAATCATATGTGAAGATTGTTTAAAAGGTAAACAAACACGTGCTACCCGTAGTGCTACCCAACATAATGAGGAGTATTCTGGGACAACGCCTTTGTTTTCAATTAATGCATATGGATTTAATGGGTCCAGTTGAGGTAGACGATTTAGGAGAGTAAGAAATATACGTTTGTAATAGTTGATGATTTTCTAGATTTACTTGGGTATATTTTTTAAAAGAAAAATCGAAACTTTTGAAAAGTTTAAAGTCTTACATGCTAAAATCAAAAACATGTTTTACTGCTCTTATCATGCGAATAAGGTACGATCATGGAACGGAGTTTGATAATTCATTGTTCTTTACTTTTTGTGAATTAAAAGGAATTAAACATGAGTTTTACTGCTCCTAAAACACCTCAACAAAATGGGGTGGTGAAAGGAAAAATAGGACCTTACTTGAGATGGCACGTGTGATGTTGTTTTCAAAAAGAATTTCAAAAAGATTTTGGCCGAGGCCATAAACACGGCTTGTCACACGGCCAATAGGGTTTTCTAAGACCTGGTACTAGAATGACACCTTATGAAATTTTGAATGGTAGGATACCAAAGGTTCATTATTTTCATACATTTGGGTGTGTGTGTTATGTTCTAAATGATCGGGATTACTTAGCTAAATTTGACTCTAAAAGTGATAAGGCTATATTTCTTGGGTATGCTCGGGACGGTCGAGCATATAGGGTTTATAACCTTAGGTTAAAAACCATTCGAGGAATCAATTAACGTTGTTTTTGATGATTTAGCAAGTGTTACAGTGATGGAGTACGGGAATCTCCATTAATATTCTTTGGAAGAAGCTGGAGAATCAAAATCAAGTAAGTGATACCCCAGTGCTTGGCCAAAGTGTTGCCACCGATGGGATAGCATCTCCGGTATCACCCAAGACCAATCCGGCAAGCGAAAAGGATGAACGGTCGAGATGATGATAATGTGCATGAAGACTTGAGAAGGGATCCACCAGGCTAGGATCGGAAGAGACCATCCTTCCTCTCAAATTATTGGAGAAGCTAGTGAAGGGGTACAAACAAGGAACAAAGGACATTTTAGTGACCGTGAAATGGCAAGGTATGTGTGTATGTCCACCACATACCACAAGGTAAAATATTCCTGTTTTGTCTCTTCTTTAGAACCCAAAAATATTTACGAAGCTTTAAAAGATAATTTTTGGATACAAGCCATGCAAGAGGAACTTGACCAATTTGCTCGTAATGAAGTTTGGTGTTTAGTACCACGTCCTAGTAATACAAATGTTATTGGTACTAAATGGATTTTCAAAAACAAATCGGATGAGCAAGGAAATATTGTTAGGAACAAAGCTCGTCTCGTAGCACAAGGTTACACCCAAATTGAAGGTGTTGACTTTGATGAGACCTTTGCTCCCGTTGCTAGAATAGAATCCATAAGACTCCTCTTGGCTATAGCTTGTTTTCTAAAAATTACTTTGTTTCAAATGGATGTTAAAGCCGCCTTTTAAATGGTTATTTAAAAGAAGAAGTTTTTGTTGAACAACCAAAAGGATTTGAAGATCCTAATCTACCAAACCATGTATATAGACTTGATAAAGCTTTATATGGCTTGAAACAAGCTCCACGTGCATGGTATGATCGCTTAACCTCTTTCTTACTTGAATATGGATTCACAAGAGGTGAAGCGAGATAGGACCTTATTTATCCTAAGGCATGGCAAAGAAATAGTCATTGTTCAAATCTATGTTGATGACATAGTATATGGATCTACTTCTCGAAACGTGTTTAAAAGATTTTGTAGAGGCTATGACATCAACATTTGAAATGAGCATGATTGGAGAGTTAACATTCTTTCTAGGCTTGCGAGGTGAAACAATCAAATGAAGGAATATTCATTTCACAAAGCAAGTATGCAAAGAGCCTAGTAAAAAGGTTTGGGTTGGAAGGAGCAAAAAGTTCAAAAATCCCCATGTGTTCTTCTCTCAAACTTGGTAGAGATCAAGTAGGTGAGGATGTTGATCCTACTCTTTATCGTTCAATGATAGGTAGCCTTCTCTATCTCACTTCTAGTCGTCTGATATCATGTTCGGCGTGTGTGTTTGTGCACGTTATCAAGCCAATCCTAAAGTCTCTCATCTTAATTCATCAAAAAGATAATTAAATATGTTTTAGGAACAAGTGAATTAGGGATTTGGTTTAGTAAGGATACTAATACCAATTTGGTTGGCTTTAGTGACTCGGATTGGGCAGGGGATATGGATGATAGGAAGAGTACTAGTGGGGGGTGTTTTTACTTGGGCAACAATTTAGTTTCATGGTATAGTCGTAAACAAAATTGTGTTTCTCTCTCCACGGTGAGTCTCGAGTATGTGACAGTTGGTAGTTGTTGTTCACAACTTATTTGGCTAAAACATATGTTAGATGACTATGGCCTGAGAGTAATTCTTTGACTATGTCTTGTGATAACTTTGAGTGCTATCAACATTTCAAAAACCCAGTTCAACATTCCCGTACCAAAACACATTGACATACGTAATCATTTTCTTAGAGATATGGTAGATACAGGCCTAATTAATATTGATCATATTGATACTAAGTATCAACTGGGTGACATCTTTACCCAAGGCCTTAGACCACGAGAGATTTTCTAGTTTGAAAAGATCTCTTGGTCTTTGTAATCTCTGAGTGCTGTTCCGTCATGCTACCCCAGGTGATGTTATCACTCAGGGTAACACTTGTATATTAGTGTATTTTTTTCTTTGGTTATTTACTTAAAAAAAAAATACTTTATTATTTGTTTATTCTAGCTAGCTTAGTTCTAACAGTGGCACATGCTGACCTTTTTGTTATGGTAGGTTATTATTTAGGTTAGCACGTCGATATCATTCCCCTTCATATGCTTAAAGTGACAAGGTCACTAATCTTTTCTTTTGATAAATAAAAGGCAAAGGCATTTTTTTCATACTTTTCTCTCGAGCTCGGGGCACGGTGTTCGGCCGCAACGATGTACTCTTGCCAATGAGAAGGTATGAGGTGATTTTATGCTGAGTATTAGGGACATGGAGTTCGCTACTACAGTGTACCCTACTTGAAAGGCATAGATCACTTGATCTCTACACTTGAAATATAACTTGAAGCACGGAGCTCGTTACTACGTTGCTTTCTTGTTTAAAGAAGTGTATTGAGACGTGTTTAACAAGCAATGTACTTAAAAAATTATATATAGGCATATAATGCCTAAAGTGCATGAAAAATGCTCAGCTTGTTATGCCTGAAGTGTCAAAAAAAAAAAAAAGGCTAAGCTTATTATGCCTCAAGTGTTTGAAACTGAAAAAATATTTATCAAGGGGTTTTATATCATATGTGTTATCCTACGTGTTGCCATCATTGCCTTAACACATTAGTGTGTGCTATATTAGTTTTTTATTTATTTTCGAAATATTGTTGATTAATTTCTCAAAATCTGAAAGTCTTTTTAATTAAAGAATTTACGATTTTGAAAACATCTTCAACAAGTTTCCTTTATTTTTTGGTAAACTTAATTATGTAACTAACCCATATTTATTTTTTTTGCGTATAATGTTTTGGGCTGAGTTACAAATTATTTAGTTTACTTATTCTTTATTTTTTTTAAAATTTTGCAACCGTGTTTATTATCCTTAAGTTGGTTAGGGTTTTAAAAACTTTGTGTGGTGAGGGTTTATTGTTAATGAGTGGATAGGGTTAAAGGTGAGGGTTTTTAGGAGTTTAGATGGGATAGGGTTGTCTAATCAATTTAATTTTTTGTTCCCTCACCGTCTCTCTCTCTTAATTTCCTAAATTTTCTCTAACTCTCCTATTATCTCTCTCTAACCGTTACTCCCTCTACCTCTTTAAACCCCCATTCCAGCGTCTTCTTCCCTTCTCAACCTAGGTCAAAAAATTCGTTCCAAAATTCCATCATATCTCCATGGCATCTCCATCCAAAGCTAGTACCGAACCTTCCCACACGGACCAAATGGACATCTCACCTAGCATTGCTCCTTCCGTGGCATCTCGCGTGGCCATGGAAACTTCCCCAATGATCACTCCAAGCTCTTCTCCACCAACAATGGCAATTGTTCCTACCTCTGGCCCCAATACCTCGTTTGATCAAGGCATTCCTAAAGTGACTCTCATCCCTGCCGAGCCAAAAAGGAAGAGGAAAGCCCCAACTGCCAAGCTGTCTCCCCAAATTGCAAAAAGGAGGTCTTCCAACCGCATTAGATCAATCAGGTCCAAGGCAACTTCAAATACCACCTCGATCCGGTTGAAGTCTCAGAAAGCTCTATTGATGTGTCCTCACCCCATGTGAGTGACGAGAACTTTGAAGCAAACAAGGAAAAGGAGCCTTCTGTGGACTCATTTGATGCTTGGGTAGATGGTGATGAATAGGAGACCCTCTCAGATTATCAGAAAAAGAAGGCCAAGGGCAAAACTGTGAGTGCTACCGAAGTGCTAGCAAGAAGAGGATATCATCTGAGGTAACACTTGCCCCCTCTTCTGTTCCTAAACATTCCTCTAGTGATAATTCTGGTGATGAGGTTACTCAAACTGAAGAGGATAAAGCTTTTCCAAAACCTTTTCTTACTTTGGAGTATTATAAAAAGGAAAATATGGAACTTTGGTTGAATAGTCTAAGTAAGAGAATTTTAAAAGAGAAGCACATTGATGAGGGTCAGTTGGAAAAGGAAGGAGTGGTTCAGTTTTTAAAGGACAGGAATTTTATTAATGCTAATAATCATGCATCAGTTTTTGTTGAGAGTGTTATTCGCAATTTCTTTGCCAATTTGCATGCTCATTTGGATGATGAAGGGTCTCAGCTAAATATGGAAAAGTGTTTGTTAGGGGAAGAGTCTATTCTTTTACTCCTGCCCTGATTAACAAAGTTTTAGGCCTCCCTAATGTAGATGATGAGAGCATTAGGGTCAATAGAGATGAAATGGTAAATTGCTCACTCACAACAAACTGCAGTCTTGGCCTTTGAAAGAGAAACTTCATGCTTCTAGATTATCTTCTCTCTATTCTGTACTACACAAACTGTGCATCTTCAATTGGCTTCCTACAACTAATGAACCTATTGTGACTTTGGAGCATGCGAATGTGTTGTATAGATTGGGTAAAAATTTAAGGATTAACTTTGGAAGATTAGTGTTTAAACACTTAGCTTCATGGGGTAGAAAAAAGGAAGTGAACATTAGCTTTTTCCCCTATCCTTCTCTAATCTTCAAAGTTTTGGTATTTCAATCCTTGCCCATTGAAGCCTCTGATGTTTTTACCACTTGAACCCGAGTACTATACCGTTGATCAACAAGCGAAAAAGGGTAAAAGGTATACAAAGATCTTCCTTGGAACAAATCTGATGAATCAACCCCTGCTCCTCCCGGTGCTATCTCACGTGATACCCCAAGTGCTTCCCAGGTGTTGCCCCTCATACTTTTGCGAGGCGATGCTGCAAGTATTCTGAACAACATGATAAATCTTTTGGGCAACTCTGGACCATCAATCCCAAAGGCTACAGTTCTCAAATTCCTGCACGAACAGTCAAGTGCAATAGGAGAACTTGCTGAGGGATGGGCTAAGCTTAAGCAGGTAACAGATGCTTTTATTGATGAAATTTCTTCCCAAACAGGGGGAGGATCTGCTGCTGCTGGAACTTCTGGAGCTGGTGCTACTGCAGGTGCTACCACCAGTGCTGGCCCAAGTGATGGTGGAAGTGATAGGGAAGGAGATCAGGAGGAAGAAGAGGAGTTTGAAGAAGAAGAAAGCTGAACCTGAAGGTTGACAAACCTGAAGGTTGATGTTGCCACTATCATATGGGTGACTGTTTTTGTGGAGGTCCTACAAACAATGTTTTTATTTTGGTGATGGTGGTGGTCCTCTAAACAATTTACTTTTATTTTGTTTATTTTTGCTAAAACACTTTAGTTGGTTTGTTAATAACTTAATCTGCTAGGTTGTTTTTTGCTAGTTTTTGGATGATATTTGCTACAATGGTTATGGTTTTTAATGGTTACTTAGTTTATTTCGAAAACTTTTTAAAGTTTGAAATAAATTAGTTTATTATGATAAATCATTGTTTAGGATTAGCTCCTTGATTAAGGGGGAGTTAATTTTTTGTGGAGATATTATTCTATGTTCTATGCTCTGTACATTTGTATATAGACTAATCCTACAGGACAGCAGCACATTGAGTTTGGAAAGAAATATCCAACTAAGGGGGAGATTGTTAGTGTAATCTGCAGGTGATATCGCAGATGATTTCCCAAAAGTCCAGGTGATATCACAGATGATTTCCTGGACTGAAAATTATATAGTTGTATATTTCTTGTTTGTTATTTAATGGACTAACGTGCTAATATGGTCTGTATAGTCTATGGTTTATGGTTGTATTTCAGGGTGCAATAGCATCAAAGAAGGAGCTAGACACGTGTGGAAATTGGAAGAAAATAATTAATACATTTTATGTATTAATTCGTAATTTTGGCAAACAACAACAACACGTATGGAGACTTTGTCAAAGGTTGTTGCTGAGTTATAGAAGAAGTACAAGGATGATAAAGCAAAGGAGTACAAGGCATGGAAGCATGGCTTGTGGATTCAACAACTCGGTTGCTACAAAATAGGAAGTGGGAGCTAAAAATGTGGAACAACTTCACCCACTCTCCCTACACTTACTCCACGTGCAAGACCAGCCCCAAGGCTGTTATTGGAGTAGCCTTCAAGTATTTGAAGACTATAAATAAGCTTGGAAGGTTTCATTTGAAGACATGCCAATTATTTCATCACATTCACACCTTCGAAAAGCTTAGAGATAGAGTTCTTTGTTTGGTTCTTTTTAAATCCTTTCTCCCTTGTAATTTCACACTTGATTACTTTGGTATCAAGGTGTGTGAAGGCTAGGATAGGATTCCGTTCTTTATCTCTTGTTCCATAGAGCTCAAAATAGATATAGCTATAGGGAACTTTCGGCTTTGTAAATTCATTCATAGTGATTATAAAGTCTTGCCTAAGAGGCACTCTCAAGTTATATTTATATAACTTGAGAAAAACAATTTTGGTGTTTTATTCCGCTGCAAACTCTTTTACAAAATTGTTTTATTTTCGAAGTGTGTGTGTGTGCCATTCCAAGTGCTATCGTTGGTGCTGTTATCACCTTGGATATCACTTGTGATTCAAGCCGTGACAATTTCATAGTCCCCATCCCCGTTCCGTTCAGAAGTCGCCGTTGAGAGGTAAGTCTTTGTTTTTTTTCTCTCATTTTTCATATTTCCGGTGAAACGACCATTTTTTCCGTCCCCTTGGTTTCTGTTCTGAGCATATTTTTGTAATTTACATGTTTTAGAGGATAAAGGCATATGTTTAGTTTGGTTTCATAGAAGTTAGAAGAAAGCCCTTTGCTTTGGATTGTTTAGATGGGTTAATCGATATGTATCTCTCAGTTCTTGCTTTCTTGTAGATGTATTATATGTGTTTATTATTTTGGATTAATTCTAATGATTTTGACTTTATATTTTGATGTTTGTTCTGTGCTTCTACATTGATATCTAGTTGTAATATTCATAATAGTTCTTAGTTTATCATTTCTATTCAGTTAAAACAACCTCTTTGGCATTCCTTTACTGCTTCTGGTGTAGTACGCGCGTACATCTTTATTTACAGTTAGATTCATTTTTCTCAAATGTTTTAACTCCGCTAAAACTCCAAAAAGAAGGGTATTGAAATTGATTATCGCGCGGAGATGTTTTTTTGTTGAAAAAGATTGATAAATTATAAAATTCATATGACTTCACCTTATTTTAGATTAACAATGTTAAAGAAATTGGTACAACTCTATTTATAATTATGCTAGTCTCTTACCATGGGCACACCTCTATTTTCTCCTTTTTAAATTGAAAAATGTGCTGAAGGGAACATTGTTAGGGCTTAGATGCATCCTGATTGCATATCATTTGTTTTGAAAATTTGATGTTAATCAGAGTGTGTGCAACTTGGTTACTGTATTTAAATTTTGACCCATGTTCTGAACTGTTGATTGTTTACTGCTAGGTATGTTTCTTTATTTTGGGTACAACTGTTTACTACTGGTTCTAGATCCCATTTTGGGGCGATTGACGGCATCGCAGACGGTGATGTATCTCGCCTACGTTTGAGCGCCTGATATCAATCCTGGCACCCTAGATGCACCTTAGGTCGGATCACACTTTTTGATCAAGCATTCAACTGTTTACTCTTAATTTGTATTAGATGGCTTGTGTAAAGTCAAAGGGGGAGGGAGGGGGTGAATGTCTAAAATTAGGAAGACTTGGATGGAAGTATTGTTAAGGAATTAAACTCCTAATCATTGTCTAAAATTAGGAAGAAAACTCTTAGTAGCACTGCTTATAGGGTATTGTGGTTGGTGGTTAACATCTTAAAATATAAATAAGATGAGAGCCTTTCTCACCCACAGCTATCAAAATCCGTCCATCTTTGATCAAAAAACATAGAGCAAATAAGTTCTCTACTGTTTGAGCAAAGAATTTTCTGTTTAATAAGAGTTTTTCCAGTTTCACTGTCCTCTTTTCTCTAAGGATCTCAAACATCACAGCCATGTTTGTGAAAGTGTCTGTTTTCTCTTCACTGGTGTTATACTGTTACCTTGTTTTTACTTGTGACCGTATAACACCAGTGAAGAGTAAACAGTAATCGTCACAAACATGGCTGTTATGTTTGAGATCCTTAGAGAGGAGGACAGTGAAACCGGAAAAAATTCTTATTAAACAGAAAATCCTTTACTCAAACAGTCGAGAACTTATTTGCTCTGTCTTTCTTGGTCTAAGATGAGATAGGATTTTGATAGTTGTGGATGAGAACGACTCTTACCTTGTTTATAAATGTTAATTTAATTCATCATTGTAAAATTATATATTTTAGAACAAAGAATTAATATTTAAAATTATTCACAATATTAATAATTTAAAAAATATGATAGATGTGTGTGTTAATTCATTATTGTAAAATTATGCATTTTACGGTAATGAATAAAAATTAATGTTACGACGTGACGTTGTGACGGTTGAAACACAAAAGCTTAGAAACTCGTTTAAGAATCTTTAAATTATCATGTTGAAGTCAACATGTAGTCATCGATTCTTAAATTGTCCGTGTGGACAGTCTTGAAATGCACGATTATATGATTTTGTAAATGTCATCATTGTCTATTAAAATTACTTGAATAGTCGATAGTTGAGATATTTCGGTTGCATTAATCTTATTGTTCTCTTAGTGTATACTAGACATATATGGTTGATTACACACTGTCGATTCTAATCGATAGTGTTTGATTGACCTAGTCTACGTCGTGCACTTGGAGACCATGGGGTTATGCTGCCGAAATTTCTTGATTTTCGATTATAAAGCAAGTAGACAAAGTGATATTTACAATTCATACGTGTATTTCGGGATGGGATAGAAGCCAACCCAATTCTAAACCTAATGGACATGAATTGTCCTTTCATCCTAGGGAATGATATACTTTACAACAAAAAATTAAATATTAATATTTAAAATTATTCAAAATATTAATAATTAAAAAAATGTGATAGATGTGTGCGATAGAAGCCAACCCCAATTCTAAACCTAAATGAAGTGTCTTGTTGCTTTTAAGTTTGTAATCCAAATTTAGGGAATTGTAATGCGTTAATTACATCTAAACTGTTAATATATTATGAAATGCAGGAGTTAATTATGTCTAGAGAAGATCGTAGTTGGCTGGATAATCGTAGTAATCCCGATAGAAGGGGTGTCAGACCTCAATTCTTAGAAGGTTTAGAACATTTCGTGGAGTTTGCAAGAGCGCATCCCCAGTGCATTGGTGATGATAAGATTAGGTGTCCTTGTAAAAAGTGTAAGAATAGTAAATATATGAGTGTTGGATGGGTAAAGAAACATGTTTTGGAGGCAGGGTTTGTTGATGGTTATAAGGTATGGGTAGCGCACGGGGAGCGTTATGTGGTTGAAACAAGTGTTCGCAATCATCCTACTGTACCACGTGGTCCGAGGAACTGAACATTTGATTGATGAAGAGGAGTCGTACGTCGGTTTGGATGATATGGTTCGAAATGCGGGCCCCCAGAGTTTGATTGGAACCCTAATCCAAAAGAGGCACCAAATCCCGTTGCAAAGAAGTTTATGGATTTAATGGACTCTGCAAATGAGAAAATTCATCCTGGTGCAAAGGCTACAGTGTTAGAGCAAGTGACTGAGCTTCTAACTATCAAGGCTGATACAAATATGAGCCAGCATACTTACGATCGTATCATGTCATGGGGATAATGGATACTACCCGAAGAAAATAATATGGTTCACAATTTTTATGAGACGAAAAAGTTGGTGGGGCAGATCGGTCTTGGGTATGTTAAAATTGATGCTTGCAAGAATCAGTGCATGCTTTTTTATAAGGAAAATGAGGGCCTCGATTCATGTTCAATATGTGGACTTACTAGGTATAAGCCACAACGCCGTGGTAGTGCCAAGCACAAGAAAAACGTGCCTCGGGCACAGTTGCGTTATATGTCGCTAATTCCCAGGTTGCAACGAATTTATGCATTGAAAAAAGCTCAGAAGCCTTGCGTTGGCACAAAGAGTGTCCTCGTGAAGAGGGTGTGATGACTCATCCTTCTGACGGTGAAGCATGGAAACATTTTGATGCCACTTACCCTAATTTTGCTGCAGATCCTAGAAACATAAGGCTGGGGATATGTACAGATGAGTTTTCTCCATTTGGACCAGGGGCAAAATCTTATTCATGTTGGCCTGTTATAGTCACAGTGTATAATCTTCCCCCGTGGTTATGTATGACTGATCCTTATATGTATTTGAGTTTGTTCATTCCCGGGCCTTCGAATCCAGGCAAAAACATTGATGTGTATCTTCGACCTCTGATGGATGAACTCAAACATGTGTGGAATGATGGTGTCCAGACATGGGATGCTTTCAAGTTGCAAAATTTTAACATGAGGGCTGCAGTGATGTGGACAATTAATGACTTTCCTGCTTATGGTATGATGTCGGGATGGAGCACATATGGGTGATTGGCCTGTCTGTATTGTATGGAAAATACAGATGCATTCACACTTCAGCATTACAAGAATCAGTGTTGGTTTGATTGCCACAGACGGTTTCTTCCTAGTGACCATCCATTTTGTAAACAGAGGAATGCTTTTACCAAAAATAGAGTTGAGCATCGGGGCCCCCCTCCTCATCTGAGTGGCGAGGATATTTTTGAGCAGGTGTCTGAGGTGTCTGATGTCGGGTGGGGAAAGTTGTTTTCAAAGGATAGACCAGACAGATTTGGTAAAGACCATAAATGGATTAAAAAGAGTATATTTTGGGAGTTACCTTATTGGAAGACGAACTTGATAAGACATAACCTTGATGTCATGCATATTGAAAAAAATGTGTTTGACAATATTTTCAATACAGTGATGGGTTTTAAGGCCTCAACGAAGGACACAGACAAGGGTCGACTAGACCTTGAAGCGATGTGCAATCGTAAAGATCTCAACATTGTTAATGTTAATGGAAAAGATTTCAAACCAGTTGCTCCCTTTGTTCTGTCAAGAGAGGATAAGCAACGTGTTATGCAGTGGTTGAAAGATTTGAAACTTCCTGATGGGTATGCATCTAATATTGGCAACTGTGTGAATGTGGAAGAAGGGACGGTATATGGGTTGAAAAGTCATGATTGTCACGTATTATTGGATAGGTTGCTACCCATTGCATTTAGGGACATTCTCCCTAATGAAATATGGGTTGCCCTAACAGAATTGAGTGAATTCTTCAGAGCATTGACTTCCAGCACTCTTCGTGTTGAGGATATGAGAAGACTCGAAGAGAGCATTGTGGTGACAATATGCAAGCTTGAAAAGATATTTCCGCCATCTTTCTTTGATTCAATGGAGCATTTACCAATTCACCTAGCTTATGAAGCTAGAGTTGGAGGACCTGTTCAGTACAGATGGATGTATCCATTTGAACGATTTTTGGGGAGTTTGAAAAAGAAAATGAGCAATAGAGCAAAAGTTGAGGCATCTATGTCTGAATCAGTGATTGTCGATGAAATTGTGTCGTTTGTTTCAACATATTTTCACCCCGACATTGAGACAAGGTTCACTAAAGTGGGACACAATTATGATGGGGGAGTCACTGATCCTGATGGAAAAATTTCAGTTTTTTCTTCTCCTGGTCGATTCCTTGGCAATAGAAAGTGCACGCGCATGCTAAGCAAAAAAGAATTAGAAGCGGCTAAACTCTATATTCTCCTTAACTGTGCTGAGGTCGAGGACTACTTGAAGTAAGCATTATTCATTTGTTAGTAAGTAATGTTAATCCTAATAACTTTAATACGAACTAAGCAACTTTATGTTCTCCTTGAATGCAGTATGTTCGAAGAACAGGCTGGAGACATTGCGCCTGAATTGATTTCAATAAGGACAGACAACGAATTTCCCTCCTGGTTTAATAATTATGTAAATGCCAATTCATTAATTCAATGTTTTTAATAGAATTTGAAGTATGAGTTTTTTACTATCTATGTGTTTTTATTTAGATTTCGAACAACCGTGGAGATGTAAAAGTTGCGAGATTACAAGCATTAGCACACGGTCCGTCCTTAAGAGTGAATGTATATAAGGGATATTTTGTCAATGGCTACGTATTCCACACCGAAGAATATGGCCAAACGAAATCAACTTGGAATAGCGGGGTCAATCTCAAAGGAAATCTCGAGTATTATGGCGTATTGAAAGAAGTTATTGAATTGGAGTATTTTTTTGGAAATTCTGTAGTTCTTTTCAATTGTGAGTGGCGGGACGCTGAGCGAGGCATTACAAAACATGGCACTTTTGATCTCGTTGACTTAAAGCATTCTTCTAGGCATAATGGTGATGATGTGTTCATTCTTGCATCTCAAGCATAACAGGTGTATATGACCCCCTACCCCCGTCGACGAAGAGAGTCTAGCGAATGGTGGGCCGTATGGAAAACCAAAGCAAGAAGCACTTTTGATATACCATTGCATGAAAAAACGTCTACTTCAAATATTGATTCATCATTAAATGATTGTTATCAGGAAGAGGAAATGACTATACCTCCGATTATTTTCTTGAATGATAATGTCAAGGAGGAAGCATTAATGGCCGAAAACACCCGTCCACTAGGGGAGGAAGTCACTTTCAATGAAATCGAGTATGACAATGTGGAGGATGAGGAAGGAGAAGGGTATATATCTGGGTTCGATGATGAAGATGGGGAAGAAGACGACGACGAGGAAACTAGTGAAGAAGAAATTGAATTTTGTAGTGATAGTGATCAAGATTGTAGTGAATGAATCAGTTTAGTTTTAATTCAGATAATGTTTTGTATATAATGTTTACATTTTATATCACTTATCCTTGTCCAATTTATGCAATTAATAGAATCATTTTTTTCCTCTCTACTATGCTTTTCAATTTTACTTGGTTACTCTTACATGCTATGTAATATTACATCTATCTCATGATTTGGACAATAAATGCTTCCTACTATTTAAATGCAAACATAGTGTATATTGGCTGCAAACATCTTACTCCACCACTACTATCACGTACAACCACTACCACCATTACTATACCACCACAACTATTACTACTACAACCACTACTACCACTACTATTACTAATACTACTACGTATACCACCACTACCACCACCACTACTACTACCAATGCTAATACTATTACCACTACCACAACTACCACCACCACCACTCCACTACTACTATCACTACCATGGCCAAACTGTGTGATTTGGTGAGAAATTTTTCAAAGCTGGGAATCAAGCATTGTTCATTCCAGATCCATTACAATTACAAGAACCTATTTGAAGAACACACAGCAAAAATCAAGATTTTAAATCTTGAATTTTGCTGTGTGTTCTTCAAATAGGTTCTTGTAATTGTAGTGGATCTGGAATGAACAATGCTTGATTCCCAGCTTTGAAAAAGTTCTCACCAAATCACACAGTTTGGCCATGGTAGTGATAGTAGTGGTGGAGTGGTGGTGGTGGTGGTTGTAGTTGTAGTAGTGGTGATAGTATTAGTAGTGGTAGTATTAGTAGTGGTAGTAGTAGTGGTAGTAGTAGTGGTGATGGTAGTGGTGGTATACGTAGTAGTATTAGTAATAGTAGTGGTAGTAGTGGTGGTAGTAGTGGTAGTAGCGGTAGTGGTGGTGGTAGTACGTAGTGGTGGTGGTAGTAGTAGTGATGGTGGTAGTGGGACTCTCTTTTCACATAGTGTATATTGGCTGCAAACATCTTACTCCATAATTTGCTTGGACATGTAGTCATTATTTTGAATGCTTCCTACTATTTAAATTTTGTTCTACTTGATAATATTTTCTGTCTACATATATAATATACTAGTTTAGATATGTCGGGTCGAGGTGGCAATCGTTCAAAGAGAGGAAAGGTTGCGAGTTTTGTCCATTGTCTTGTTTCACCAAGGACGGGAGGGAACTTCTGGTTCTGGACGTAGTGATGATGATTTGAGCAGTCCAGGTATTGATAGCTCTAGTGTTCCTGTTAGTGAACCATCCGGGCGGGTTAATTTGGACACAATTATTAATGAGGAAGGAAAAATGGAAATATCTATCTCTCCCAGTGGCCAGTAAGTATTATTTAATTGTAAATGTCATATATATAATGTTTACATTTTATTATTGTCTTTTTATTTGTATATATATTGATATATTGTTTTTCAATTAATATCTTAATAGGTTTATACATGGTGGTTGTCAAGACCATGCTCGATGGTTTGGGGATTTATTCAGTGGGTATAATTTTGAGGAATTTTATCCCACTCCAAAGTCAATATCAAAAGATGTGTACGATATCTGGTATAGCCAGTTTCGGATAAAATTACTTAATTCTCTTTGGCATGTAATCAAACAAACATATTTTGTTTCCCTTTCCCTTCCCTTTTTTCCAAGTGAAACAGTTTCCCTTTCCCCTTTTTCCCTTTCCCTTTCCCCTTTTCCCCTTTCCCTTTCCCCTTTCCCGTTTCGCTTTTGGTTGTTGGATACCGTTTCCCTTTATTTGATGTTCAAACAAAACATTTTCCCTTTCCCCTTTCCCCTTTTCCCCTTCCCCTTTTCCCTTTCCCTTTCCCATTACCCCTTACTCCTTTCCTGTTTCACTTGATTTGGATGGTTGTTTCAAGCGAAACAGGTTGTTTGTGTTTCTTTGTATGTTGGGATTTGTTTAAAACATGTTTGACAGTTTACAGGTGGTTTAATAATAAAATAGAATTTTTTTTTTAAAATCTGGACAAATTATCGACGGAAATTTTCGTCGGTAAATAATAAAAAAAAATCTCATTACAGACGGAAATATTCGTCGGTAAATAATAAAAAATTAAAATCGTTACCGACGGATATTTCCGTCGATAAATAATTAAAAATAAAAAAACTCATTACCGACGGACATTTCCGTCGGTAATGTTTTAGATTTCCGACGTACCTATCCGTCGGTAAAATTTAAGTTTTTCGACGGATATAACCGTCGGTAATGGGTTTTATTTTTTTTAATTTTTTAATATTTACTGACGGAAATTTCCGTCGGTAACCTCCGGCTATGGCTCCGGCAAACCGGCCGGCGTACCTCCTTGCCAATGGACGGTTTCCGGCGGAATTTTGGGTTTGCCGACGGACTATCCGTCGGTAATACCGACGGAATTGTTCCATCGGTATTACCAACCAATTATTTTCGACGAAATCCGACGGACGAAATCCGTCTGTAATTCCCATTTACCGACGAAACTGGGGAATTACCGACAGAAATTTACGTCGGTAAAAGGCCTGTTTCTAGTAGTGGGGGCGTGCGAGAGGAGTGCTCAGAACCTATGAGCTTTGTTGTGCGCACCAATACTAGGGTCAAAAAATCCAGGGGGGAGCGCAAAGAGGTGGGGAATGTTACTTGTGGATATTGCAAGAAAAAGGGACACAAAGTCGACTCTTGTTTCAAGCTTGTGGTACATCCGAAATGGTGGGGTGAGCAATTCTCACGAAATGGAAAGGGAAAGAAAGGACAGAATGTCATGCAACCACTGGAGGAGCGAGAGGGCACGAGTCTTTTAGCGCTCGAGCCAACACTGTATAAGTTAATGATGATGATGGCGCGGAAATGACATATGTTGAGCGCGCTCAACTCTTGGGACTTACAAGTGAACAGGGGAACAACTTCAAAGCCATGGTGCAGACCAACGTCAAAAGTAATAAGCGCATGAATGGTAAGATGAATGATGAGCATTGTCTAGTGGATAGCGGGGCTAATCGACATATAACAGGAAACCTTTTGTTGCTTGCCAATGTTCGTAACATTGAGTTCAGTAGAGTAGGACTGCCTAATTGAAAGTACATCATTGCCACAAAAGAAGGCAATGTTAACATTGAGCCTAAACATATTCTACAAAATGTGTTATATGCTCTGTCATTCAATTGCAGTATGATGTCTGTCTCTCAGTTACTTTGTGAATCAAATAATTTTGTGTAATTTTCTGACGAACTTTGTGTAATACAGGACCGAACCTCGAAGACGTTGATTGGTACGGGTAAAGAAAGCAAGGGGTTGTACTACTTGAGTAAGTCTAGCGAAGCAGGAGTCTGCAGTGCTAAGGAACTTGCAAAGCATGAGTTATAGCATCAACGGTTGGGACATCCATCAAGTAAAGTAGTTAGTTTGCTTCTTTTTGTTAGTCGGAATAGTGCTAATAAAGATGTTTGTGAAATTTGTTGTAAAGCCAAACAAAATAGAGATAAGTTTTTGCCTAGTGAGAGCAATTCTGAAGAGATTTTTTATTTAATTCATATTAATCTTTGGGGCGATTACGGGACAACTGCTTTAGGTGTAGCAACTTATTTTTTAACTATTGTGGATGACTGCTCTCGCACTATGTGGGTATATTTGATAAACTCAAAAAGTGATGCGCCTCACACTTTGAAAAATTATCTTGCCATGGTTGAGCACCAATTTAATAAATGTCTCAAATTGGTACGAAGTGACAATGGGAAATAATTAACATGTATTGAAAAATATTTTTCTGAAAACAGAATTGTGTTTCACACCACATGTATTCGCACTTCACAACAAAATGGGAGAGTAGAAAGAAATCACCATCAAATTTTGAATGTAGCACGGGATTACGGTTTCAAGTTGGATTGCCTAATAGATTTTGGGATGAGTGTGTTTTGACGACCGGGTATTTGATTAATCGCACCCCTTCAAAATTGTTGCATGGGAAAACTCCGTATGAAATCATTTTTGGCAGAGCACCCACTTATAAACACATTAGGGTTTTTCGGCTCTATTTTTTATGCCCATTATTCACATCGTGATAATGACAAAACCCTAGCCGTGAATCCATCTAATATGAATAGATTAAAAACATGAACATAGATTTACTAACCTTTGTTGCGAGTTTGTCTTTCGTTAAACGAATCGTAATTCTCCTTGAATCGTAGAAGAAACTTTGATCTTCTCCTCGTTCTTCCTTGTGATGAATCAACAACGGTAGGCCTTCAAGCTTTAGGTGATAAAGCAATCACCCTCTATCGATAATCCACACGCGAACGAACCAAGATATCATGTTGGATTGCTAGATGATCCTCGATCGTTGAAACTCTTTTCAACAATCTATGGCTATTATGGAATTGAATCTATAGTGTTTTGATCTTTGAGTCGTAATCAAAATCAAGAAATTTGTGTTTCTCAAACCCTAAATTTCGTGTGTCTTGGCTGAGGAAAAGGGGCTATTTATACTTTATAAATATCCCTAACCTTTAGGGAGAAGAACCCTAATCCAAGCCAATAACGGATCTGCTGAGCTGCGGCCATGCACGGGCGTGCACTTAAATATGCATGGCCATAAACCCACTTGCACGTTCGTGCAAAAGATCCAGAATTATTTTTTCCAAATTTGAGCCATTTTTCAATTCGTTTTTCCCTATAGAAATTATATTTATGTTGATAGTGAGTCGAAACATCGATCCTCACAAGACATAAGTGGTCTCTAGCAAGCCATTATGTCCACCCAATTAAATATAACATCAAAGCTTGATTCCTTGATAGATCATTGCCACAATCCCTTTGTCTCACGATGTCATATTTAACATAAGTCATGGTCCACGTCAACTTATATTGTTCAATTCTTTCTCGACTCTGAATATGTTGATAATCCAGGTGCATTTGATCTCTATCAAATCTCTTGAGTGTGGCCACATATTTCATCAACACTATTCATCGAGGGGCCCAAGCAGACATGTCTCTTTACGAGGGACAGATCCCATCTTGACTTATCATTCTTCCCTACAAGAATCCAGTCGTGCCAACATAGCCCTTATTGCTATCCTATTAAAGATAGTGTTAGACTACATCAAACACAACGTTCATCATGTGAAAGACGATGATAATCTCAGGTACTAAGAATTCTAATGACACGACTATCATGAGATTTAATCATGACATATATGACCATAGACCATGTCATAAACCTCATAGATGGGTCAGTCCAGTACCTTGTTCTCTAACAAGAATCCATAAGTGCAATGTGCATCCCCATGCATATAAACATCTCTATGATTATCCATTACCAACCTATTCTAGTTATTCACAATAACTAGGGACACAAAATATTATAATAAACATGTCAAATATATAATACTCAAGATAAACACTCTCTATTATAAATGGTAAAGACAATTACATAACGGTATTAGTTATGAGCCAAAATAACTATAAGTATAGGGCATAACACCAACAACCCTTTTGGAAATAAAGGATGGTATTGTATTACCTTGAGGAAAACAAAACACTTGCCTCACGTGATGTTGTTTTTGTAGAATCCAAATTCCTCTTTCATTGATCAGAGTGATAGTCCAAATGAAAAGGTTATTGGTCCTGATTTTATTTTTTATAATCCTGATAAGACGGTTATTGGGGAAACTTGTGCTTCTGAGTGAGACGCAGAGGTTAAAAATCATGTTGAAGCGCCCCTTGTGAATTATGACCACACTGATGAGGCTCCCCTTGTGCCTGATGAGGCGGCCCTTGAGCATGATGAGGCGCCTCTTGAGCATAACGAGGCACTTGTAGCTTCAACTGAGGCGCCTAACACTGAGTATGTTACAAGTGAAGCGCCTGCACTTACTATGGAGGAAGCATCTGATAATTTGGGCATAGGAAAACGGACAAAGGTTCCCTTCTCATGGTATACAAGCACTGAGTATGATTTAAGCACATCTCAGACACACAAGTCTTCAGATACTCGATATCCTTTATCACATTTTGTCAATTGAACTAAATTCACTTCTGCACATCGTTGTTTTTTTTGTCGCAATTGTTACAGGTGTTGAGTCTAGAAACTTTTGCAAAGGCTGTAGGTCAGAAGAATGGAGGGCATCCATGAGCAATGAGCTTAATGCTATAGATTAGAATGGGACATCGGATATAGTGGATGCTCCTATTGGTAAAAAGGTTATTGGGAACAAATGGGTGTATACAATCAAATATAAGGCAGATGAAACGGTGGAATGATACAAGGCGCGACTGGTATTTCTAGGTAATCGTTAAGTGGAAGGCATATACTACACAAAAACCCTTGCTCCAACGGTCAAAATGTTTACAGTACGAGTGATCTTGGCTATTGTGGCGGCCCATGGTTGGGAACTTCATCAAATGGATGTTCACAACGCCTTCTTACATTAAGATCTGAGTGAGGAGGTATATATGAAGCTTCCCTTGGGGTATCAACCCCATATGTCCGATAAAGTATGTAAGCTCTGAAAGTCCTTGAATGGGCTCCGCCAGACGCCTCGTTGCTGGTTTGCTAAGTTATCTGCTGCATTGAATAAGTACGGGTTTGTTCAATCGTACTCATATATTTGCTCTTTTCTTATTAGAAGGACGGCATCGCCATACATATCTTTGTTTACGTTGACGATTTTGTCATTGGGGGTAGTGAATCTATTGCCATTACTGACTTTAAAGATTATTTATGTCGTTTTTTCAAAAGGAAAGATCTTGGGTGCTTGAAGTATTTCTTGGGAATAGAGGTTGCACGCCACACGAATGGGATCTTCTTGTCTTAAAGGAAATACGCTCTTGATATTCTCTCCAAAGCTTGTCTTCTTGGTGCACATCCGACGAATACTCCTATCGAGCAAAATCATCGGTTGGCTTTGACAAACGACGATCTCTTGTCTACCCTGAACGCTATCGACGTCTCGTGGACGTTTAATCTACCTCACTATCACGAGACCAGAGCTCTCTTAGTGTGTTCATATCCTTGGACAGTTTATGAAAACACCCAAGCTTGCTCATTGGCATGAGGCTTTACGAGTGGTTCGCTATCTTAAGGCACATCTTGGCCAAAGGATTCTATTGCGCGCCGACTCGGATCTTCGGCCATATGCCTTTTCTGAATCTAACTGGGCCAACTTCCCCATTACTCGTCGCTCTTTAACGACGTACTTTGTGTTATTGGGTAGTTCTCCTATGTCATAGAAGACTAAGAAGCAAACCACCATTGTTCGCTCTTCGGCCGAAGCTGAGTATCGCTCTATGGCAAGCGCACGTGTGTACTCATATGGATGCATGGTCTCTTGTTATCGTTTGGGATCACTCTCTCAGCTCCTACGACAATCTTGTGTGATAGTCAGTCATCTATTCAGATCGCACATAATTCTGTTTTTCATGAGCGCACTAATCATATCGAGGTTGATTGTCACCTTATTCGTGATGCCATTCAGTCTTGCCTCATATCTACGAAATATGTTCACACTTCTGCTCAGTTAGCAGACGTAATTACAAAAGCGCTTGGGACTCGACAATTCAATATCTTACTTGCCAAGATGGGCGTTTGTGACATTCATGCTCCAACTTGAGGGGGTGTTAGAGGAGCGCCCTAGGCGCTGAAGGAGAACCATGACAGGCGCTACAGAGAACCATGATCTCTCGTATATCTCGGGATATACTCTCTTCTCCCTTTGCACATATCTTGTCTTTATTTATATATATTAAGAATTTAGCGTAATTGTAAAAATTGATAGTATATATCAAGTAGTTGGCAAAATTGTATGGATTTATAGCGTAACTGTAGGGATTGATTTGTATCAATATTAGATCAATATCATATCAAGATCTCTAGATTGTATATAAAGTCATTGACGGCATTGAAATGAACAGAGAAAAATTATTCCCTCTCCCACTCTTGTTTTCTAACTTGTTATAGTTACCACTTGATCTAAAAGCTTAAGTTGTTAAATTGTGCCTTAACAATGTATATCAACGTTTCACAATCCCCCTCACATGTGACCTGATTGCACACGTGGGAAGATTACAAACATGCCACATTGTTTGGCATGCCATATTTCAAACATGCCACATTTTCGGGCATGTAAACATAGTGCAATTTTTGCACAATTAAATCCGGATAATACTGCAATCGAGTGAAATCGAACTCGGTACCTTACGCTCTGATACAATGTTAGAGTTAACACTTTATCTAAAATTATATATGTAAAATGTTATATAGTAGTATAATATATGAAATTAACCAAAAAGGGAGTTCAAAATCAAACTTAGTGTTAAAAAAAGGGTGTCAAAACTAGAATGTTCTAATTATTTTAGTGCTTAATTTATTTTTTACTTTCTCAAAATTTAAAGGTAATATAATGTTTATGTCAAAAAGACAAGGGAATGACCTTTTGTTTACGATGTGCATGGATGGGTGTTTTGTGTATATGTATGTGCGCGTGTTATTTGTACATATGCGTGTACCCAAAGGTTATTTTCACGAATTATTACTTTCTACTCGTATGTGGTAAACCCTAACTTCTTGAGCTATATATCAGTGTGTTACGACATTCAATAAAATTAGTCTCAGCTCATTTTGTCCCATTTTTGATAATCAGTTTATTGTAATTCAGGGAATGTAATAAAATGATGCTATTTATTAACGAGGAATTTGTTTTCCTTCAGGTTTATTCACTTGCAATGCATTTCTATCAATTGTTTTGTTTTTCTTTTATATTTTTGTTAGAATTACCATATTCAATTACTCCCTCCGTCCCAAAATGTTTGTCCCATTTAACTTTTTTTTTGTTGAACTTTGACCACAAATTTATGAGAGATTAATCATGTTCATGAAATTCTAAAAGTTATTGTTGATAATATTATTAATGGTGAATCAATAGAAATTTTTAGAATTTCATGAACATAATTAAATTTTCATATATTTGTGGTCAAAGTTCAACAAAAAAGTTAACAAAAAAGTTAAATGAGACAAACATTTTGGGACGGAGAAAGTATTATATTGGTTTGCTTACTAATTTGATTCGGACCGGACAAAAAAGGGATGATGTCATATGTTATGGAAATAGGTAATACTAATAAAAATAGTCCAGTAGAATTTATTTGTGTTGGCTTTCGAAGTCCGATAACCAATAAAAATAGTCCAGAAGAAATTGGGCTAAGCCTTTTAACAATTTTAAATATAAAGACTCGGCTTGGCTCAGTTAGATGTTGCTCTAACAGCCCTTTTTACAGGTTGAAAAAAATTAGAAATTAATGTCATCATAATAAGATCAGAAAGTGTTGTCTTGTAAATCATTCATACAAAGTTACATTGTATTTGAATAAGTTACTACCAAAGCAAGTGTATTTTTGATACAGCTAGAAAATATAGTTACTTAAACGTAAACTGTGCCACGCCAATATAAAACTGATCTACACTTTGAAATATCTCACACCTCGTAAAATAATCGTCTATTTTTCAAAAGAAATTATGTGGGAAAAGAAATACTAATATCATTTTACTTACTTTCCGGAGAAGTTCGGTTCCTAACCAATCAACTAGTTAAACACTGATTTTTTGTAGTTGTTAATTTGACCACTTAATTGTAACTTAGACAATTGAATCGCAACCGGACATTTTCTTTTTCAAAATTAGCAACTGATTTGCAATTATATCATTTCTTACATGTTTTGCGTCTAACTTGTGGCAGAAATTAAAGGGTGACCAGATTGGCAAGTACAAAAAGATAACTTTTTGATCATATTAAGATGAATATATCTAAACTTAACTACTATTTAACTACTAAACTATTTTAAATAATGTGCATTTATATGTATTTTTTTGAGACTAAAATTGTTCAATTACAATAGTTGCAATCTAGTTGTAATTCAGTTGCAATAAGTTGTGATTTAGTGACCAAATTAGCAAATACAAAATATCAGTCTCTAATTAGTAGCTTGATAACCGTTAACCTCTTTTGGTGCCCAAAAACAGCAGCTAAAACATGAATTTTCAATAGTGACTGGATCAAATGGTTTTTTTTTGTGTTTTCTCATTTATCTCCTTATAATTTGTATTTCTGCTCTCGTTGTCAACTGATTTTAAAATAAAGTTCACAATCGTACATAATCATATCATTGTGCCATGTCTACTATGGTACCTTCAAAATTTAACAAAACCCTCTTGGAATATTGTTGCATCATCTGGTAAATAGTAATAATATGGGAGAATATGTTAGAGATAAAAAAGAAAATTCACCAAATATTCAGTTACCTAAGTGGGTATTGAGTCAACTTAGAAAATTTACCTTAGTTAGAAGTATTCTCCAATTAGAATTATATTTACTATATTAGAATCCTAGTCATATTAGGTTTTGTTATTACATTATTTACTTTCTCTTGTTCTTGTTATGTATAAATAGGGTCTTTATAATGTCAATAAAACTTAAGATATCTTCTTCAATATTTATCAAAACTTACATGGAACCCACCAATCATTTCGCACATATTTCACACAAGCCAATTAATTTATAAAGGGTATCAATCGTCGATTCACGCATACAAAAGATTTACTAGACTTTAAAATCAAATTAGACGGTTAACATTTCAACAGCTATCGGAATCCCAATTTTTGCAACACCTTAAAAAAAACGGTTTTACTCCATTATCCTCTTTAATTTTCCTTTCCTTTTATTCATTCTCCATATATTCTTGTATTATCACTATTTTTTTCTTCCTTTTCTAAATTTATTCTTATTTCTTTTTTAATTTTTTTTTTTTTACATTTTTTCTTTAACGATGACATATATGAGAATTAATGTTAGCCGATTTCATATTATATATTATATTGATACCTAATGCTTTGTTATTGTTATTGTTGTAAGCAATGTAGAAACTAAACACATACTCCCTCCGTCCCATTGAGCTTAAGAAAAAGTGAAATGGCACGAGAATTAAGGAATATTATTATAGTATTAGGAGAGAGAATGAGTGGAAGAAGTGTTGTGAGTGAGAAAAATTAAATAGGAGAGAGAATGAGTGGAGAGAATAGTAAATTATAATGGTGTTGTGAGTATTAAAATAATGTAGGAGAGAGAATGAGTAGAGAGAATAGTGATTTAAGGTTTCCATTTTGGGAATTCTTAAGACTTATGGGACGCCCAAAATAAAAAGTTTTCTTAAAACTTATGGGACGGAGGGAGTATATTTTTTTAAATGTTAAGAAGTCAAATATGACATTTACTATATCCAAACCAAACAAAGTAAGTACAACATACTTCTGCGCTATTCAATTTGTGCAACTAAGATCTAAAATCGTACTACATAATTAAGTCAAAGAAAAAGAAGATGTCTGTGATTGGTCATTTCATATCTGTGGTTGAAACCTCTTGCATGTCATTGGGCCAGATTATATATTCAAGTACTGTCCGACCCACATGAACGGGCCCAAACATGATAAGTACCCTAGTGGGCCCATCTCCAAACCCAGCATTGATGCTTATTTGACAAAGATTGTATAAGTAGTTTTCATGTACCATTTTGGCCAACCAAGGGTTTTGGAACATAAATATGCAGTCTAAAAGAACTTGCATTTTTTTAGTATCAATGAAATGACACGTGGGGTCCTCCTCCACTTGAAAGTAGCACACTCTTTTCCAATCCAAATCCAAGCGGAAGAATGATTCAACGCTCACAATTTTGTATAAAAATAAAGAGATATGGTTTGAGTTAAAGCTCGTCTAATGGCGATTGGTTATTTTACACACATTATTGAACCAAATAAATCGAACACGAGATACGAGTCTAGCTCATCAATAAGAAGTAGGCGAGCCCAATTCAAAAATTAACACGGAAGCCCGAGGCGACAAATACTCAGCCAGTTATTATAAGTATTCACGCATGATCTCCTTACAATCTAAATGCTGATGTAACCGCCTCTTCGAATCTGATCTATAATTTTTGAGTCGGTCTGTTGAGAAACGCATTTCTCCGTCGCGTGTGAAGAAACGGGGCTATGTTTGTCGCGCGACATACTTAGTTTACGGATATCTTTTCAAAGCCTTCGGATATGGCTTGAATACGATATCCGAAGCTTTGGAAAGGATATCCGTAAAACCAAATATTTTTCCGGATATCCTTTCCAGCTGATATCGAAGCTTGAATATGGATATCCGTAGCTTTGGAAAGAATATCCGTAAAAAAATTTGGTTTCGATATCCTTCTCCAGAAAACTTCCTGGATATCCATATTCAAGCTTCTGGATATCCATATTCAAGCTTCTGGATATCCAGAAGCTTTGGAAAGGATATCCAGTTGTTGTGGCTAAGTATGTCGCGCGACAAACTAAGCCCCGTTTCTCCATACGCGACGGAGAAACGCGTTTCTCCCCAGATTTTGTGTTGATAAATTTTTATGAGATCGGTCAAATTTTAAGTTAACTAAAAAAATAAAAATTACACTATTGAAGATATATATTTTTAATATGACATATATAACATATTTTTCATAATCATGAAGTCAAATAATAATATTAATAATAATCATAATAATAATAAAGTTGTTGATGTTGATGATAATACTAGTAAAATTGTAACAATAATAATAGCAACAAATAAGAGTGTTTAGATAAGGAGTTTTTATCAAAAATTACCTTAAAAATTAAAAAGATATTATTACAAAAAAAAAAAATGTAACTTGTAATATTACCAAAAACTACTTCTTTCTTTTTTTAATTTTTTTTGCCTTTTCAGTTAAAATAACTGGTAAATACGTTTATCATTGATAAATGCATTTATCAGTTGTTTATAACAAATAAATTCATTTATCAGTTTTTTTAAAAGTATTTTGTGCTTGATTTTTTGTTTAAACAACTGATAAATATATTTATCATTGATAAATATATTTATCAGTTGTTTATAACTGATAAATGCATTTATCAGTTATTTGACAAATAAATGCAAAAAATAAAATAAAAAGTAATTTTTTGTGTTATTTAAAGAGTTTTTTGTAATATCCAACTTGTGTGATTATTTTTTTGTAGTATTCATATTTCAAAAGTAGTTTTTGATAAATGCCCTTTTATATAATATTAGATTTTAATTATCCACCAACAATAACAAGTCATAATATTTTTAATTCAGAAGGGCTCCAAACAAAAACAAATCCAAAATTTAGCTAGGTTACTTGTCATAAACATATAATGAGATAAAGTATTAAGTTACATATGTAAATATTGAAAAAAAATATTGTCAAAGACATTTTTGGCGAGTTTATTATGGTCCTTGTTTCAATTTCAAGCATTTATTATCATAGTCATGGTCATGGTCATGGTCATGGTCATGGGTATTTTTGAATGTTTAGGTTTTAAAAATTAGCAAAAACAGGATATTATCATGATTAAAAAAAAAAAACCATTGTAGGGGACTCTACGGATGACACATATTTAATTTAAGGATCAAATAATTATTTAGTACAAGGGTATTCTTGAATATTCACAGACCGAAGGGAAAACTGAAAAAAAAAAAAAAAAAAAAAAAGACCAGCAGGACCAAGCTAATAAAATATATATTAATGAGAGATCAAATTAATAAAAAATGCCAAATTTAGTGACAAAATTACTATTTAATCCTTTTCTATATATAATTTACATCATTATGTATAAATAAATATAATATTTTATGTACAAGAATCAAACTTAATTAAAATTATTCGTATTTTTTGTGTAGAACCACATAGTACACGTAACTAGTTATAAATTTATTTAGCTCTACGTATGAAACTCCAATATATACAAAATAATTTAAAATTTAGATTTTCAGTATTATACGTTAAATGTTATATAAAATTTTCATATATTTAATCCAATATATTTCATCAATATTTGTATGATATGTATCGACAATTTAAAGTGCTTTTACCATTGTCGTATATTTTAGCGATGCCGTAAACTTTTACAATTTCAAATAGTCTCAAGTAACTTGCCTTTAAGATCACCCAGTGTACCAAGATATATCATTGTTCGCGATGCCGTAAACTTTTCACGGTTATCTCTGATAGTGATGCCTTCTCATAATCAAATATAATGACTTGTGACACCCAAATGCTTATCCAATTATAACTTGGATATTGCCCAACTCGGGCATTCAGAATTCGCACACGAAAAGAATTTGGCGTTAAAGTCACAACAAATTAAAGCATTAGAGCCGGGAATGAGAACCTAATCAAGCATCACAAGCATTATAAAAAGAAAAAAAATGCAATTATCACATAATTCCTTTCAATAAAATGGAGTGAAACAAGAGGTTTCGACAAAGGGGAGAAGACAGAGGCTCTCGGCAGAGAGAGAAAATATGTGATCATATATGAGAGAATAAGACGTTTTAAAGCCATTCAGAGAGCCTCTTGTGGGTTTTGCATGAATTGAGCAAGTTTATTGACAGAGAAGACAATGTAAAGGCGAGTAATAGTAAGTACTAAAGGCTTCCAACAATGGCTCTATAGTCATATGTGTTATATATAGGCATACCAGACGAGTTGGTGAGGAATGGATAGGGAGCCATCGGTGTGGATAAGGATTTTGAGTCAATCATTTATTGACGGGTGAGAAGATTATGAATATATTTGGTTTGAGAAAGAGGAATACCTTTAGGGTTAAGATGAACCGATAATTATAATATAATCAACATAGATTAAGAGATAAAGTTTGTTACAATTTTGGTTGTATATATACAAGGATGGATCGGCTAATGATGGTTTGAAGCCATAAGAGAGTAGATAGGTTTGAGATCGGTGTACCAAACTCGAGGTGCTTGTGTAAGGCCATAGATTTCTTTGGTGAGACGACACACGTGGGTTGGATTAGCTTCATCAACAAAGCCGGGAGGTTGTGTCATAAACACACTTTCATGCAAAATACCTTGTAAAAAGGCGTTGATGATGTCAAGTTGGCGGAGGGACCATCCTTGAGACACGGCAAGGGATAGGAGAATCTGAATAGTGACAGGTTTAACAACTGGACTAAAGGTTTTAGAGTAGTCAATAATGCCAGGACGTTGGTGAAAACCTTATCCAACAAGGCAAGCTTTTTATTTCTGAATGGAATTGTCATGATTGTAATTGATACGATAAACCCATTTGCAACCAACAATAGGTTGGGCTTCATGAGTAGGAATAAGAGTCCAGGTTTTGTTTTGCGTCAGGGCTTGTAATTCATCTAGTATGGTTGTGCGCCATAGAGGGGAAGAGAAAGCTTGTTTAGTGGTGTTAGGAAGGCTGGTAGGAGAAGATAAAGTGGCAAGGTTGGCATATCTTGGGTTAGGTTTGACAATGTTGTTCGAGAAGCGAGTAACAATGGTACGGATTGGAGAGGCTAGGGTGGAATAATGAATATATTAATCATTGGTGAAACTGAATATTTGAAATTCAACAGACCCGACTTTACCGCCCTTGTGCGAGACTAGGAGTGGTTTGTATCAGAAATGCAATATTTATTTTTTTTCTTCGCCTTTTACTTTGCATTTTAACGAACAAATAGAAAATGATATGATATCATCTTGAGAGTTAGTTTGTGAGGTCAGTTGGGAGGGAAGTTGTGAAACAGGTTGTTGTTCATGTTGCCGAACAAGTGGTGCAGCTGGTTTGGGCAGATGGTGTAACAACAGGCGTTGGACAAGTTTTCAATCAACTGGTGTAACAAGTTGGTGATCATGTTGATGAGCAAGTATCTGAGCAGGTGTCTGAACAGGTTGTCGATCAGGTGTCTGAACAGGTTGGTTAACCAGTGGTGGCTGAGGATTATGGGAGGGAGGAGTGGATAGGATGATAGGGATACTTATGGAACACTATTTAAAGGGAGTAATGGTGAAAGAGCAGGTAGATGTGGTGGTAAGAGAAGGATGAGGAAACTTTGTTTCAGTGAATTTGACATAGCGAGAAGTGTAGACACGGTTAATTCTGGAATCAAGGCAATGGTAGGCACTTTGAGTGGGGGAGTAGCCCACAAAAATGCAAGGGATTGATTTTGGGGCGAGTTTGTGGGGAGTGTAGGGACGAATCTATGGATGGCAAAGACAACCAAAACTATGGAGTTTGGAGTAGTTGGGAGAAGACGAAGATATGGGGAGTCATTGTTGAGGGAGGTGGTGGGAAGTCAATTGATAAGGTAGGTGGCAGTAGTGAGGGCAAAGGTTCAATAAGCGAGAGGAAGATTGGCATGGGGTTTCAACTTTATGACAATGACGTCTTTTGGCATAGCCATTATGTTCAGGTGTGTGTGGATGTGAGGTGAGGTGGCGTAGACACCCCATTCTTAACCAATAATTTCATTATTACACTACTCTTTGTCTCTTTTTTATATTATGATGAAAGCATATTAGTTTTGTCATGTTTCGTTAAGTTTCTAACTAACCTTGTTAGTTTTGAACCTAACTGACTAACGGAATAACTGAAGAGGACATAATAGTCAATTGACTAGTTGTCCCGCGCGGGACATACATGTCTCGCGCTAGACAACCCCTCTACAGAATGTGCAGAATCACTTTCCTTCTCCGTCTCAACCTATTTTCTTGATAAACTCTTATCCAATCTGGGTCTCTACTGATTTGAGAGTTCTAGAACCTTCCTTCGGTGGAATCCTATCTTGGTGATCAAGTAAATCAACCCCTATAAATACTAGATGACTTTCAGTATTTCAGAGGAGGGTCGACAGACAATTTACTGGTTTCTCTCCTTGAAAGATTCCTGTAAATCACTCATAAACAAACACTCAAATTCGTCCATCAACATTGTTGATTGACGAACATAATAGCTCAAGCCTAAAATCAAGGCGAAACTCTATCCAAATCATTTTTCAACCGAGGAAGGAGGAGGAAAAGACTTAGAACCATGTTCTTAATCAAATACTCCCTAAACACAAGGTAAACTCCTACATTTTTACTTTTTTCTTTTCAATCCCTCTAATTGCTTTTAGAGTAGTGTAATCCCATCAATATGGTTAGCCTAGAGTCCCTTCAATTCATAGAGGCGATC